>VXAK01002684.1:223158-359361 GCA_013399435.1 Arenaria interpres | reverse complement strand
TGATTATATAAAAATAAAATAAAATAAAATAAAATAAAATAAAATAAAATAAAATAAAATAAAATAAAGCTTCACTAGTGGGATCATTTTAAGTGGTCAGGAATTCACTAACATCAGTATGAGCATGCTGAGATACAGTCAGATTGTTTTATTATCATGGCATTCGTTAGCAGACCTGGATTGTGGCTGGGTTTGCACAGACATCATTTGATGTTTGACATCATTTATGACATATTGTGCATGGTAACAAGAGTGGTTTTTTTCATTCAGGAAGCAGCAAGTTTTTCCTCCTGGGCACAGCGTAGCTGAGAGCAGTTTTCAGCCTGTAGTTGTTGGATGACACTTCTAACCATCTCAGAGAAAATGCCATGTAACCTCCTCTTGGCTTTTGCTGAGCTACAATCATTAGAAGTGCTGATGTTCCACAAAAGAAATCTGTATAGTAAAATATGACCAAATTGGCCTTTAGGGAAACCCTGAGAGAAATTCAAAGGTAATTTTCTTATTGTGATTTATCTGATTGTTTCACAATTACATTTATTGTTTTTAAAAAGAAACTCAGGGCACCATTTTTTACCATGCATTTGACAAGAAGGGTGGACGAGATGATCCGTAAGGTCCCTCCCAGCCTGGTACTTTATGATTCTGTGATTCAAAACCTTTGTCTAAGGCAGCTTAAACACTCCACTGGATGCTTCTTAATAACTGCCAACTTAACCTCAGGTTGGATATTGCAGTACTACAGTTAGCACCTTGAAACCAAGTTCTTACTGTATTATTTCCATTGCATGTTTCTCCATGATGTTTTTCTTACCATGCTGCCAAGTTTCTGGACATTCTTTAGTGGTTTAACATAGATTCAAAGTTTATCCACTTGTCTTAGGGGCAAATAAATCCTGTAAAGTTGTATCAAAGACTTCAGATTTTACTCTGATGAGGAAAGGAAATGTTACTAGCCTTTTTGGAGAGCAGCAGAACTGAGGTTCAGGCAGGCCAGGCACTCTTCAGAAGTCGCTGTCAGTTTTTAGAACTCAATGGGAAAAGCTCTTGATGCAGTCACCCAAGCACTTAGGAGAAGGAAATTGCTGATCGCATATTCTGTATGTGCACAGTGTTTAGAAATTTCCTGTGTATCACGGTGTTTCTTCTTTACATAGAAATGTTGCTGGGCCATGTTCAGAAAGGTTTGTTTTCAATGACACAGCATTAAATAGATGTAGCACTGGGGTTCAGAGGATTTTTCTTCTCTTATTGACATCCTACTATTTCATTAAGTCAATGTGAGATCAATGATATAGAAGAAATAGAGAGAATTCTACAAGAAAAACAGCAGCCGAAAGAGCTTGTCCTGGAGAGGAAACGCATGCAGAAAGCAGTGATAATTGTTCATCTTCCAGTAAGTTTTGGGAATCAAGACCATGACATTCACTCTTGAATTTATAGGCAGCTCAGATGCAAGATCTAAATTGTTTATTAAAAATACAGAAAGAAAGAGAAATTTTATTTCACAGTCTTTTTGAATAGATGATTTAAGTTTGGGAAGGTATCCAAAACTTTATGCATCTTTCAGTCTTTGTGAAAGAAAATTTGCTCAAGACAGACTGCTTGTAGGATGAGAAACAAAGCAATAGAATTGCTTGTAGTAAATTACAGAAATGGCGTGCAGAAATTATCAGAGAGATTAATATGGGATGGCTATAAAAATGTCTGCAAATGCTATTTTCCTTCCTTGGACAACAATGCACAGCATACACCAAGCCAGTCATGTTCTGGTGTTCATTATCTGCAGACAGTTAATTTAATTCAAACGCAGAAAGTAAAAGTAACTCTAAAACTCTCTCCCCACCCCCCAAAAAAGAGAAAAGAAAAAAAATTTAAAAAAGGACCGTTATATGTTGTATATTCAGCAATGAAACAGATAGTACTTGGATTAATAAAGTTGAGAAAGAGAGGCCTGGGTGCTATTAGACCTTTCTGTGTGTTCATCACCTCCAATAAGATACATTGCCCTATGTCTTTATTTGGGTTGCTATATATTCTATCATCTTACTTAATGTATCATCTTACAGATGTCTCGCCGAACAGACAGCAACATGACTAAATGCCTCTTTGCCTAATGATCATGTCGGGATTGGATTAGAAGGAGGTGTCTTTAGAAACAGGTTTGCCAATTATATGGATGGCATATGCCTAAGGACATATCCATGGTGATATTATCACTGTAGGTATCATCATGGAGAAAAGCATGATGGTAAAAACTGGCTTCTTGGGTTAAATGCCACTGTATACCCTACAGTGAATACACTGTCCCTCAGTCTTCAACAGGGATATGAGGGGGCTAGTCACATTTTGAGGTCTTTTCTGAATTTCTATAAATGCAGAGCTCCCAGAATGTGTATTTTGGCTTCAGCTTTTGGCTAAACAAGCCTATCCAGACGTAACAGGACTGTGTCTTGCCCAAGCTTTCAGTTGAAAGAAATTGGTGTACTTGTCTTGCCTTCAAAATTGCTGAGCTCCTAAAAGCAATGACTTCCAAGAACAATTTCCTAGCATTAACTTGCCAGAAAGGATGGCCCTTGGGATGCCATCCCTGGAAGGAGCATGTTCATCAGTAGGTCATTTCAGGACTGGCAAGATACAGCCTGTCTGGAAAGCGAGTTGAACTAAACACATCAAGGTTTAGAAGCTTAAGTTCAATTTCCAACTTCTGCAAGCTTTTCATTATTTTTTTTTTCCAGGAAAACAGCTGCCACTTAAACTCAGATAAGCAGCCCAACAATTCTGATGATGTGTCTGAAAAGACACTTCAGAGAAATGTGAAAAAGAAATAAACACCTCACAGTGAAAACATTTACCCTGCAGGAAAAAAATAAAAAGAGTTGGATGAAACATAAACTTCAAAGTTTGAAGGCTGATGAGTTTTTTCTCAATATTTACTATTTCAGCACTGATTATTCTTTTCAACCATTTCAATGTTAATCCATTATTAAATGGGTTAAAGAGGCTTTGAAAAATTCATGATAGACTTTGTAACTGCCAAAATAAGACTCTCAGAAATTGTTTTTAGAAGGAAGGAATCTAATTAGTTCATTGGTTAATGAAGTACATCGAAGGAGATTGGCTATGGAACCAATCTCATTCATTGCTTTCACTAACTCCAAAACAGGGTAGGGTGTTTCTTTTCATGGCCCAGTTATTGTCCCTGTGCAAAGCAAGAGGAAAAATGTAATTAGTGTCTGGGCTAATTGGTGATACATTTTTTGACAAGCTGCCCTGGCACATACATTACGACAGAATATAATTCTGTAGTGTCACAAATGGGGTCTGACATAGCCCTTTACGTTATAAAGGGGAAAAGGAGGAAAAGCTCCAGCTTCCATTGAATTTCCATCCTAAAATGTTGCTGGAAGAACCATCCTATGATTATGTTTGAAACGGTTTTTCTGTATCTCTGCTACACCCATTTCTCAGTATGGATAGTTTACATTGAATGCTGCTCTAAATTCTGATAATTAAGAATTTGAACTAACCCACAGGCTAAAGGTTTTTCTTATCTGAGCGAGCTTAAAGACGCAACAATCAAACTGAGTCTAAATGAGGATGGGGTTCAACTTCATTTGCTTAAACAGACCCTATTCGGCCAGTGATCCTCCATCCCAGGAACTTTAACAAGCCACCGGCCTCCCAAGCATCAGTCACACATATAGTATTATAAATCTTTCATATATAAGCTAGTGGAAAAGCTGTATAAGCCGTTATCATTAATTTTATCTTTCAGCTGAACTGGGCTATGGAAGAAGGGCACAAGGATTTGTCCGGAATCAGCTGCTCAGTGGCATAGCACGTATTTCAGTATCGATGGTAGGGGAAGCCCGAGATGATGGATATGGTAGAAAGCACATCACTGACTTGTGGGGTCCTGGAGACCAAAACAATCATCAGCTGTTGCACAGCCCAGCGTAAACACAGCACTTAAGAAGGACCTTTGGTCTTTTGTTAACAAGAGATGCTTCCCAACCACTTGGAGCAAAATCCCATCCAATATAAACTAATGTTTGCTGCTTGGGAATGACCCTTTCTATCACAGGGTTGGAGTTTGGGTCTGAGCTGTGGGTAGGATATTAGCAGGTAATTTTTTACATAAATGGGATGCACACTGAAAATTTTTCAGCCTGTCCTCCAGACGATTCATCAGATTTAAGTATTACTGCAGCATTGCATTTGAGTGAAAGGCCAAAGAAAAGGAGCATTTATCTTATCAGGATATTGATTTTCTTGCAATATTGTTGTGCTACTTTCTGGGGATGCAATAACACAATGTAGTGTTTGCATAGCAACAAGGTAAAGGTTTCTTTTTTAAATATATGGTTCTGCCCTGAAAACGAAAACCTAACACCATGGCAACACATAGTGATTCCTCCATCAAATACACTTACAAAAAATGTTCTGCTAGATTTAGGCATCATTATTAAAAGGAAGAGAGATATTAACAAGCTTGCTTCTAGATATTTTTTTTTTCATGTTCACAAGCATTATTGCCTCCACATTATTTATTAGCTAAGAATTTATATCTGCACAGACTCCTACAATATTCTTCCTGCTAACCCTCCTGCTCTTTTACCATCTGTCACTTCAGTTGTAACTGTAAAACTGAATTATTATTTTTTAAGCCTGCTAAATTATTGCTAAAAGCAGACAAGTTCCACCCATCTGCGCTTTTAGTTAAAAAGCATGTGCAAGCCTTTATGAGCGTATCTAAGGTAGACAATATGTGCACATCTGCACTAGGAAGAGCAGTTCCTCCACTGGTTCAGTAAGTGCTTCACCTTCCCACACAATCTGTATGACTGCAGACTCTGTGCATTGGTTTGTGAGATGGAGATAAGAACTGCTCTTTCAAAAGCTTGGATCCGTCTCCAGGTGACTGACTTCAGGAGTTAGCAAGACCAGTGTTTGTCAGACACTTCCAATCAAAAAAACACCCCAAAAAAATCCAAAATAAAAAACCCCAAACCCCCAAAACAAACAAATAAACTCCAGCTGATTTATTTTTTTTAATGAAAAGAAAAAGCCTGAAAGTCACCTTTAGTTAAATTTTAGTGGCAAATTACTTTCACACGCATAGAATCATAGAATGGTTGAGGTTGGAAGGGACCTTAAAGATCATCCAGTTCCAACCCCCTGCCATGGGCAGGGACACCTTCCCACTAGACCAGGTTGCTCAAAGCCTCATCCAGCCTGGCCTTGAACACCTCCAGGGACGGGGCAGCCACAACTTCTCCAGGCAACCTGTTCCAGTGTCTCACCACCCTAACAGTAAACAATTTCTTCCTAATATCTAATCTAAATCTCCCCTCTTTCAGTTTAAAACCGTTTCTCCTCATCCTATCACTCTACTCCCTGATAAAGGGTCCCTCCCCATCTCTCCTGTAGCCCCCTTTAGGTATTGGAAGGGGCTATAAAGTAGGCTATAATCTCTCTGGAGCCTTCTCTTCTCTGGGATGATTCTACCAAAAAAAATTTTTGTCTGATTTAGCATGCATTTCTTCCCTCTATTTGCATTTCTGGGGAGGTGCTTGAACCTCTTTAGTGGTTGGCTGGTTTTGGCTGTTGTGGTCTCATTTGAAATGTCACTGGTTGGATATCACTGATTTTACATTTTGTTCCGCTGTGGTGGGGAATCATACAGACAAGCGCAAAGCAGGACTAACAAAGAGCAGTTTCAGTGGTGACCTCTCCAACTAACTCTTCAAAAATATGATCTCCCTCCAAGTGATTTCGTGATGATCTCACAATCCAGCTTCACAGTTGAGGCCGCAATCAGATCCATTTTGCCTCCTGAATTTTGATCATTTTTACTGGCAAGTGATTAGGAACCAAAACCCAAACAGAGCAAATAAGTGGTCAATGAAAAATGCTGCTACTTATGGGCAGTATTTCCAAGCCTTTCAAGAGGTTGCATCATGGCTCTTAGCCTTCCTTTGCCTGCTTGACCCTCCTCTGCCAGTCTCAGTTTTGAATACCTGACAAGGCAGGGAAGGGAAAACAAAAAATAAAATAGAATACATTCACCAACCTCTTCACCTTTCCAACCGATAACTCTTCAGGGATGGGAGATGCCCCCAGCAGCCACTGAGCCAAGTAATCTGGGGAGAAGCAGATATAAGGAGAGGGTGCCTTGAATGGGAAAAGCTGACACTAAATCCTCCACCAAACTGACATTGTTTAACAGATACTCTCCGAAGGTAACTGTGAGCCAACGTGAACTCCTTTAGCCCATGGTGGAAGGGGTTTCAGCTAAGAGGGATCTCCCTGCCTTTCCCTGGCATTGCCACTGCCTGCGCAGCGGGTTCCTGAGATTAGCAGGGGTGTGAGAAGTTAACACACCATTAAAAATGCTGATTGTGAGTCTGAGCCCTTGTTCTGTTTCTGTCCCGTTTTGCCACCTCCCAGCTAACTTTGCACGCTCCCTTAGTGAACAACACCTCATGCACTAGTAAAAGCTGATGGAAAATGCTGGCATTTGAGTTACTGCAAGTGGCAGTTCACACCTAAGACTTCCCGTGTCAGGCTCCCTGAAAACCGCACACTGATTCCCTGATCATTTCTTGACAGTTTTCTTCTAACATCTGAGACTGACATTTGGAGTGGACCTAGGTCTCAGACTCTCGGTATGTATATAACACACCATCCCATTGATGCACTCCTGTGACAGCAAATGGTCTGTTAATGAATGGGCTTCATTACGGACCCTCTGGGAGAAATTTCCCTAAAACTATTAGAGGAAAATCTTGCTCCAATTCTGAACATCTTTTAAAAATACTTTTTAAATGTAATCTTTCCCCCAAGAAAATTGAATTTCTGGGAAGCTAAGCAAGCCATGCAGGCAACATGGCATAAAAAGTGATCATAAATAAGTCTGCTTTTAAATATAATCCATTTGGAAAGATCTTTTATGGAGCATTCATATTGCTGCTTAAGGCAACTATTCATCTGACAGATACAGATATAGCTATAAATACATATATGGTGAAAGCAAAAAGACAGAATTATCTCTAATAGTGAGTAGATTAATTGGTAATTTCAGCCCTCATATAGGTATATGACCAATGCTTCCAGCCAAGACTGAGCAAACACCACCTCTGGTTACATATCACTGGACAAACCCTACCAGTGATGAGGTTTGTAGTCTTGTACTCGAATATTGTAAGGAGCTCTGAAAAGTCACAAGAAAATCAGTCTCCATGTAAAGCTGTAAAGCAGGAGGCAATTCCATAGCTTTAACCCAAGCTGTATTAGCATCTGAATGCAGTTTTTGTGACCATGTAATTCACCAGAATTCACAAATTTCTATAAAATGAAAGATTTGCCATATTTCTAGAGGGATTTTTTTTTTCCATGGGGATCAGATTAAAACACTGTTTAATATAACACCTGGCCTTTTACTGCAAAAATATTTGCATCAAAATAGTGCATATTCAGTACATTTGTAATTCTCAATCATTGAGTTTTTCCTGTATAGAAGTTTTTACTTATCTAAAAGAAAAAATTAGTGTGGGAGTTATGAAGAGGATTTAGCCAGTACTCTGAGTTTCATTTGGAAAAATATTATTCAGAGTTTTTTAGGAGAAACTGCTATTCCAGAAGGATTTTATTCTGTGGTGCATTGCTTCATTTCCTTCCCTCTATCTTTAGGTATGAGCCGTCTTCCTCTCCTCCACAGGACAGTTCTGCTTTCTCCAAGTGGTGCCTGTCATTTTGGAATATGTTCACCAACCTCTTCACCTTGCCAAGTGATAACTCTTCAGGGATGGGAAATGCTCCCAGCTTCCACTGACCCAAGTAATCTGGAGAGAAGCAGATATAAGGAGAGGATGCTTCGGATGGGAAAAGCTGATGTTACAAGTTAAATTGTAACATAAACTCACGTATATATAATATAGATATTTACACTCGACCTCGTCATCCCATGCTCGTTTAATAAAGCAACGGAGAGAAAAATATACCCTTTCAAGGTGCAGTTAATCAACTTTAAAACAGTATACATTCCATCTCATGGTACCTTAGCTGTAACAATTAGACCTCTGCAACCAAAAAGGGAATCAGATTCCAGCTCATGTGTTGAATTCCACATTTAATAGGATGAATGTGACCAGAGAGAGGAAAGAACCAATGGGCAGAAAGGAATTTACTGCAGTGCAGGGTGGAGTTATAGGCCTGCTCCATAAAGGAGTCCTGTTGCTCTATAGTAAAAGAAATGTAAGATTCAAAAAGGGAGGAGAAAGATTGAAATTATGTGATTTAGTTCACCTCACTGCTTTAACCTGTGCCACTTCAGCAAAATTAATCCCCCAAAGGGACCGGTGATTGCAGCCAGCTCCTGGGACAGGGATGGACCAGGGAGGTCTCAGTGCAGTACCCCAGAAGAGTAGAGTGGACCTACACCAAAAAGATCATTAATGCTCTTTTCCTCATACCAATTCCATGGAAATAACCCTGACTGACTTGAACAATGAAAGAAGGATCAGGACCCTGTTTTACTAGGGAGAGCAAATGCTGAAACTGTGAGTGCAGCAGTATTTGGAGTTGGCACGAGCCTAAGAGACGATGACTATCTTCGTACAGGTCCATGTGCCATATTCAAAGGGAAATCACATGAGACAAGATGAACAAAGTGTTGACTAATACTGGCACAATGTCTACATTTCTACCTAAAACTAAAACCTGGTCCACCATAGCATTTGGATTTCCATTTGAAAGAAGCTGTGGATTCTCTGCTGTAAATCAATGTAACTTCCTCCTCATTCTTTCCCACACAATGCAGAAGGTAATTTCTTACTTCGTGGTTAATTTATTGGAGCTCTTTACTATTCTGCTTTGCTGTGATTAATTACCTCCTTAAATCTTTTCTTCTTTTTACATCATCAGTTTCCCATTCTCAAAACACAGTGTTGCATCTCTCTGGGTGCCAGTATTTAACAGATCTGTGTTCAATACTTTGTGGCACTCCTGATAATGTAAGTGTGGTCGTTGCTTTAACTATTGCCATCTAGCAGCAGAATGTATATATAGATCTATATATATATATATATATGTGCTAGTGGGTGGTAATAAAGCCCAGCATACACCCAGCTTCATGGATCCTTTGGAAAAAAAGGAAAACAAAACCGTGCTGTTGTTTCAAAGCACGTGCAAATATAAAATTCCTGCATTTCTCTCCTGATTTCAAATGCTTCTCCCATCCAAAATTGGTGCCTAAGTGGAGTGTAATCTGCCTGATGTTCTGTAAATAAGCAGAACACCTCTATTCTGTGTGTCTCTGGGCTACCAGGTTACTCAGTTCAGCTCTTCCATGGTCTGCCTTTTAATTTCCAAACAAACAAGGTCAACAAAGCTGGCAGCTGGTAGTTAACTCAGTATAATAAGATTTTGATTGCTTTCCTAGAGCAAGGAGTGTACAGGGAGACAAGTACATTATACTTTTGAGTGAAAATACCAAGACCTATTTCAAGGTCTTCTTTAAGTGTATTTGTCTTTAAAGATAGGGATACCAAGTAATGATTAAGTAAATAATGAGACCATAACTTCACACACTGAGCTGTAATAAACAAGCAGCCAGCAAGAGGGGTTAGTGAGAAGCAGAGATATTTAATAGGGAGGTTGAATAGCATGTTTATTCTGGAACAAAATATTGCAGAATAACGCCTTGCGTTGTCACTGTAATTAAAAGTAAAGGTACCTTATTCTGCAGAAAGGACAGAGAAGGCATCCTCCCTACCTACATCTGACTCCACACAAGGTCTTACCTAGTAACAATCACCATATTCCACAATGGAAATATTGTTCAGCATCTTTATCACTGATCAAGATGAAAGCATCAGATGCACCCTCAAGAAGTTTATAGATGTTACTAAACTAGGCGAAATGACTGACTCACCAAATAGGGTTTCAGTCACTGAAAACATTGAGAATTGGGCCAGCAGAAACTTCTTGAGGTTCAGAAAGGAGAAATACACAGCTCCACACCTGGGTGTGACAACCACAGTGTGGTTTAACTACAGTAGACAGCTGAGCCCCACACAGCTGCTCACTCCCTCCCCTCTGGTAGGATGGGGGAGAGAATTGAAAGGGTGTGAAAACTTGTGGGTTGTGATAAGGACAGTTTAATAGCTAAAGCAAAAACTGTGCTCTCAAGCAAAGCAAAATAAGGAATTCATTCAGTACTTCCCATTGGCAAACAGATGTTCAGCCATCTCCTGGAAAGCAGGAGACTTCATTCACGGTGACTTGGGAAGACAAACGTCATAAGGCTGAGCATCCCCCCTTCCTCCTTCTTTCCCTCAGCTTTATTGCTGAGCACATCATATTGTATGGAATATCCCTTTGGTCATTTGGGGTCACCTGTCCCAGCTGTGTCCCCTTCTTGTGTAGCCCCATCCTACTCGCTGGCAGGGAAGCATGAGGAACAGAAAAGGCCTTGATGCTGTATAAGCAGAGCACATCAATTACTAAAACATCCCTGTGTTATTATCACAAGTCCAAAACATAGTCCCATACCAGCTACTATAAAGAAAATTAACTCTGTTTCAGCCATGCACCAGAGCAGGTTGGGAATCAGCTGCTGGTGTAGCAGCCCTGCAGAGAAGTACCTGGTGGTTACAGGTTGACTGTGAGCCAACAGTGTGCTCTCATTGGGAGCACCTGAAAACAAATACTGGGATACTGGGTCATGTTGGGACGCTTCCTAGGTCTGGAGTTTGGTATGTGTGCTAATTTACAAACAGGGAAACTGAGGCACGTTTAGGTAAAGACAGCTGGAAGTGTTCCTCATGGGTACTGTCCTACACTATGGCTGAGGCAGAATTGTTACCTTTTAAGGGAAATAAACATTTTTTTCTTTACCGTAATGGACAATTTGGGGGGTTCATGTCAGATTCAGATGGCATGAAAAAGACTCCATTGAAAGCAAGTTACCATTGCAACGTATACTGCTGCCAGTCATACAGCACTCATTACAGAAAATCACCAGTTTACACCTCAAAAAGGAATAGGTATATTTTATAGTTAAAATTTAAAACAGTTTTAAAATTTGTTTCTCCTAACAGCCTGGTAAAAGCAGGACATCATGATATCCAGAGACAACATCTGAGGAAAATTCAGAGACCATTCTTTTTCTACCTTATTTGGTTTACTTAACATAGTCATTTTCTAAGCATCGCTTAGTCACCAGTTAATACACCCGGGTATAGTTCCTATTGGTTACAGAAATCAAACATACATCAGCATTTAGCATCATATTACCATGGCTTTAGTGGTATTACTGCTTAGTTCTGCACTTTGTTACTACCAAAATCAAATACAGCAAACTACTCAGACCATCTAAGTAGAAGGATTTCATAACATTTTAACCAACAAACAGGGTTCCTGTGGTCTTTGCCAATAAAGAACATACAATGCAATCCACTACTGAATCTTTCCTGCTTGCATTTCTGCAAAATTGGAAGGCAAGTGCTCCATGAAAACCTGTGTTCCTACCAGTTCCTTTCCTGCCATTGTAATATCTACAGCAGAAACACCAGACAAGGTTTGTTTGAAGACGTGTATTATTATTATTATTATTATTATTATTATTATTATTATTATTATTTTTTCATGTTTTCCAGAGCGTATTTCATCTGGTAATTTTTATTCTGTAGCCAATTTTTAAAGCAGAAATTGAGTTTTTTGAGCTGATTTGGACTGAGGGAGGCCAGCAAGGCCTGTCATCCTGTTTTTTCAGATCAATCTGCCAATGGGCATAATATCCCCTGTGGCTGCCTTTAGAATAGCCTGCACTCTTACAGTTCCTGAAGAAGGCAAAGGAGAAATAAATAAAATAAGTAAGAGTGATGTAGGCTCTCCTAAATTCTTTTTTTCAGAATTACCTTTTGTCAACTCATGTTGGCCTTAGGCTTTGTTTCTATATTTTTGCAAGACAGGAGCCAAATTAGACTATGAGAACTATCAAAAATCTTACTTTGTTGGAATCTATTGGACTTCACTTGTAACTCCCTGGAAGGCTGCAAGATGTTTTGTTTTCTGCCCTTCAAAATCCAAACTTGCCTATTAGTTTTCCTTCAACTGAATTGCTGGTGAATACGGAGTGGTGGAGAGGTTAGAGCCTGGGAAAGGCAGATTCAACAATTTCTGCTTTAGCTGTTTCCTCTTGCTGCATAGCCTTAAGCAAAGGGGTTCAGCTCCCTGTGACTCGGTTTCTGCTTTTCACAGTGCAGAGTTCCCACTCCGCAGGGTAGGAACTATCTTTTCTGTGTTTCTATAGCAGGCAAAGCAGTATTATCCCGTCCCCACATCAAACCTCCAGATATTACACCATGGTGAATAATAGCGTGAGAGAAATCAGCCCCAAACCATTTTTTTAAAAAGCTCCAATACCTCATTCTCATTTGTTTCTGCAATTTAGGAAACATACGTTCCACAGTGCACTGAGCTATTTCTAATATGCCCAGCTGTGCAGGTTGATAGGCTAGAGATAAAACGATGCTGCTAATGAAAAACAGCTGCTCATTAGTCAGGAGAAAACTGGGTAGGATGTTTAGAGATACAATTATTTTTACTGTTCTTGTCCCTTTTACGGTTATACAGAAATTATATTATTATCAAATCATGTTAGACGGCGTCTCAGGTTGAACATTTTAAAAATGAATGTGGTTCATTAACAACATGATGAATATTTAAGCAGGATTACAGAGCATAATGAAGTTCCTTTAATTTTTTTTAAATAGAAAAAGCCCAATAAATTTGCTAATATTTCACTGGTTAATGTTGTAATTAGGTGTGCAGCATCTTTTCCCAGCTTTCTCAACATCTCTCTTTTACTGCTGACTCTGAATTTAAGTCTGATGCAAAGGGCTGAAAAGCTGCATGTTTTTTTTTCCTTCAAAGATCAATCAGAAGCAGGCCGATACCTCAAGTCTAATCAAAGAGCTAAGCAATCACCTCGCCTACAAGAAACCCCTGGTAAAGGGAAGGAAATAGAGCCAAACAGTCTGCTCTGAAGCTCTGTATCTCAAAAGTAAAACAAAATTGAAACCTCATCCTCTGAATAACCCTTTTTGTGATCTTATCGTGTTTCTCACAAAATAGCCTAGGATTTCACAACGGCACATGGCTTTCATCTTTAAGATTCTTCCACTTTGTTTGAGAAAAAAGCCAAGAAAAACACAAAGTAGAAAGAAACAATTGAATACCTGTATTGTTAGAAATTCTTTTAAAAATCTAATTATTTCGTTGACAGAACCCCATTTACGTGGGGTCTGGACCCCTACATTGGAAGGTTGGTTGTGGCAATGTGAATCTTTCTGTGATGAGCAGAGTGAACTTTGTGCTTGTCTGCTCAGACAATCTTCTGCTCAATTTACTCAGCAGCAAAAGCAGCAGAATGAAAGGAAAGAAAAAAGGAGACTGATTGAAGATCTTCCTATGTTTCTGGGGCCAAATCCTTCTCTCATGCTCTCTCCCTCTCCAGACCTAGAGTTTGACCATGAGGATATCCCAAGACAGAATTTTAGGCCGACTCAGAAATCCACATTGGATAGCTGAGCAGAAAGCTTATAAAATAGATAAGCCTGGTTGAACATACCCTTATGAAAAATGAGGTTTGGGCAGAAAGTTGAGCAAGACTGATGCCTCACAGAAGAAGTTGTCTGACCATGGTGGAAGGGGAGTGGAGGAGCTCTTCATTGAACTGTATCTCCCCAGAAGTACCACAGTGCTATTTGGAGAGATCTCCTTCTCATGAAAGAGAGTAGAGGGCTGGCAAGAGGGCATTTTTGGTGATATATCATGGGAGATGCAAGGAGAAAGAAAGCCCCATGTCTAAATGTACAGGAAAAGAGAAAGTGTGTACCTTCAAGTGCCTGAAAAAACATAGCGTGCTTTGAAAAAATATTTAGCACTTCACCACAAATTTTATTATTTGATGCCACAAACCCCAATTATTTTTTTTTCATAAACCTAAACTGGTGAAATTAGAGAATTATTTCACTGACACTTGCTGAAGGAGGAAAGAGAGTTATTTCCCAGTGTCGGGGTTTGACCCCACCCAACAACTAAGCACCTCATGGCCCCAATCTCACTCCCCCCGGTGGGACGGGGGAGAGAAGCAGAAGAGTAACAGTAAGAAAACTCGTGGGTTGAGATAAAGACAGTTTAATAGGTAAAGGAAAAGCTGTGCACAGAAGCAAAACAAAATAAGAAATTCAATCACCACTTCCCATGGGCAGGCAGGTGTTCAGCCATCTCCAGGAAAGCAGGGCTCCATCACGCATAATGGTTACTTGGGAAGATAAGTGCCCTAACTCCAAAAGTCCCCACTTCATTCTTCTTCACCCAGCTTTGTATGCTGAGCATGATGTCACATGGTATGGAATATCTCTTTGATTAGTCAGGGTCAGCTGTCCCAGTGGTATCCTCTTCCAGCTTCTTGGGTCCCCCCCACTTTCTTGTTGGCAGGCCAGTATGAGAAGCTGAAAAGTCCTTGACTGTATATAAGCATTACCCAACAGCAACTAAAACAATATGTTATCGTTATTCTCATACTATATCCAAAAAACAGGAGCTACTGGGAAGAAAATTAACTCTAACCCAGCTGAAACCAGAACATCCAATTATCTCCAAAAGCAAAATCAACACATCAGGAAACATCCACAGCTCCTCTACCTGCTGGCAGGAGCAGAACTGGAAACTGCAACTCTACTGTAATGCTAATTCAGTTATCTGGAACATTTGGAGTTTACCAATACATTGCTGCGGAGAAACAATGAAAAACTGTATCATAAGAAAACTTCAATATCAATAAATGCCTTGAGGCAAATCCTTTTTTTATCCTTTGTATTGCAGGTAAAATAAACAAGAGAAATTATCTGCACTAACTCAGAATCCTGATCTTGGGACAAAGTCTTTGTGTAGGATGCCATACAAACATCAAATAAATAGAAAGTTACAGTCCTGGAAATCTAATAGACTGAGTAGTTAATAAACAACAAACAGGTAAAGATGGAGACCAGGTAGAAACTATTGTTTATCTGGAGATGAAGGACTTGTAATGTGAGAAGCAACCTGATGTCAAGTTTCCTGGGCTGCAGAACAATGGATAATTTTGAAGGATAAGGAAACAGCTTTGCAAGCACAGAAGAACTATTCCCCCAAAATGAGGGTCCGAAATAGTAGCAGGTGCAAATCAGAGATTTGAATTTCACCATGGCTGTGGCTCAGACTAGCTTTGTGTCACCAGGCTGGATGAAGCATTGCTGGTATCTCGAATTGTGGATGAATTTCTGGTCTTTGGGAACGCCTTAGGTGGCTTTCTGTAAGGTCCTGGTGCTCTCCTACAAACATCACCAGTTTGCCATTACATGGTGACTCATGGGACCATCCGGCTGCCCTGAGCATGGAAAGGCTTGATCCTCTCCATTACACACTCCTGCCCAAAAGATACTCAGGTAGGAACAAACACACTAACTATTTATGTGCAGGGTAATGCATATGCAGCATACATATGCATCCACATCTACATATGCATATGCATAAATTACAAATTTTATCTTCTGGCACACAGTAGAGCATGTCCAAAAAAATAATCCATTTGACTCAGTCTTGACTTTGCAGACCTCACCTGCATGTCAGTGGAGATCCCGAAACACCACACTGAGGAAACATTGCTGCTGTTATTATTAGTTTCCCTTCTGATGGTTGCCTTAGTGTCTTCCTCTGCCCCCAGATCCAGAGGACTCTGGGGAGCTATCGCAGTCTTTCAGTACATGTGCACAGCAAGTTCCCAGCCCAGAGCTGTCAGCCCCATCATGCAAACTGAAAAAGAAATCCCACTGGCCAACAGCACTAGTAGACTATTACAGTCTTGCTGAATCAGATACCAGAGGATGCTCTGGCACGTGGTACCTAGTCACACAACAGCCAAAACAAGCAAACAAAAAAATAGGTGGGTGCAGTTTTGCATTTTATCATCTTGAGCCAAAATAGCTCAGAGCAGGGAGATATTTATTTCTTTCCTACTTACTAAAAACTTCATTTCATATATGGTGCTGAGTAAATAGTAAATAATAAATAATAATAATCTACTCCAAGTCCCTTCAGTCTCTTTCTTTCCAGGTGGCCTCCTGTGCTGCAGCCCAGAGAAGCAGTCAGTCACCAAGCTGAAAACTTAGCGCAGCAATGGCCAATTAGAGAAACAAACCAAATAATTTCTGCTAACTTCTAGTCTCCACGGGGTAGGAGACTCCAGCCTGACTTTGTAGAATTATGTTACCGAGTTGGGACAGGTTCCCTTTACCTTGTAAATGAGAGTGATAATCTTTACAGCATTCAAGGTAATAAGCAGCAGTATACTCTGATTAAACACCTTAGCATCAACTGGGGAAAAAAAAATAGATAATTGTGAATGGACTTCAATGTTTATTCTCGCTAACTTGGTAAAGTAGGGAGCTAAATTTCTCTGTACAGTTTCACTGCTGTTTTAGTCCCTGGGCTTTCAGGAATTTTGCAACTCAACTGCATTTCTTATTATCTGGTCTGCTGTTATTCTGGTCCAGGTTTTATATCAGGGCTCTATCCTGTTACCTTGAGTTCCTCTTATGATAATATATTGACTCATCTAGTCCTAGACCTTAGCCAGCTTTCAATTGACTCGTACCATACTTTTTCGGTGTTTTGAGGGTTGGAGTCAGTCCATCTCCAGCTGGAGCAAGTCCTTGGGGATGAAGGGGATGCAGACTGAGGATGAGGAAGAGGTTACCAGCCTCTGCAATATTTCAAGAAAATCAGCACTGAAGGATGGGATAAAAATCCTGGGGAGGAAATAAATGTACCAAAAAGTAGAAGATGATTGTAGGAAAAATGACTTGGCCCTGGAGAAGAGCTGGAAAAACTCTGTTATTTGCTCTCTTCCATTTTGCCATGCCAGAGATGAATTTTTGTAGGTCATTAATGTTATCAGGAAGAAAAAAAGTCTTAACTTAGCCTAAAATAACCATAGAGAGCAAGTAACCTGGGTTTTAATTCCATCAGGGAGCTAAAATTCAACTTGATGCTTCCCACAGGCAATAGCTAGAACTGTTAAATTGAATTCAGATTTCCTAGATGGGTGCCAGGATCACAGGTCTTTTTTGCCTTCTGCAAAGACTTATATCATATTACTTTTCCCTATTCATCCCTCGTCACAAATCACTGTCCAAAGCGGGGGGAAGTACAGTAACTTCTTCACTCTGAACTCGACATTATGTGGAGACTTCCTCTTAAGAAATAAACTTAAGAAGTTTAAGAAAATTATGCACTTCAGTGGGGCTCTTTCAGTAATCGCATTTGTAGGCAAGAAAAGGGCAGAGGTGGAAAAGAAAAATATGAAGGGCATGAGGAGATGAAGACTCCTGATCTGTTTATTTACACATCTAAAATTTTGAACACATGGACTGGACAATTAATGAAAAACATACCTTGATTTATAAAAGAAATGGGGTTTTTTGCAAGAGGACTGCAAAATGAAGCTATCAATAGAAATCTTCTTCCCAGGTGGTTATTATTCTTTATTTGTGTTCCCAGAAAGGGAACAGAATAAACCAATCTCCACAAGCACACTTCAAATAAATGGATTTCAATCTGGTTTTAAATACTTGCTCCTGGCATAAAGTAAAACTGTCCTAAATCACAAAATGGGCATATTCCAAAAGAAATACAGGTTTTACTCTTTAGTATAGTAGTAGCTTTTGTATAATAATGTAAATGAAAGGCCAAGAAAGAGAAGTTTGTATATAGAGCCCTGGTTTGTATTTAATGTAAGAGTCTGAAGTGCCCATTATGTAAACATGAGGGCTATTCCTTATGGCTTCAGTCTGCGGTGCAAGGTCCATGTGGCTGAAATGGCTAAATTTTACTTTCAAAAGGACTTAGGACTAACCCTTTAAGGGAACAGAATAGGTTTTGGAATGAAATCTAGGTAGTTTTGATGAAAATATAATTTTTTAGGCAGTGGGGCATGAAATTCTCTTTGGAATATTTTTTACTATTGAAGTGCACATAATAAGAAATCAGTGTCAAGAAAGACAGGAATAGAAGAAATGACTGCAGATCTGAATAATTTTTTTATTATTATTATTTTCCACAGGGGATGCTCAGGTTGTCTTGCTAATAGACAAAGGAAGAGTGTTACTTCTTCTACCTGTTTTAGCAAAGTAAAGTGGCAGCTTTTCATCCTGAAAGTTCTCCCTGGGAGTAACTTCAAGGAGCAGGGTCTTGCTGCTTTGCTCTCTCTCTTCTCTTTTCCCTGACTGTTTTCTTTGCAATTCATTCACAGTGGTCTCCAAAGAAAATGCATTTGGGTTCTGATCCCTGTCCCACCCCATCTGCAAGTTGAGAAGAGGAGCTTAATATGTCTTACACTTGCCATCAAAGCTCCAAAAGTTCTCCAGAAAACACGTCTCATCTTGGGTTCTTCCTTCAAGATCTGCTCCTCCTCTTCATCCTGCAAGCTTCATGCAGCAACAATAAGGCTCCAGGACAGCTGTTTTGCCCCTTACAAGACCAGAAAAGAAAATCTTACTGGGCTTCTCTGGATTGAATTCAAGTTGTCCATAAACAGAGGGATTTCTGTTACTTCAAGTCACATTCAATCCAGTTGAAGATGCTGCTGCAGGGAACTTTGGAACCAAGACACCTGTCACCATCTATGCAACAACTGACAATACTCTTTGGGAACATAGATTTCCAATGTGAACATTATCTTATGCCAAGATCCCCCAGATTTAGGAGTTTTTAAACAAACATTTCATCCGTATCGTGAAACAAATCTCTGGATAGAAAAGCTCCCTGTATGAGTACCACCTAAGCCTTGACCAATGGAATAATGATAGATAATAAAGGGTTAAAAACTTCCCTAAGAAAGAAGCACACACCACTGCCAGGGGAATTTCCCCCTTGGATAGTTCAGGAAGAGGCCTTCAATTTGAAACTAAATCTAATTGGAGTTTGTTTGGGATTCAGCTCTCCTACTGACTTAACAAGCTGCTGGAAAGTCTAATAAATATTGACACGATCCTTTTCCCTTTGGCAGGGCCTTGTAAGATCTCCATTTCACAGCTCGATGATGCCTCCCTGTGTTGCCTGTGTCACAATGTACAGCAGAGGAAAAAACCATGGTCAGCACCCACTTCTAGATGGAAATACAATGAGTGTGTTTCTATGTTGTCTCCAACCAGTTCAGCTGAAACAGTCACAAATTGCTTTCAAGCAAAGAGAGATTCAAGCCCCATTTCACCCTGGGCATCTGGTAACTGCTTGGGTTTCACCCTCCCAGAGCAGGAGGACTTGGTGTATCCTACAGTTATGAATTGCAATGGTCGCACTTCGGTATATGCCTACTTACTCAGTATGCTTCCTGTTTTGTCAGAGCCTGCCGGAAATAGAAGTTAAATTAACCCTGGTTACATCAGATGAGAATAATAATTGCCTCTGGGTGGGTCACAAAAAGTGGAAAGAAAGAACTGAGCAAGGGGGAAGGCATGGGAGGGAGACAGCAGAGGTTGTTTTGAAGCTTAATTGAGTTTTATTTGCTGATGTTTTGGAAGGTGTAAAATACAGCAAAAAATAAATCCATAGATAAGAGTAAGTTTATACTTTCAGATAAAAACTATTCATTGTTGGTTTAAAGGGGTGATAAAAATTCACAGTATAATGAGAAAGAATAAGTAGAATGAAATTGGGGTGAGGGACAGCTTGGAAGAAAAATAGATGCTCTATAATCTTAGGTGGTGATTTAGAGGGAACAAAAAGAATAATCATATACCATTGGTCTCAGTAATTCTTCTCTTCTGCTTTCATATGTGTCCTGAGCTACACTCTCATGTTGTTTATTTCTTCACTTCTGCATCTGCCAAAGTCTCACCCAAACCCCTGCCACTGGACCATGAAGTAGGGTCTTTGAGGTTGCAGCTGTGGGGCAAAAAAGTAACTGATTCCTTGGATATGGTGGGAATAGGCTGGGCATGTGATCTGCATTTAAAAAATAAGAGTTTTGTCCTCATCTATTGCCTTTCAGCTGACTGCAAATGGCTTTTGAAGGAGTTGTGTCTTTGTATGTAGTTCGCAGATGCAGGTAACTGCATTAGTGGAATGGAGGATGCCTGGCCCACCGTATCTGGGTAGAAAAGGGATTAGACGTCAGGGACAACCTCAGCCAAACGGTGCTTTGCTGCTGACTCAGCCACAGTCTTGTTCTACAGTGACTTAATCTATGGAGAAATAGCTGTTACAGAGTACATCAGTGGCACTTTGCCCCCTTGACATTAGTGAATGTACTTTAGCTGGGGTAAGGGTGCCTGTAACAAATAACAGACACAAATCACAATACTTAAAATCATATCTATAATAAAAATTACACATATAAAATGATATATATCACATAAACAAAACCACAATTAAAAAATTATATTATGCCCCATGCCTGTCCGTGTCTAAGAGGCATTTGGACAATGCCCTTCATAATGTGCTTTAACTTTTGATCAGACCTGACATAGTCAGGCAGTTTGCCTAAAACATCAGTATAGGTCCCTCTTAACTGGAACTATTCTATTCTATTCTATTCTATTCTATTCTATTCTATTCTAGCCTATTCTATTCCGTTCCATTCCAATTTAGAAGACACGTGGAAATGGTAGGATGCCAATTACTGGAGTCATTTAAGCTGGGACTCAAGAAAATAATTTGGAAACTACTCAAACATTAGCAGGAGAATGCTTTAGATGAAGCTAATATTTCTTTTTCATCTTTTTATCACTCTCCCTTTTTTTTCCTGTCCCTCTGTGTTTATGACGCATCATCAAGGCACTTAACATGTTACAGACGCTGTAATGCAAATTTCCTCTTCAACTGGGCACGTGCAAGTGAAACTCAACCCAAAAGAAATCCACACAGCTGCCTCAGAGGGGCCTGACTATTCAGGGACAAACCCAAGCTCTTCTGCCTGTGCTTCATAGCAGCCAGCTGCACACCAGCTCTGATCTCACAGCAATAAAGTCCAACAGAGACAATATGTTTTTAAGTTGATAGATTCACAATTTAGCACAACTACACGGTTTCTGCCCAGGGACTGACTTGTGCCCAGTCAGACTGGAATATGAAAGGGGAACACAATAAAGTTTACCCTTTTAGCAGAAGGTATCTTTTTGGAGGATGCTTGTAGGTTAATCCCAAACCAGCAGACGTAACGCTGGGCATGGCACTGAAAATCAGCTTGTAATTTTAAACTGTAAGAACAGTCAGTGACCTACTGTTGGCCTGGGCACTGTAGAATACAGCAATGGGTCACATTTCAGCCCTCCCAATGCAATTTCAAGCCCTCTTCTTTCCAAGCACAACAGCAACCAGAGTCATCACCCTGGCTCCCGACAGCTGTAGTATTTCCTGACACCCTCACTCTTACCTAGCAAGTAGCATTTTGAACAAAAACAAAACCAAAAAAGCGCTATTTTTTCATCCTTCTGGGATGGCTTAGAAATTTTATTTTAAAAATAAAGTGCTTCTACATCCAATTTTAGTGTTTATAGGTCTTTTTTGATAAAAGCAATGCAAATTCTTTTGACAGAAGGAAAATTGAATTCACTCTCGAATCTCACCGTTGATATTCAAATAGTCCTCAGGTAACAGTCACAGAAGTTGTCAAATCTCTCCAGTTCGTCTGTACGTAAAATGAGGAGAAAAATTCAATCTAGAGACTTTTTATTGCATAAGGGTAGAAACCCATGTCTTCAAAGAGTTCAGAGACTGGAAGGACAATAAAGAGAAACAATTCAATACTCAAAAGTGCCTGCGAGCAGTACACCTTACAGAGTTACCTTGTAGTGTCATTGATTTGCAACCATTTGGCCCTTTTATAACAAACCGCCAAGTTTTTGTGTTTTGATCTCGTAAGTATTGACCCTTGGTCATGAGTTTCCAGATGACAAGGTGCTTGTGAGTATCCAGCCGCCCAGCCCAGCACTACCTGCAGGTCCACACAACTAGAATGGCTTCTCCTGTCCGTGGATGGGATGGGAAATGGAGGATAGTTTCCCATCCTCCCTTGAAATATTTAGTCTCAATCACCCTTAACCACTTCCAGAATATGCAGGAGGTGGCCCAGCAGAAGGGACTCTAAGACCAGCTGACTGCTGAAACAGTAGTGTTACATAAAATCACTGCTGCAAGCTCAGCCCTTTACCCGCTTAAAGAGGGGACATGTTGAAGTTCTGCACTCCCACTCCTTCCTACCTCACTCCTTGCAGGACTTACCACGCTTCTCCTCAGTATAGTAATTCCCAGTCCAGCAGGTCTCCATGTCTCTCTTCTGTGGTGAGGAGGGTTCAGAAAACTGACAGTGAAAGCTGGAGCCAGAGGATACTTTCCCCTCTGCTCTGTGTGCCAGAAAAATCTGAGATCCCTGTGATGGACCACTTGGTTTAATGTGAGTGTAAGGCATTTTGTTTTTCAAGTCAATGAAGTTAAGAGCTATTAAAAGGCAGCTGCTTATTGACAAGCTATGAAATAAATTTGGAACGTATCCTGCTGTGTAGCCATCTGATGAAGCCGAATGGGAAAGCTAATGACCCTAGTGATGTACTTGCTATAAAATACAGCCTTTATTTCAGCACTTGAGGTTTATTCCATAGTTGGGTAAAGGAAGGGAAATGCAATGCATCCCGTTTTCCTCCAGCGCAGAATTTCATGTGTACGTATTGGTTACAAACCACCCAGACAACTTGTTCTTTATAGCCTGCCTTGCACTCCTCCTGCAAGCTCGATAGCAAAACTGAGCTAGCACTCTGTAGCAAGCAAAACAGCTTATGATTTACTTGAATTTCTGTTATTTGGAGTTATTCCTCAAATATGGAGTGGAACGTTCAGTTGGGGTATATCAGTTAATTAGCTCTGCCTGTTTTCTCCCACTGAGAAGCTGACCCAGTTGTTATAAATAATTCAGAGCCTTTTCATGCTCCGTGTGCTGCAGTGGTGTAACTATCTGTAGAGTTTTGCTGATCGTGACATCTCTTATAGTCATGTGACCCACTGGGATAAAATCAGAGATTTATTTTGATTAGCATCGCAGTTTACATGGCATTGCTTGTGTCCTCTAATTGGACAAAAATAACTGAGAACATGATTTCCAATAGTGAAAATGCATTTGGAAATAATCTTTCTGGTTTATTCTCTTTCTTTATCTGCATAGCACCCAACACAATAGCAGCCTAGTCCCTGACCATGCTTTTAGTGTTAGCAAAATTCAAATAATAATTTCAAACTGAAATACACCCAAGTGCAGAGGGTAATCTGCTATTTAAACTCTCAAAGTGAGGTATGTAACCCATTTGTACTTGCAATGGGATCCATTACACGTACTGCAAACCTTCTCCACTATTCGCTGAAGTATTGACTGTTTTTCTTAACGCTGCTGCACAATGTAAGAAGCAAATACAATGACAGCATTAGGCACATTTTACTCATAGACACCAAACTTAAGCTGACATCAGGAACAAGCACTCCTGTGCATGTAGCATACATCTGTCTCCAATTCCATATGCACAGTCAATAACACTGGCACTTAAGGCCATACATTTCTGATTTCAGAATCCAGCTCAATGAAAGACCAGCAAATCACACTGTCCGTATAAAATGATGCAACAAATGGACTATTTTTTTTTTATAAGTAACTGAGCTGCTGATGAGAAGGGCCCAGTGGCAGTGGAAGAGATGTCAAATGTGGAAGAAAGGTTTTGAGGAAAAGCCATTTCTGGGGAGCAGAAGGAAAGACAGAGGAGAGACAAAATTCAAAATCCCACTCATCCTTCTTAGCCACCAACCCTCATATTGCCTCAAATCCAACCCAGTTTCCCTCATTCAAATGAACTTCTCCTTAAACCTGCTTGTTGCTGTGCCAGTATTCAGTATTAGAATCCCCTGAATGGAGACACAACGTATGTTACTGTAAATCTTTGGGATGACAATAATCAGTTTACATCCATGTCTGGATGCAAAAGAGCAAACATGGTAAAGGAAAAGCCCATTAGACTCTATTAAACACCATGATCTGAAGGAAAACACTGTCTCAAAAAATCTCCAAGCCATTTCCATGTACAAGCTGGGAGACTTTATACCAGGGAAGGAGTATTATACTCAAAACATATCTTGCTTCCTACATGGTTTTCCCCAAGTACCTATTACCAGCCACCATCAGAGATGGGCTGAGTACTGTGCCCCATATGGCCATCCTAACTCTCACATTATGCAAAGTTAAGCTGGTGCTGAATTAAGTGGTATTTCAGCCTCTGTAAAATCCATCTCAGCTAGCTCTGGCCGTCTAAGCAGACTTTTGGGACCTTGCCTATTTCTCACATGACTACAGGTGGTTTCTACAGCACAGGCATCAACATTCACAAGCCACCTTAGGATCCTGCTACAACCAGCTGGAGACTACCCCCTATGTAGGCAGAGATCAGGGAGAAAAAGTCCTGATTTTATAGAAACATAGAATTATAGAATCATTCAGGTTAGAAAAGACCCTTGGGATCATCGAGTCCAACCATCAACCCTCCTCTACAAAGTTCTCCCCTATACCATATCACCCAACACCACATCTAAATGACTCTTAAACACATTCAGAGATGGTGACTCAACCACCTCCCTGAGCAGCCTATTCTAGTGTCTGACCACTCTTTCTGTGAAGAATTGTTTCGTAATGTCCAGTCTAAACCTACCCTGTTGCAGCTTGAAGCCATTCCCTCTTGTTCTATTGCTAATTACCAGTGAGAAGAGCCCAGCACCAACCTCTCTACAATGTCCTTTCAAGTAGTTGTAGAACATAGTTCTATATGTTTCAATGAAACATAAAAACACTGACTGTGACATATTTCTTTGGTATACTATACAAATCTAGACTGATTTTTAATTATTATTAAGCTCTTTTTAACGATTAGTTTTATTCTCTTTGTTTATATTAAAGAACATTATGAGTCTTCTGGTCAGGTATATCACTATAGAAGTGGAAAACAAAGGAGGTTAAGAACCAAAGTGCTCTTTAAAACCTGGTCTTTTGGGTTGTAAAATGAACTGATGAGCACTTTGCCTACATATTGAACCTTCCGTGTCACATCAAAAATGAAAAGCATAAGCTTTCCTCTAAAAATCCTGCTTTGGGCTAACTTAGAATTCCACTTTTTGGGAACTGTTTGTTTTGACTTCACTGTGGGCTGGTCAAACTAAAGTCAGCTCTTTTCTGGGTTCCCTCCATGTCACCGTTGCTGAGTCCAATTTAACAAGCCTGACTGAGAAGCTCGTTTCTCTTGGGTTTCTAAGGGCTACTAGGCAAAGTGCAGGCTCCAACCGGTTTCTGCAACATGTTCCTGGCCATCTCATCCCTGGAGGCAACTGGGGCTGAAAAAGGCTCTGTCGTTTCCTATTTTAATGTTGAGCTCTGTGTTGTACTGCTTGCTGTCCCAGCAGTAAATCTCAGTGCTGTAAATACATACACCCACGCACTTGGCTTTTACCCACCAGCAGCTGCAGAAGAACAGCTCCTGAAGGAAGAGCACTTTCTAACATCCATCACTGCAGACTGACTTTTGCCATGAAGCAGGCACTTTACAGCCCCTCCTGGTCACTGGGGGAGTGTTTTGTGTCACTGCTTTGTGCCAGTTCCAGCTGTAATGACTTTGCATACCCTAGTGCTAAGGGCTGTAGCTAAAGCTGTCCCCTGCATGCATCTAAATTAGTAACTACATTTTCTCTGGTGAGGCAACATCTCTGCAGGTAAATTAAGGCAGCCCAAGAGCATTTTCCAGCATTGAGGCCAGCCATGACCTGTATTTATACAATTAAACTCTTTTAGTCTGTAAAGGGAAGGTGCTGCATCCAGACTGCCGGTTGGGAATGGTTTTGGGGCTGTGTCAGCTATCAGCTGGCATCCAGGAATTGTAAGGACAGTGCCTAGGCTAAAACTACACCAGAGATCATTGTAAAAATGTTTATCAGCAAACTACAGTGCCCGGCCACATTTCCTGACACTGTTTTATTTCCTCGGGTAGCAATAGTCCTCTTAATAACCTCATTGTATGAGGACCTGGGTTCTGGACACCCTGATAACAGGTGACCTGTAACACTCAACATTTGTTTGAAAAGGGATGTTTCAGTAGTTGCAAAAAGAAGCTAGGTTGGTGTGAACAAGGGCTGGTGCCTGCCTGTGAATCTTGCAAAACTCCGGGATTCATGGGCGCCTGGTGAAGGTAAACATTGATGGGCAAATGGAGAATTTCTGAGGAGTGTGGGAGATCATTTTCTTTCATACATCTTTCATATACTGGGTGTTGCCTTCATAAAACACTCCTTTTCCCCTGTAGAATATTAAGTGATCAAAGCATCTCAAAGCAAATGGATTTGGAAGTACACCCAGTATGTTACTATGCCATTCACATGCTGAAAACTATTTCTGTCACCAGTTTTGTTATAGCTGATTGGAATTAAAACTCTACAGAGTCAGACTTTGAAAGAAGGTGACTGTTTATTTCATTTCAATTTTTTCCACAAACTTTTGTTCTAGAAGCTCTCACAGTGATAATTGTTAAATAATGAAAATATATAATAATAATTCTGCTCTCTTATGTGTCTTTATATAGCACAATATTATGAATATTGTATGTGATATTTTTTTTTAAGGTGATGGAAATGTGAAGTTATCTTAACAAAGCCCAAAGAGTCACACATTGTTATTTTTAACCTTTATGGGGAGATGGAGCAAGTAGCCCACCCACTCAGAAGGAAATAACAATACTTCTTATTAAACATAATTGTTTCCATGGGATTGTAGGGTTGAGAGTATAGAGACAATAAAGTTCCAAGCCAAAACGTCACTTCATCTTCTTGCTTTATAATCGCCCATTGTACAGCTGTTTTGCTCACAATGCAGGTGGCAAATCTCTATAATAGGGCTTTAGAATCTCTAAATTTGCTAATGAAAAGTATTTAATCCCTGCTCGCCAAGACAAATCTTTAATTGGTAAGTCTGGTGGTGCTGCTGTGCTGCAAGCATTATGCAAGAAGCCAGGCTCCCTTCGCACGCTTTCAGACACCATGGTTACCAGCAATGCCATGCATGAGGGTGGCGAGCACAAACCCTGAGCTTTCATCACCCCCAGAGCTGGTGGGATAATCAGTGATTTGCATCCTTGCTCCACAAGTAGACTTCCTTCTCCTCAGTGAGGCAATGAATAAAATATCAACAGTGCCCTTAGAAATGGAGCAGGTTTACGCCTAATTCAGAGGCTCATCATGACACACACCATCTCCCGGTCTCTCTTCTGCTGCCTTAGTCACATCACTGAAAGGCAACAGGATGTTTAGAACATGCTGCAAGTTTAAAATCCTGCCTGTGAAATAGCAATTGTCATGTGTTAGATTAGAAGGATCATGGTTTTCCAGCAGCAGGATGAAATGGAAGTTGTAAGTTTTCCACTGAGCATTTTATGGAGGAAAACTGAGGAAATAAAGGCTCTGTGGGCTTGAGCCTAGTGTGGTTTCTTTCTGAGGCTGATTTCAGAGATAGCTGGGAAAAGACTCTCTCTGGAAATAATAAAAAAAAAAGAGCTATGTGGACCTCACTCAGGTTGAGGAGAAAATATAGATCAGAATTAAAATCTTTATAAATGCATAAGTGGTGCTTGTGAAGAGGTGGTGTGCATCTTACACCATCTATCCAGGACTTTCTTTGGTTCATGAAATGACACAAGATGTCCAGAGCAGGGGGAAGAAGACTTTAACTTAAACCTCTGTGAGTCATTTTCTCCTCCTGAGTGCTCAAAGAAGTCAACTGACTGGTGGTAACTGGGTGCTGCCAGGACTCATGGCTGAAAGCCAACAGATCCTTGTGAGCTCTTGGTAGGAGACTGCTGTTAACCAGCCAACCCTGATGCTCCAAAAGGCAGCGCCTGGTAGCATAGCCAAGCATATGCTGAACTCTGATCTCAATGGGCTTGTGGGCTACTTCTCGCCAAATTTGGAATCCCACCTCAGAACCCCGTGAGAAGCAGTCTCTTTAGACTGCCCTCTCTACTGATTTCAAGACCAGCTCAGCACCCAAGCCCAGAGACACATCTCCATGTTTTAATTGTTCTTATAACAACATATAAATATCTCTTTGCATTGTGTTTCAAGATTAAAAGCATCACCGAGGAGTAGGAGCACAAAATGACACATGGAGAGTGGAGGAGATGTGTCTCTTTACTCTAAATGCAAGTCTACTTTAGCATGCAATGACTTGCAGTCCCTCAAGTCTATAGACTAGATTTCTGTTGATTATAATGGGAGCCTGGACAACATAATCCAGATGGAGATACTACCTTTACAGACATCTAAAAGCAGGGGAGGTGAATCCCAGCCCTCATCTCTTCACTTTCAGGGAAATGTATTAATTCTTTACAAGTGACTCCCTCTCACTCTTTTTCTTTCAGACTTGGTACCTATTTAAATACCCTAAACAATGTGTAGCAGCACTGCCAGAAAGGGCTATGAGAGCAGCATTGTGAGGACAGGTCTCTCTTCGGAGCCAGATGGGAATTCAAGTTCCCATGGGTACAGAACAGTCTGACCCGACAACTACTGCACCCTCCATGAACTAAATTAGTAAATTAGTAGACACAGGAATTTCCAGATTTTAATGTTATCAAATAAAGTCTGCCACTGTTGCAATAATTGATTCATTTAACATTTATTTATTTAACATTAATTTATTTATGCATTTTATTTAACATTTACAGGTATTTACCCAAATACAGATGACCAGACAGATAAACCCAGCTTTACATAATCTTGATGAATGTAAAAAACAAGGTGATAAAAATGGATTCAGAGAAGTTATGCTGGTTTGACTACCTAGGAATAATCAGCGTGCTATGTATAGAATTGCACAGATATGGATGCAGCTACATTCATTCCCTTACCAAAAAATGATCAAATGGAAAATAAGGCATGGTTGTTCTTCTGTAACACATAATATTTTCTTTTTTTTGTTGTTGTTCCTTCAGAGCTCAAGAGAGTATTTCTGTGAATAAACTGGGAATGATAAAAAGTCCCTTTCACTCTCTGATTACTCTTTACTGACGCTGCATCTAATATAAAAATAGCCCAAAGCCGTTATAAAATTCAACAAAGTGCAGATTTTTGACAGCAATCGTTTCTGAATTTAGTAATATTTTCTTTTATTTACAGTAAGGAGTGAAACAAAGCAGATACCTCCCCCTCCTAGTCCCTTTTATAAAACCCACAAGTTTCACTGCAACAAAATTAAATGATACAGATTTGACAGAGGAGCAAAAGACATGATAACAATATATGTGCATTCTTTGGGTTGGGGGGAAATGAAAGAATGAGCTAATTGCATTTTTATCTTAAAAAGAAGTTAATAAATTACCATTTCAAAGTGGGATTTACATATTCCATCACTTTGCAGAGATTAGCTTTTTCTTTGATAGTTTTTTTCTTTCTCATTTTATTATTCTGTCTTTTGGATGACATACTCCAAGAAAAAAAAAAAATATCCAAAAGAATTCCAAAGCCCATTCCTTTGCAGTCATTAAAAGATCCTGTGGCACTTTCCGCAAGAGCCCAAAGTGTTTTAAACGTCAGTGTCCTGGCAAAAGTCCAACTTGGGTAATTACATTCCATCCTGCCTCAAAGAAATCCTTTCCTCAAGCTATAATTTCATTTGGAGACATTGTTCCACACTTCTCTGCCTGGAAACGATTGCTCCGTGATCTCAGCTGCCACATTGCAGAGAGGAAATAGCTGCATTTTAGTGCAAGTAAGTGTTTTCTATAGACTCGCTGTCATTCACACTTCCACACTGTGCACCTGAGTCCAATAGGCACCACACACGATGCCTCCTCACAGTATGC
The DNA here is from genome assembly GCA_013399435.1 of Arenaria interpres. Taxonomy (NCBI): domain Eukaryota; kingdom Metazoa; phylum Chordata; class Aves; order Charadriiformes; family Scolopacidae; genus Arenaria; species Arenaria interpres. Next base: position 329,380 of record VXAK01002684.1, on the reverse strand, counting down.
ACCTGGGTGAAGCCCTCGCTATGCTATATACAGTTGACTTCTATAGGAAGTATACAGAATATTGTGCTATAGTTCACAGAACAGCAACTGCAGTCATTTGTCATTTGCTGTATATGGGCACTTTATGTTTGCCACAGTTTGTAGTAAGAAAGTGGTGAGTAGAGTTGACAAATTATATTTCTGATAGAACACTATAATGAATGATTCAGAAACGCAAAATGGCCATAGCAGACTTCAGAGGAAAATGTTTTCCTATAAACACAAAGTGCATCATGATACTATCATTGATTCCTATGACAAAATTTGAGTCCTCTTCACATTGAGCATGACAAGAGATCTCCCAGTGTCTTTTCAGATTGTTTCCATGGAATTGAAAGTGGAGGTTATCTTCCTCATCTGAATAATTTATTCTCTCATGGAGTGGGAGCACCTTGTCTAATTTTAAACAATTAAAAGATCTAAATCTAATTTAAAGTAGGTTTCAAGATCCACTTTGCCATCAATGAAGAGCAAGACTCCTGTATGGAAACCATCTCTTCATAAAATGGATGTCTAAGAATATGAATATGCTGTCCAGCCCTTGAAGTTACTATAGATAATTTATGTACGATGCTGGACTCATCATTGCTGATGTTGGGTCAGGTGAGTTGTACCCAGAATGGAGAAAATTGGAATGTGAATCAAAACACAGGGTGTTAAAATGAAAAAAGAGCTTGATGTAGCACAGTATGAGTAAATGGTGAGAGCTGTCTTCCACCCTGAAGATGGAAAACTACACAGAAGTACGGTCCTGCTCTCTCCAGATGGCTGAATCACGGAGCATTTTCGTGAGTCAGCTTAAAGGAAATGCTTTACTGATACAGCAACAAAGCTTGTGCCCTCTGATGCCAAGGTCTTACAGACGTCTCAGCAGAACACCTAGGGTTCTGTCAATCCTCAGCTTCCACAGGGTTTCAATATAGCACTTATGTACTATGAACTCACAGGCAAAGGAATTCAGAATCCAAAGCAACATATAAAAATAGAGAGGTTTTAGCAGTCTTTAACAGGTGCTACATCAGGACCTAACTCTTAGCCTCACACCTTAAGAAGGATTTTTTCTTTTTCTGGATGGGACTGTGCCAGGAGGATTAAACTCCAGTTTTGCCAGCTTGGAAAGAGATTATGTCCTTGACTTGATGTCACTATTTTCTTTCCCCCTAATTAAACAGAAAACTCAGCACAGGGGTAAGAATGAGAGAGGAAGAGGGAGAGAGAAAAGAACTAAGGAGAAGCTGACCAGAAAAGCCAAGCAGTTCAAGTCTTTTAATTTAGCATTTAAAAGCTTTTCTGTGAATCTGCTCCTCAGAGATATGACTGTTAAAGAAAATGGATTTTCCTACTTCCAGCCAACCTCAATATATGTACATATTTATACACACCCACAAGCACACACACACAGAAATGTACAGAGTGGAGGAGGAGGAAAGTTTATACTGAAAAAGATGTTGAAGTTGTATCAAAAGAATAAGATGCAGAAAGGATATTTTTTCTGAGAAAATCCATTTTGCGAATCCATGACTAATCCCTGCAGAACACGCATATACACACACACACACATACACACACACACACACAGAAAGGTAAAGAATGAAACAGCATAGCTATACTTAAAAACATTCAGCTCTTGGCATATATACTCAGGATTACAGCTAACGCCTCCAGTTTGTAAGTTGTCCATCCTTTTTAAACACAGTTTTAAATAATCTAATTTACCACTCCGTTAGGAAAATAAATAAATGAACATCCAAACTCCGCCAAAAAACAAAACATATGCACCCTGTGGAGGGAGCGTGAGCTAAAAGACCAGACCAAGCTAGAGTGGGGAAAGAGAGCTCACTGTAGAGGTTCATCAGACATTCATGGTCCCGTTTGCAGCTTGAATCTAAACACAGCCTTAGGACTTTCACTCTCTGTAGAGGGCATCACTGAAGGAAGGAGAGATGTGCTGAAGGGGAAAAGGGTGGGGAGGTGTCAGAAGAAAACAAATTTGGGGCTAATTAGGTGGCTAAGATTCAGATGTTCAGGCCACGAACGTAGCTGTTCTCCAAGGGATGCAAGAGTCATTCAGCAGTTCCTCCAGCATATGCAGTCTCATGAAGTTCCACCTTATCATAAATACACATTTCACTGATGAAAAAACAGCCCGAGAATCAAATAACTTGGGTTGTAAGGGATTTCTGGAGGTCGGTGATGCAACCTATCATGTGAAGTAGAGACAGCCTCAAAGTTGTGTGCAGCTCACATGACTCCTTGGTGCAGCTTGGTTCCATGAGAACACCTAAGTACAGACAGGAGGGAGCAAATCCTCCCTTTGCCTTAAGGCACTGGGCTGTTTAATGCAACTGGTTGACTCCGAGTTCTCCAGCAGAGTTTTTAAACACATAATTTTACACTACAATGTACATACACTCAGACATAACTTCATACATCTTCTGAGGGTAGATGGACACGTGTGCACAAATGAATGAATAAATGTGATGTGTGTTCTCTTGTCCTTATACACATGAACTGAATAATTAACTTTTCCACAGCTTAGTTTTCTATACAAAAGAAGCCCAGTGCCCAGAACAAGGAGAGGCTGTGGGACCAGCTGTAGTACCGGGTTGCTAACAGACCCAAACCCTGTGGGCTGGTCAGGCTCACATTGGTACGTTTGGGAAGGTGGTGCTGAGCATGATGAAGCTATATGGGGTGATTACTGCAATTTTCCATACATATGGCAAAAAGTCTGTCTAGTTTTTCCACCATTTGCAAAAACCTGGAAGTGTTCAGGTTGGACAGGACTTTGAGCAACCTGGTCTGGTGGGAGGTGTCCCTGCCCATGGCAGTGGGGTTGGAACTCGATGATCTTTAAGGTCCCTTCCACCCCAAACCATTCTATGACTCTGTGATTCTATGAAAATTCACTCAGCTGTGGATGTGTCGCTCCTCCTCTGGGAGGAGTCAGTCCCTAAATCCATATTTTGTCACCTCATCTAAAGCAGCACAATTTCCAGAAGAATTGAAAAGCAGAGAGCAAAAAAATACATCTCTTTAAGGAAAGAGGGACGCCAAGATCTGGAAAATCTGGCTTTGTCAGGCAGGGCTGAAAATGTAGGTCACCTATTGCTGGGTTTGGATGGCTTCCATCCCAGCCCTTTTTCTGCTAACTTTTTAGTTAGCCCCTTTCTTTCTCCTTTTAGATCTTGCTTTTTCAAGCTCCAGCCCGCCTCTTCTCAGCCAGCTGTGTATATGAAATGACTTTGGGACATGCTGGCAGGGAGTAGGTTTAAAAATAAACATGGTGATATTCACCAGGAAGACACTGCAGGCTGCAGACTCCTTTGTGAGTGATAAAGATTTAATTATTGCATGCTGGCCCTCCTTACCATCATCCCAGCTGTAACAGGTGCCTGAGTTTCATCTTTCTTCCAGGTTTTCTCAAGGTAATTAAATCTATATCCTGGAGAAAGGTATATGCAGGTACCTGAGTCTCTTCCAGCTTTAAAGGGAGACATTTTTATTTTTTATTAACCCTACTAATCAGCAGAGGAATTATACAGAAGCTAAGCTAGGGAGGCTACAGGGAATTCAAGCTTTTATCTGGTACTGTGTTTGCCTGTAAAATAATCCCATTCTGGGGAAACCTGCTATGGTTTTGGTTTTAAGCATAGGTTGTGTTAATTTTGTGATCCTGTTAGCTTTATTCCACCCAACCCTGGGATATATGTCTAATCCTGAGCAAAAGAATTTTTCATGGGAGAGAAAGAGGCTGCAGCAACGAGGACAAAGCGCTGACCTGCAGCAGGATCTTCCCTCAGGCTCATTAAGCGACTTGGGGCATGACCCTCTGTGGTACATTTTATAATGGTTCTCTAGTCACTTTGATCACAGCGTGATCACACGCCCCTGAAGTCTCTCTGTACTTCCTATCGCCAGACGTTGCACTACATGGTTTGTGAGGATATACAGTATGGAACACAGTGCCATTAAGACATCTGGACTGCAGAAATATGAACGTCACACTCAAGACTTCAAAGATAATAAAAGTTAATCTTTCTAGACTCTCTAATGGTGAATGGCTGGAAAAAAAAAAAAAAATTGTTGGGAGATTCATGCTGAGAAGCTCAGGGCAAAGACTGAGGCTAGGATTTGGGTCCTGTGTTACCTTAACTATGCACTGCCCTCTTTACATATGAGCATTGTTCATCCAAGGAATGGCTTGATATAGGATGTAATCCCAAAAGATATATGAGCTTAAGGGGAGACAGGATATATGCATGAAAGAAAAATCAGGTTGCAGTAGCAAATACAGAACAGCAATCACACTCTATCCAGAAAGTCCATGAGACTAGTGACTGTTCCCTCAGAGGAAACAGCGTATGAGCTTCTGCTCTTCTGATGCTGTCAGAGACAAAAGTATGAGCTGAATTGAACTTTGGTTTTACTCAAGATGCCCATTCTTGTGTACCTATGCAAACTCTACTATATAATGGAAGTAAGGCAACCAACCTTACATTATTTCCCCAGCATGAGAAAACAGAGGCAGGTTGATTTTGGACAGGTCATTAAGCATACCTCCAACCGCTGTACTTTATCTCTATGCTTTGAAAATCCATATTCAAATCTTAAAGGCACAAGAAAAATGAAGGCAAATGATGCTTACTTCTCCTCTACTGACTCATGCTTGGGAAAAGAAGTCATTGGTGAAAAAAAACAACATTGACTTCAGAGGCCACCAGCCTGGGCAGGTGAATTATGGCACTCAAAGGTTTCACACAAAGAGCTGAAAAAGTTAATTTCTTTTCTGTACCAAGCCACCTTTAGTTTCTTTTGTCCCTGTCAGTGACGTGCCATTTGTACTGACTACTGAATTAAGACAAGGCTACAGATCAATAAAGCTTCAAGGAAATATGTTCCATATTTTTCTCCTTCAGTGTAGTTGTTACTGGGCCTGTAAACTCTAAGTTATAGAATCGGATCCTCAGCTGTTGCAAATTGCCTTATGTGGATTGTTACTGTTTACAGCCACAATGAAATTTAGTTCAGTTGGTGTGCATTCAATACGGAGGCACCATATTGTACCAACCCAATTTGCTTCAAGAGGTGCTTCTGTATGTTTCTGTGAAGTTTCTGGCTATTTCCTCAGACTCTCAGGGTAACAGAATCTACTTCTGTTATTGCAGGCCTGTATCACCTGAGTCCTTGCAGACATTTATCAAGCTCCATGAAGCCCCATTTTGGCTTCTTTTTGCCCCATTGTTCCTACCAAAAATCTGTTTCTGAAACATAAGTGTGTTAATGATTAGAAACGTTCTTCTAATTGCCAGCCTAAATTTATTCATGGGCAGTTTATTCCTCATTTGCTCTTCTACAAACATCATCTCTGCATTTATTTTCTTACTATTACCCCTTCTTGACTTTGTATGTTGTTCAGACCCTGTAATGAACACTCCCTCTGTTATGCGCATCAGTTATGGAAACCTTCTCTGAGCAGGAGCTCCACTTTGAGCGTGCAACTGGGACTTCTGTTGGTGCTTAGGCACTTTCTGAATTGGAGCTTTAAATGGTGGGATTGTACCAATAAAGGTACGAAATGTTCTCCACTAACTATTTCACCCTGAAAGGGGGAAGAAAGTGAACTAAAGCAATTGGAACCTGGGGAAAGGAAGGAGATACTGAACTTCTTGCTGCTCTTTCTTTCCACTTTCTCTTAGTTTATCTGATTGCTAGAAGGGTAAACAGCTTGAGATCTTCTGTCCTGATCCTGTCTTCTGAAGCAGCTACTACTGGGCCATGTCAGAGAAAAGATACCAGACTAGGTGAACCTTTGATCTAAGCTAAGCATGGCCACTTTTGTGTTATTGACTTGTATCAGCTCACACAGTTAAACCAAACCCAGGAAAATTATAATTGAATTCACAGCAGAGAAGGGAATTTATTATTTTTTTTTTTAAAGAAAAGAAGTGTTAATAAAAAACCGGTAAGTAAGTTATCTACTTTTAAGGAAAAAAGAGACTTCTTTTGTTTGATGCTATTTATGCTTCCCAAAAATATCATAGTTTGTAGGCTTGGTCATAAATAGCACCCAGTTGAGAAAATGTTTTATTACAGTGCAGGGAAAGTTGTCATTTTCACATGAGTTTTCCTCCAGAGGTGCCTGGGAAATAGAATTTCTGTCCTCTGGGAAATTTCAGCCTCTCAGAAAACAGTTTTCATTTGTCAAAGAAAATTTCAGAATTTACCGCATAGTGTAAATTGCCCATCAAAACTGATTCAACCATCAAATATTTTTAGTTTTTGAAGTAGAATATTGCAGCTAATCCAGAAAAAGAAATTATGTTAAACATAATTTTGAGGCAAAATTAGAACGATTAAAATCATTTAGCAATATGAGACAGCCTTTCTGAAAATAAATAGAAATGGGTTTTGATCTGTTTTTACAGTTCAAAATCGCAGTATTTCAACAAAAGTGCTTTTTTATGTAAGAAAAAATGATTGATCAAAAACTTTTTCAGCAAGCTGTCTATGTGCTTGGTGACCAAGAGACAAATATACACATGCCAAAATGGGATAGCACTAGGGGTGGTCATTTACAGAGATCTGCAGAATAGTGTTGGCTTTGGCTGGGTCCTCACCTTAACTTCAGCCCCACTAGGGCTGGTCGATGACCCTCAAGCCTGGCAACAGAGTGTGTTTGTGTCCTCATCACACAGGACCACGTTTTTACAGGGCACACTGGTTACTTCACACTAGATGATGTTTCAGGTCTCTTCTGAGTCCTTGTTGGACCTCTTTGGTCTTAGGATCTATTAGCACATTTGATGAATTTTTATTTTCAGTCCAGAGTGTGTAAAATAATTTAAGGGTTGTGTTATAGCACACCACAGTCACTTATTTCCAGCGTGAAGCATGCCAGGCAGTGTGGCATTAACTGGTCCCAGGACAGTGCTGGGTGACTGTACCTGACTGTCTCCTACAACCTCCCATATGTCCTCTCCCTGGCATAACCCCCAGATGTTGCCTGCATCCCTACAGGCTTTTACTCCACAAATGTTTCATCTTCCAGCTCTACCACTGCATAATAAAACATTGTATGAGGAGTCCTTCCCAGATAAACCCCAGGAACCTTTTTTCTGCTTTTCTTTTTCTTTCACAAAGCTTACACTGTAATTCTTTACACTTGAATCCAGCAAATTCCTGTGAGACAATAGTTATCCCTGAATGCTTGTTTTTTTAAACTTTTGGGGAGTTCACCTTTCTCCATGGTCTGGTGCTTAGGCAGAGGCTGGGCTGCTCAAGGCAAAAATCATTACCAGCCTGAGGAGTAATTTTGCTGAATGGCAGAATAACAGAAGGATCGCACTGGCCCTCCAACACCGGCAAATGCTGATGGAAGAACACAGGCATGCAAACAGCCTTCTCACAAATTAATACCTCCCTGACGCATACCTATAATTTGCCATTGTAAATAATAATAAAAAAATGTATATAAAAATATATGTAAATAATAAAATCTACCTTAATAAAAGCTGACATTTAGGAAAGACATCAGCATTGTGATATTAAATCTGATCTCTAAATCAAACCCAGAGCAAGCATTTTACATCCAGCAAACGCCACGTGAAAAATCTTCAGGGAAGGTGACTTCTAGGCAACACTTCTCTAATTTTTTGCTCGTTTCTGGAAGATCATCTTAAAACTATGGACAAAAACCTGAGTTTCTGAGTTTGCAGGAACCTGAGTTTTTAAGAGAGAAAAAAACAAAAGATCTCTTAATTGCTATTTCTCAATTCACTATGCATCATGACTGCCAGTTCTGACTTAAGGAACAGCAGGACTGTCATCATTTTTGCCAATGTCTGCAGAAAACATGCAGTCAAACAGGTGACAGGACTTCCTCAAGTCTTTGAAAATGGCCATCTCTTGTTTTTCTAGGTTGCTTCTCTTCTTTGAGGTCACCTCTCACTTATGTTTCCTCTCATGGCTCTACTCTTCTCTTAAAGCCATAGCTCCAGCCTCAGTGCACGTCGTGTCTTCCCTCCGTTTGACTTGAGATGTTCCTGATCCTACTGGTGGCAATTCACTGACCGAGCTGGCCCAACACTTCCTCATTCTAAAATACCTACTTTCACCTTTGATCCAGATTTTTGGCCCTGCTCTTTCATCCCCTGTGGTTGCTGCCTGGGTAGTCAGGCAGGTTTGATGACAACTTTGAAAAAGTCTTTTTCTTTCTCTCTCGTTTTCATTCTGGGCTTCTGAATCTTGGGGTTGGTTACCTTACTCTCTTTGGACCACCAGCGAAAACCATTGGGATGTGGGTTATTCACCCACACACCAGTCTGCACTCTGGGGTATCTCGTCCTCCCGCAAACTACCAGCACAGAAAATGAGCCATGGCACTTAACTTGGCCAGAATCCTTTTAAAATTCTCAAAACCTACTGAAAACATGCTCCGAACACCGCTCATCAGGGAACAAGCCTATTATTGGGAGCTAACCTAGATATTTTCCCCAGAGCTTTATGTTATAATTACTTTAATATCCCTTATGTCTGGGAAAGCGACTAAGAGCTAAAAAACAGTCTTAAAATCACAGAAGGGAAAAAAAAAATAAAAAAAGCAAAACTGTCCTATTAAGTCTCAGCAGCAGCAGACTGTGGTAGAGTGAGAGTGATGCTGCAAGGTAATGATCCCTGCCTCCAAAACCAGAGTGGCATTTCCTCAGGTGGCATCAAGCATGGAGATTTCATTAGACCGCTTTTGCCACCCTCCTCCTTCAAGGAAAAGGTCTTCAGCTGTCAGTTTGATGCCTCTGTCACAATGGTTTTTCTTTTAAAAACCCTTTTTTACTCTTGGATAGAAGCATCTTGTTTATACAGGTGGTTCAGGCTTTCTTAGCAGAAAGCAGAGGGGATGCAGCTCATTTCTGTTTGGTACATCACCTCTGAATGTATCTTGGGGTAGCAGCTCCTGAGTATGAGGACTTCTTACAGCACAGTGTAGAGAAGGATTGCTCATAATTCATGGAATTTCTGCCTATTTTTCACCTATTGCGTTATGCCGTTTCAGTCCAGCAGAACAATTTCCAGACATAGTGTGGACATGGGTCCCAAAAATGAGTGTGAATCTGCTGTTGCATGGTGGTTGCTGCGGTGTTTGAGGAGGAGGCTGTTCTGGTTACGTACTGTCAAAATACCCAGGAAGAAAATGTAACCCTATTTAGGACATAACAATTTGAGACCTTTCAAAAAGGATGAGAAGAAAGTAACCTTGCTGGTACTCATTCAAAGTGAGGTATAACTCAAGGTATGAAGTGACTCGGGCAAGGTTACATGGGCTTCTGTGGCAGAACAAATCACGCTCAGATCTCCTTGGTTTCCAAGAGAACCATTCAATCACCGGACCACCACTTTACACTTCCATCACCTGCCTTGCAAGGTGACTTGCCTAGTCTTTGAAAATTTCTAATCGTTTGATAAAGATGAAAATGGATCCATCTTCTATGCCATCTAGTTCCATCTATGTCCAGCTAACAAGAGGCTAGTCTAAGATATACTAGCATTGTTTTGAGGAATTTTGGGGATAATACAGTCATTAACTCAGCTGCACCTTCACTGAAGGCTAGAAAGGCATTTTCTACCTTGTGCCTCGCAACAAAAAGACTTGTGAGTATGGGGGGTGTGCTGAGGCGAAGAGGCAACCGTGCCTAGCACCAGGGAAATAAGGATGAGATACCAGAATTGGCCTGAGCCACCAGTCCTGGGAGGACTTAAAGAGGAGTGAGGGTGGCCCGGCTCCCTCTTACTCTCCTAGCAGATTCCCACATGCAACGTCAGCACCATGCTTTCAACCAAGTTGGTTAGAGTTGAAGCTACAGTTTAAAAATGCAATTCAGCAAGTGGAAGAGGCAGATGAAATAACCAGAACCTTAGCCATGCTGCACTGTAAGGACTAATTCTGCAAACTGCTGCTGTCCCGGGGGACAGGGGATGCTACATGTCATTTCATGCACATTTTAATATTGACAGGGAAGCTTTCCTTCAAAAATAGGTGTATCAGAAACTTCAGCACTTTTGCCTATGTGGAGAGTATTGAAAGTGCTTGTTGGACTCCTCAGTCAAAACCATTTCTGGTGAACTTTCCGGGGAAAAAGATTTTTCCTGGCTCTAATTAACTTTCTGTCAACCACAAGCAAGGCAAAAGGATAAGTACATTTTTTTTTTCCACCAGAGATAAGGCTGAGAAACTGAGAACATAGCTTATGCTGACAGGCATTAGGCACTATTAGACTGATCTATCAGCCTGAGTGATGATGGTCCCATGGAAGCAGTGAACACATCACCATTTAAAGCATTTTAAACTGATCTGGACACAGCACCAGGGAATATTCTGGCAAAAACAATCCCACACTCGACTGAGGCATAAAGTAGATGGCCTAGTGATGCTGGTGTGGGGGTGTTTTGCTTCAGGGTGGTTTATTTGCACTTTTGGGTTGTTCTTTTTCATGTCTCTAAATGCCAGGAGTCGCATCAAGAGAAGTACTGAGCTCCTGCACCTTTCACAGAAAGACTGTGAGCACCATGAATTTATAACAGGTCCATCAGGTAAGGAAACGTTCCAACACAGGGTTAACTTCAAGCATGTCAGACATCCCAGTGGAGGATATTTTATTACAGGATTTAATTGAGTGTGTCACAGGGCATTTACTAAAGAAACTGAGAAGAGCAGACACATTAATCACTCCGATGATATTTGGGGCCAGTTTTCAAAACACACTTTAACACATTAAATCCCTGCACACACATTTTCTGAGCGTTAGCTTCTGCACATCATGTCATTCCCAGGCACAAAACCCATCACCTGCAATATAACTGGGATGCAAATTTTGGATCTAGCCTTAGTAAAAAAGACACAGATACACAGGAATAACTGGCATTGGTGCCTGAAAATACTGTGGACAAGAACAGCTACCAGGAGTACCCTTTCTCTACAGAATATTATGATTATTTTAAAAGGACTCCTAGAAAAGCAATTGCCCCAAATTTAGCTGTAACAGGATCAACTTTCCAATCTCATTTTGTTGAGCTCTATACTATTGCCTAAAAGAAAGGGAAAATGAAGCAGGGAAAAGGGTTTATCTGGTGAGGAGTTTTGCTCATGAAGGCAGCCTGACTTAGCCTGAGGGCACCTCAATAAAACCCCATATAACATGATTGATGCTATTAAGGCAAGAGGACCGTTCCCCCTAATATTCACAGGTTTCTTTTGCTCATCAGGGCAGTGATGAGACTGGATAAATAGTTCATGCATTTTATATCCTCTGACTTTATGATGGTAGGATTGGAAAAGGTTTCCTAAACAGAAGACGATGATTCCTTTATTAAAGCCAGGGCTGCGTTTCAGTCAGGTGAGAGGAAAAATCAAGTCATATACTGACATTTAATTCAGTGCTCTCCAGGGCTGGAGGAGATACAACCTCTCTTTGTATTATTTATCTAGAAATACCTGGGGAACTTAAGGAGAGTGTGTATCTTCCACCATCGAGGAATGAATGCTCTGAGAAAAGTGGCATTGCTCTGCTGGGAGACATGGCAAAGTTTAATTACACCTCTCAGTCAGGAAGAGAATCTGACCAACCTACTGTCTGGAGGCGAAACACAAGTTGAATACAGCTTCTGACAGTAGATAAGATAGTTTACATAACTGTTTGATGCTAATCATGCTTTTCCATTTTTTAGATTCATTTAATAGGCCCTAATTCAGATCTGCCCTTCAGTAGCTGCACATCTTTAGGCATTTTGGAATGATCATTATCACACGAGTATATAAATGTTTTCCTAAATCAGGATTGTGATTTAATTTAGTATCAATGTATTGTACTCCTGCACTTTTTTTTAGCTTTTTCTTTTTTTAAAGCCTATGGTCACTGTGGTCACTGCTAGTCAGAATAGTGTCAATGCCAGCCGTGTGAAGTCTAAAACGCAAGTTGGGTTTCTGCTATTGTAAAAGAAGAGGGAGTCATGAAGCACAACCACAGCCTTAGGTGCTTCCTCTGCATAGGGCTGTAGGGCTGAACAAGATCATTTCATCATTCCTAAGGCTGCAAAATTTCATGCTGTTTCCAGTAAAGGCAACATATTGGGTCCATCAGCCACACGATGGTACAGGGTTTTGGATGCCAACAGCAAGCTCCAGGTCAAGTGCCTAAGACTTTTTAGTTATTTTAAAGAAACTGGTGAAAAGAACAAACTTCTAGTATCCTCATTTTGAAATTAATCCCACCACAGGTGTACAACATGGCACAAAATTACTTCTATCCTGATTTTAGTCCCTTCTGGATGTGATTTGTATACCCGGATATAACTATCTGGAGCCATTGGAAGTGCTCAAGATTATTTTTCCTTAACCTCCTCCCACTGGTGCTCTAGAAGGATTTTTCTCCTTTACATCCTCTGTTCCACCTGCCAGCCTTGCAGAGACGTCTCAAAACACCCTAAAGTGACTCGAAATAATGCTGTTTTTCAGACAGATGATTAAAGCTCCCCAGGGAAGGGTTGGTAGGTCCTGAACTTATGAGGGCCTTGTGAGCAGGAGGGACTGAGATTCTAAATGGAGAATCATAAAAACACCCATTAGAGAAAAATTCCCACCTCCTTCTTGAGGGCACATGCCAACAGCAACAGCTGGAAGGATCACAACTCAGATGAGATATACAGCAGTTAAGAGTAAATGCTTGCCTACATCTATTACCCAGCTCACTAAGAGACACTCTGCTTTTTGCATGCTCAGCAATTAAAGAAAATCAAGCTTTCCACCTCCTCTGTTAGCAGTGAGATTAAATGCAAAGGAAAAATCCCTTTTACATGACACTGGGGGAAACTTCGCTCACTTCAGCAGTGATTCTGGCACTGAGCTCACAGACTGAGGCTGCCCCGTCTGTCAGGGAGGCGAGGCCATGTATCCATAGCTCCCGTTTATCCGCTTTCTGCCCATGCTTTTGCCAGCACGAAAGCAATGAACGATTACTAAACATGGTGTCAACAAAAGGACGATTTGTTGGCAAAGAAGAGACGCTCGTGGAATTGCCACAGACCAAAAAAAAAGGAAACCAACCCCAAACAAAAAACAAACAACAAAACCCCAAACAAAAAACCAAAAAACCCACCAAAACCTAAAGACATAACCTCCCACTGTAGTTGGAAGGTGCAGGGCATGCTTACACGGTAATTGAACCTTGTAACTGCAGCATCTCTCCTCCAAATTAGACCCTTCTCCTAAGCCTTCCCACAGCGGTGCTGCCTGGGAACTGCTTTGCCAATATCCCCTTCTGCTCATATATTGACTTGAAAGCTCAGATAGTGTTTAGCAAGCTGAGTATCCGTAACCACTTACAAGGTCCTTAGAGTAACTGAATGGCTTCTTTTTACAAAAATGTCTTGGGCTCTTTCACACCCTCCAAGGGGGTCTAATATTCATCCTGTTCTTTGCCGTCTCCTGCGAGCAACATACCCTATCAGCTTGAAGGAAATTCAGGTGGTGGAAAGGAACATCTGAAATACTCTTTCCTTTTACTCTGACATGCTGTGAGAATCTGTCTGGTTCCGGTCAATTGGCATATGATTTACCTTTGTCACTGAAAGAAACTGAGAGTGTAGATCTACACCTGACTAACTCTCCTGTGTCAGCTCCAGTCAGAGTCATGCAGCATCTGTAGTTAAAGACAGATAATAACAAGATTATAAACCTATGGAAAAGAAATACCATCAATTTAATGTGTTTATAATGCAAGAAAACTAATAACACTTAATCTACAGTATGTGTTTAAACAGGATCTGCCACTGCCTGTGTTAAAGAGAGAGTCCTGGGCTAAAAGGATCACCGCCGTCTCGTTGTAGGGTTTTTTTCACACCTCATACCTAACTCCTATAAGACATTTCATTGTAATATTTGAATAAGAAAGCAGAAAATTCAGAAAGCAACATGGTGCAGATCAGATGGAGAAATCATTGGCCAGCAGATAGTTCATATATTGCAATTATAATGCAAAACTATTTTTAGCATTGTATGCTACTAGTGGAATCTTAAAGATTGTCTTTTGTGCTCATCGTGCAGTGACCTGGAAGAAATCCTTACTGGTAAGGCTATCAGAGGACCCATGAAGAGGAAAGAATGAATAATGTGGACTCTCCCCAGGGAAGATGTGACTCTGAAAAAGATTTATCCCGACCTCAGTTGGGCTGAGGAAATAGGAATGGGGTCTAACCCTTGCCTGGGTTTTCCTTCAAAGAGGGATATGTCAGACCACAGTTTATTCCACCAAGCAGCTAGGACATGTTCAGAGTTTTTGCCCCCTCTGCAAACGCAAGCACATTGGCAAAAAGGGCAAAGGGTTCCTTGAGTGCTCAAAGGGTTTTTTTTAGGTCTAGAAAAGGTCTATAACCTATGAATTTTTACCTACTGTGGCTGCAACTGGAAAATCTTTTCCATTTATTAATATTTATGCTTCAAGGATGTTGTCCATTTGAAGCAACCTAAATTATTCTATGATTCTGCATCTGAAACAAAAAAGATTTCAATTAGGATCTTGATCTTTTTATTTCATCAAGACAAGGTCAAGAAATGGTGTAACAGTACCGCACAAAAATTCAAATGTGGGCAAAAGTTATAATAGTAATATAAAAATGTCATCTACAGAAAGGATAATATAACAGAATCCAATGCCTGAAAAAGTAGACAAGGCCAATATGAACTTAAAATAATTGGCCCTGGAACAATGTACCAGATGTTCTCATTGTTAGATATTTTCATCTCTAGGTCTGTTTCTTGGTGTGTTGTGGTTTTGGTTTGGGTTTTTTTTGGTATTTTGGGTTGGTTTTTTTTTCCCTAAAGAAAGTGTCCCACTACAGAAAAAATAACATACTTGAACCATGGTTAAGTCCAGGGAAGTCATGCGTCATAGAGGGGTCAGAAAAGACAGTGACAGAAATTCTTCCTGGCTTCTAAACATTGGCTAATTCTCTTCTTAGGTGCTGCACGTCAAAGCACTCTGTGAAGGAAGTTGGTTGCATTAGAAATGGGGACATGCAAAGGAAAATAATTTGTTTCACAATAAGCAGTTGTGACTGCTTGTCACAGCAAAACTGGGCTCATGCCCTCATTTTCTGCATCTCATACGGAGCATTACTCCACTCTCTCTCCAGACTCTGGTCTGCTTATAGGAAGACCTAGTTATGAGATCTCATGCATGCCCTAGTCTTGTACATTATTAAACAAAGGAAAAACTTTCTACTCCAGATGCTGACAGCTGAACTGTAAGGGGTTGGGGGAAGTA
Source organism: Arenaria interpres (assembly GCA_013399435.1). NCBI lineage: Eukaryota > Metazoa > Chordata > Aves > Charadriiformes > Scolopacidae > Arenaria > Arenaria interpres. Next base: position 314,027 of record VXAK01002684.1, on the reverse strand, counting down.
ATTCCACCAGAATATCAACACTGCTTTGACACATCCTTGTACCTCTAGGGAAAGCACATCTTCATATGCGTTTCTGTCTTGCAACAGCTTTGAGTTTGTTTTCTTAAAGCCAAAATTACCATCAAACAAGTTCAAGAGTTCAGTTTTGATGCTTAGAAATCTGCATTTCATCCCAGAAGAAAAGTGAGAGGCTAGTCATGTAGCCCTGCAAGAGATTCCTTGGCACAGGGCTAACACAACTTCATGACACTAAAAGCTAAAATTTTAACAGAGTAAAATGTAGAAATAAAAAACTCAGATTCTTAAGAAGTGGCCAAATCAGGAGATGCAGATCACTTTTTTTTTCTCCTGGGACTGGAAATAGCCATTACTGTTACGCTGTGCTCAGACCAAAAATAAGATGTGACATTTTGAAGTGCATACAATCTGGTAAAATATAAAATATTTAATAAATATGTAAATTGGTCAAGCTGCTTCCCCAAGGAGGAAAGCTTCAGTCGTGCTTTACAGCCCTCATTCACTTACGCAAATACTTTAAGAGGATCAAGGATGGATTTTAAATGAAGTTAAAGTTTAACGAGAAATATATAATCCTTCAAGGAAGAGATTTTGTCATCTTCATTTATAATTTCTTGCAAGTTTCAAAAGTAAGAAGTTGAGCAAGTAGCTTTCTGAAGCTTTGTGTGTGCAAACTAAGAGAACTGAAGCAGTCCACCTGAATCCTGCAGTCAGGGGTGTAACAAAATGTAGAAATTAATGATCTTTTCTGTTGCTCAGGGAGTTCTGGGTTTTCCCAGAGATGTATGTAAGTTCACTGCTCATCTCATTCCCATAGGATCCAGACACAGTCTTCTGACATTTCTTCTTTAGGCAGACTGACAACATGAAGGGAGATCCTAAGTCACCAAAACCTAATTCACGTGTCATATATTCCCTTTTGAAATCACTTCAAGTTCTATCTTAAAGTATTTAAATGTTTTGCTTTGTAAAGAAGGTGAATCTTGTTCCTCTAAAACCTCATTTCTTTAGCAGTTAGGAACTGTCTTTTAATTTCCAGGTCAAACTGGTTTATATCTAAAACACACCCATGCATACATCCTCTTTAAGAATGAACAGTTCTATGACAGGCAGAACATAGGAGAGTTTAGGGAAAGTTTTCCACACTTTTAAACCAGCCCTGATATCAGTCCTGCTTTTGTGATGTGTTCAGTTTCTGGAAACTGCTTATGAGTTAAAGATAGTTTCATACATGTACAGCAGCATGTTCTCGTGATACAGCTGTTTTAAAAGCCAGTAGCAGTCCTGAAAAAGCTGTGAATGCTAGTATCAAAGGGAAAAGAAATGGCTAGGCAAAGAAAGCAAGAAAGAAAATAACCCAGAAAGTGCCTTTGCACTGGGGAAGACCCCAGCAAAGGGACATGCTGCATTTACATTTTTTAATCTAGTTCTGGGTTACAAGGCAGGATGAAAAAAACTAAATACATATTAAGAATTGTTGAAGCTGGAGAGTGTTTACAACTAATGAAGGGGTTGTTTGGGGGCCGGTATCAGAAGGCAGAAATTTCCCTTGACACGTGTTTTGCTCTGCACACTTGTGCATTGCTCTGATAATTTTCACCCTGTTACTCTGAGTAATTTCACACTGGAAGTAATTGTTCTTCCTTCTTTGTGTGCTCGCACTTTGGATGCTGGAAAGTCTGAAGCAAGTTGACAAAGCACTCAAGAGGCTGTGGGGTTCAATTTTTACTTTTCTCCTTACCAAGAAAACCATTATCTCATTTTCCAGCAATGTCTGCTGAGAGATCAGCATTCTGCTACAGGTGCCCATCAACTTGATAAAGGCCCATGGAGGTGTGGTGATGGGGAAAGTGGAATGGAATGAGAATAGTTTGTTTTATTTGAAAGCCAAACTAAATCAACATTTAACACCACACCATTCACACAGCACGGTAATCAGGTTTTCTTATCTTCTCTGAATTCACTTTTGCTGCCCATCCAATGAGAAGAATGAAGAGAAGGACCATGAGAGGGGAAGGTCTGAGAGATCACAAGCCTGAGGATCTTTATTTTCCTCCTCAAAAGTAATAGTTTCATAGAACCCATTTCACTATTGTCTCAAACACGTTACTGTAATATTGTGTGAGGTTTTCTGGAGTGTGACGTATGTCCCATTGGCAATACAATGTAAACCACTTTCTTGACGTATTCACCACAGCCATAATCACTGCTCCACCACCATGTAGACATGTTGCTTGTCTCCCACTCTGGACTCAGTTGGCAGGCACAATTTCTACAGCCCAACGGTGAAGATGAAGCTTGGTGCTCCTACAGGTACAGATGTGGCTATTATGGCCAAATTCACTCTCTCTATACAGATGTTCAAGATTGACATAGATACTTATGGAAAATTTAATCTCTTTTCACTTTAGCAGTTCAAAAATAATTTATACAACGTGTTTGGGCAATTAAACCCCTGCAAGTCTCTATGGAGAGAGACAGTCACTTCTGGAGCAGAGTGTCAGCAGCAAGAAAATAATGTGCCTTGTGGACAACCTTCTCCCACTACTGATGAGGATTAAATTAAGGTCTAGTTTAGACCAGCTGCCCGTCTTCTACGTGGCCCAAGTTCAGTGCAATTAACCTAAATTCAAGAGATTTGCATGAAATTCAAACCACTTGCTGTTTACAACTGACATTCCCCTTCCCCAGTTCCCTTGGTCAATGGGGATGTGTGAGCAATTATTAAGACTATGTACTACGTATTCCTGGCTTGCTTTGTGTTTTTTATTATTAATACTCTGTTAAAATTCCTGTCTTTTCACACTTTTTTTTTTCTCATGGGGAGTGGAGAAACCTTAATCTCTGTAGCCACTTACCGTCTCCCCGTGTCTCATCTGTGCCTGTGCAGAGCAGTACGCAAGACTTTTTCTTTGATGCAGTTGTAGCCCAATAGCAATGTGAAACTAGAAAGCACTGTATATGTAAGTAAGTGCCTACTGAAAATTAGTTACACAGGCTGGCAGTCAAGCAGTTAAACCAGGCGTGGAAATGGTTTGCAATCTGTTCCACCAGTCTCTCAAGTTTCCATTGTCAAAGTGGGATTATTTTTCAGCAAAACGGCCACCCTCCGGTACCAGCCTCGGGAATCAGTGTAATTAAAAACAGCAAAAAAAAGTTTTATTGTTTTTAAATATATCTCTAAGCTACAGGGGAAAGGAAAGGATTGCAAAGGGAATCTATTGCAAATCAGAATATTTCTTCTTACTATCCACAGTTATCAGTCTGTATTCAGTTATGAACCAAAGAAGCTGGGTTTGATCTCTTGCACTTGAGACGGTCTTTGCTGTTTAAAAAGGAATATGTCCTCGGTGTTATATTCATGGTGACAACAAAATGCTCCTCACTGCTGGGGAGAGCAGAAAGGGTGCAGTTCTCCTCGGCTGCAGGAGCAGCCTGCGCTTGGTGCTGCCTGAGCACAAATGTCACCACTTTTAATGAGTGTCTCCCGTGACCTTCCTCAAGGACACCTCCTGGTAGAAGAGAGCAGGGATGCTCTTTTGCCAGTTTGCTTGTGTGTAGGGTGCCTCTTAATGGGATTTCATGTCAGACCTTGAAGTCTGGGGGAAGTTTAATAAGCATAAAAGGCTAACCTTCTCCCCACTTCACCCTGAAATCCACTTTCTCAGGAGAAGGGCAAACTGTGCCTCTGCTCTAGGTTGGCCTAAACACTCAGAGCAATCAGGATGACACCCACCATTGTGACAGTTAAGCCCTGTCTTTGAAAGGGAATTGACTGTTCCCTAAGCAAGCAAATGACATCTAGTAAAGATAGAGAAAAACTCAGCGAAACAAATAATTCAAACTTCAATATTGCTTCATTACCTTCCATTGTGACCATGAGACAGTAATGTGCCCTTGTGGCCAAGAAGGTCAATTATCTCCCAGGGGTATTGAAAAAAGCAGGGCCAGCAGGTCGAGGGAGGTCATCTTCCCCCTTTACTCTGCCCTGGTGAGGCCCCATCTGCAGTACGGCATCCAGCTATGGGCTCCCCAGTTCAAGAAGGACAGAAAACTACTGGAGTGAGTCCAATGGAGGCTACAAAGATGATCAGGGAACTGGAGCATCCCTCTGATGAGGAAAGGCTGAGAGACCTGGGGCTGTTCAGCCTGGAGAAGAGAAGACTGACCTCATCAATGCTGAGCAATATGTAAAGGGCAGGTGTTAAGAGGATGGAGCCAGACTCTGTTCAATGGTGCTCAGCGATGGGACAAGGGGCAACGAGCACCAACTGGAACACAGAAAATTCCATCTCAACATGAGGAAAAACTTCTTTCCTTTGAGAGTGCCAGAGCCCTGGAACAGGGTGCCAGAGAGGGTGTGGAGTCTCCTTCTCTGGAGACATTCAAAACCTGCCTGGATGCATTCCTGTCCAACCTGCTCTTGGTGAACTTTCTTTGGCCGCGAGGTTGGACTAGATTATCTCTGTAGGTTCCTTCCAACACTTACCATCCTATGATTCTGTGATATGAAAGTTACATACACAGTTGAATGTATTTCCTCTCATTTAAAGTCCAGCCTCAGAAAACAAGAAAAATTAAGAAGAAGATAAATCCACCGAGATCCACTGGAGGTCTCTGCTCCTCTGGTCAGACAATTTGAGAGCCTCAAGTAGTGACTAGCAAGCTGTTATGGAGAAATAGCACTTGACTTACCTGTCCCTATATTCCTGCCTAACCATCTGCAACAGGTCAACGTCAGGGACAGGATGTTGAAGGACAAGATCCAATAGTTTCACTCGGTCTTTCTTATGTTATTTTTCAACACCAACAGCTTCGGTGTGATGTTGATTTTTCTATCAGTTTCTGCAGAAATGGAGCTGCTTCCAGGGAGGATGTTTAGGGCAGCCAGTTATGCCACTGCACAGCTTGAATAGGAACCAAGGAATATTTTTATGCTGTTGCAACAAGAGACGAGAAATCAGACAGAGATAATCAAATCAAGCAAAGTGAATTTGGTGAGGATATGAAGGCTGCAGCTTCTGATTCCAACAAGAACAGACCATCGCTACTGAATTTGAATGGCCAAGGTTATTGGGGTAGATCTTCACGCTGCTGGGACTAAACTGTGGCTTTTGTCCAAAAGGAGAAGCAAAGAGCAGAAAGGAGACGTGGACAATGTCTGAAAAAAAACCCACCTGTGTCTCTACACAGGAGAGCTAGGTGAGACAATTCAGCGGGTGGGTCCAGAAACATCCTGTAACAGGAGCTGGCAGTCACTATGCACGTTTTAAAGGTTATTGTCATCAGCTCGTACACAGTTAGCCATCCTCTCCTGACTGCAACCAATGTCTGCATGTGTATGTACGGGCAGGTAAGTCTCCTAACCACTGAGTGATGGGCAAACAGATGTTTCCAGTGCCCCGTCTCTGCAGGGCTGAGAGCACTGTCCACATTAACACGTTTGGCAGCACTATCGGTGTCAAACCCTCCTGCCTCCCCTCAGGCAGCAGGCAGCAGTGTAATTCCCATCTCTTCATGGAACCATACTGCAAACTGAATAAACTACACATGTGCAAGGAAGGAAAAACAAACAAAAAAAGCACCCACAAATCTCCTAAAATACATCAATGCCTTATTTTTAGAGCCGGTTTATTTCATTGCCCTGTTTTGTAGCTGCATTGGCATGGATAAGGAGTTAGTAAAATGTAGTCCTGGAGAGGAATAAATGACTGGGATCAGGGAAAGATGGAAACCACTTAAATACGCTTTGACATAGAGAAGTTACAGCAGTGGAAGAAATCCTGACAAAATGTACATCCCTCGAGAATTAATTCCTTAAATTTATATGATATTCCCTATAGCAAAGTGCTATTCTGGCCAGCTTTATTCCTGACAAAATAAACTTTCCAGACAAGTATTTTCTAAGAAACTGAGTGGGCAATAGTCACCACCACCACCCTCACCAACTCCTTCCTGACTAATCCTGAAGTCGTCTGTGGTGTTGGTGTTGTAGAACGGTTGGGAAACAGATGCTGCTGTTCTTGTGTAAGCCCTGAGCAGCCCAGGCAATAACTATGGAGATATATATATAGAGAGAGACACACCACAATATAATATCTATTACAAACATAATTATATATTATATTACATTATATATAACATATATTTATATGGTGCCCCTGTGTATGTGAGTACATTCATGAGTTGTAGATCAATACATAAAACTTCAAGCAAATAGGGAAGTCTCTGGGAGAATCACCAGTATTTTCTCATCACGGTGGTTTTTGATCAATAGCATTTTATAGTTACTTCTTTTGGCCTGTTTTAATGTTTCTTTCTTGGAGAAACTGAAGAACGCTCACACTCTGAAAACTGACTAGTGCATTAGTGACATATCAGCAGTCTACATATGGTTGCCCTAAGGTTTAATTCTGAAAAAATTGGAATCCACAAGTATTTCTTAAAATTCTTACAGTATTTCTCAGCATTTCTGGTTTCGTTGAATGCCCTGGGTCTTTGGTTCAATACAAAGGCAGGAAAAGGGATGCTGCCAGTCTGGTTTATGTCAGAGGACTGCAGCCCAGGTCCTGTAGTCTAAAAAGAGGTGACATACTTGTAAGAGATTTTAGCAAGACAATGCCCAAGGCCAGTCATCCAGCAGGTGTAAATCACCAGCTGGGGATTTGGCCCTGCATGTGCCAAAGTTAATATGTAATGCCAATATATAAAAGTATTTCAAGGATGCCTCTACTAATTGCTAAATGAAATTCACGCAAAAAACTGAAAGCAAAAGAAACACCACTACAAAGCCTTTTTTTTTTTTCTGAGCTGCTGTACAGGTGTTCCACGCTCCAGAAAAGAAGAATGTTTGACAGCAAAGGATATTTGTGTTGGCAGTATCACTTGATCCATGTTTCAGGAGCCAAAATGAAAACATATTTTCAGAAGGTGCAGACGTAGATCATTAGAAGGAGACAACTTCTCTGGGCTGCACAAGTATGTCTGAGGGAGAGCAGATGTGTAAATTAAAATATACCCCAAAACATGACAGAAATATATTTTGTGATGTGAAAACTCAGTAAGGGCAGGAGATTTTTGTGTTGCCATCTCTGCTAATGGTCCAGGATTGGCTCTGTTTGCTGCAGTACAATTATATGGTTGGGCTTTGCTGTTCCTTCTGCAATGAAAGCTCTGCCCCACCTTTCTTCCCACCACTTGGTTTCCATCTGTTAGTAAAGGATAATCTTATTTCTCAGCAGCTGGTCTCGAGAGTACGTTGCATGGTCCTCCCTGGGGACCCATATCAGTATAGATGCAAAATGACACAACCTCCAGAGAAAATGCAGACATTGTAGGCACCTATGATTTTCCCCAGGGAACCCACAAAACAGGATTATAAATTTCTGCTTGTTGTGCATGAATCCAACATCCTCCAACACCACAAACACCAAGCTGAGTGGTGCAGTTGATTTGCTTGAGGGACAGGATACCATCCAGAGGGACTTTGACAGGCTTGAGGAGTGGGCCTGAGCCTCATGAAGTTCAACGGGGCCAAGTGAAAATTCCTGCTCCTGGATTGGGGAAATCACGAATATCAACAGAGACTGAGGGGTGAAGCAATTGAGAGCAGCAGGACTGCAGAAGAACTTGGGAATACTGGTAGATGATAAATAGGGCTTGAGTTCACAATGTATGCTTGCAGCCCAGAAAGCCAACCGCATCCTGGGCTCCATCAAAAGCAGTGCGGCCAGCAGATCAAGGGAGGTGATTCTGCCCCTCTACTCCACCCTAGTGAGACCCATCTGGAATGCAGTGGCCAGCTCTGGGGCCCCTAGCATAAGAAGGACATGGACATGTTGGAGCGGGAATCATAGACGATTCTGTGATTCTATTCCTGGGCAGTGTAAGAAAAGAGCATTTTCTCCTCCACGTAGGTGTGATCAGTGGTTCTTCCTCTTAAGGTCTTCCTCCTTACAGTAAGATCAAGCAAGCAAGATACTAATCAGTGCGAGCTGACAACTTTTGCAAAACAGGTCACACTTCCTTGAAAGCAGGATTCATTCTCAGTCTGAGATGGAAAAGGCACAACATCCCACTGTTATAGATGTGAGAAATCACTAGGAGTCACTACCGCAGGCTGTCCCCCTTACAGAGAGAACTCCTACATTTTCTTCTTTCTCCAGAGATATAAGAGGTACCATGACCAATCTTGTCTATAGGCAAAGAAAACACACCTTGTATATAAAGCCAAGTATTTATTGTTAGTATAATTGAAATCATAATGGTCTAATTCAGGAATCATTACAAAACAAAACCCCTCAAAAAACCCCAAACAAACAAACAAAAAAACCCAAAACAAACAAATAAAAGAAAGAGTACTTTAGAAAAAATCTCAATAACAGTAATAATGCAATTAAAAAATAAATACATCTGCTTCTGGGTATCTATAACTTTCTCCTGTTGTTATGCTCATCCTTTAGAGACTGCTGTGAGAGGCTGTTGTTATGTCAAGTCTGTACAGTTTCTGGGGTCTTTCGGTGGGCAGAGTAGATTATCGATGTTTTCTTCTCCCACACTGTAGGATTCACCTGGGGTCATTTTTATACATTTAGTATTCACATTCTCCATTGCTCTTTAGCTCCATGATACAGCCAAATTTGCTATAAATGGTGCCTCTGACATAGGGTAGATACTACTCTCTGCATTCTTTATTACCCCCAAACATAATTTCATATCACTTCAAGTCTTTATTTCTTTAAATGACTACTCTGGGTCTCCAGTGCCAAGTCCATGTCCCATCTTATATCATCCCATAGTTGTACTTCTCTGTGTCACATCCTGTTTATTCTTTTCTCAAGGCCTCTGCTGCCATGGTAAGGCTGTATTTCTCTATACATCACTGTGTTAGAGTCATAAATATCTCTTCTGCATGGAATGATTCTTTGTTACTGCTATCTATGCAAAACTGTGGTTGCACCATACAAAGACAAACACAAGCAATACCATAGACACCTGGTCAGTTAGAAAAATTGCTGTTATACATAAACCACGCAAAACAAAGCTTCAGGCAGGTCAGGAAAATTTCAGACAGAGAAAACCTGATGAGTCTTTGCATTCTCAGTACAAACCTTATGGACCATGACTACCAAGGGTAATACCTTATTGTGGGGCTACTCACTAGCACACATGCTTTTTTTGTCCCACATGGCCTGTCATGAGCATTGTGGGGACACCCGGTGGTCCAGAAGGTGCTTCAGGTACCATAATTTTCTTCCATGTCAGAGCCATACCTCTCAGCAGGGACCAAATCTGTTGCACAAAACGAACATTCTCATTAAGGGAATTCAAACTTATTCATTTTCTAGCCCTGTGTAGGGAGACACCTTTTTTTCACTTTTTAACCCTATTATCCATTACAGTATCTCTCAAGGATTCCATTACATATGTCAGGAAGAAATCTCTGAAGAGAAAGATATTAAAATATGGCAAATGAAGGATTCTTGTCATATCAAGAAAATAGAAAAGTAACTCAAGCATTACTAACATTGTAAAGTTGAAGCCATTCTTGACATGACAACACAAAATTACTTTCATTTGGTTTGGAGGATGGAAATTTACATTTTGCTTTGGAAAAACGTGCTTCTTTTTTTTTTTCCCTACGAGGCAACCAGTAGTCTGCATTTCTTTAATAAGTTTCTCTAACTCTCTTTTTCTTACAGTAGCAATTTCTTGATTATATTTCTTAATATATTTATTTATTGACCTATTACATACATAATATAATATTCAGAATCCAATCCACCTTGCCATAACTTTTAAACTGCTTATGATAAGCCTTTAATACTGTCAACTGTTTTAAAGAGTCTGATCAGGACAAAAATCCCAAATACTCCGATTAAACACATGCTTGACAGTATTTTGGGCTTCAGACCACCCTTGTTTGCTTTTAAAAACTAGATTGATCTTTCACAGTATTTCCAAATGCAAAAAAAAAATAATCAAATAGATATATATGAGAAAGTTGTTAGTTAATTATCATTGTTAACATTAATGATAGTACAGTTATTAGATGCTGCAGCTAGCTAGAAAACAAAACATCAGTTCATCCAATTAGTATTTCTGAATCGGAGAACTTCATTGATGGAAAGTGCCATTTATTTTTAATTCTCTACAAAAATATTTCACTGTGTCTTAATAAATTATGTAACATTGAAATCCAAATCCTAGGAGAGTTTCAACATTACTTTTTACAGATGAGGTTTTGCTTCATAGCCATTTACCAGTCTGGAACTTCCCATGTTTCCCAGTACCCCCATCTACAATCACTTCATCATAGTAGTTTATCAAGTTTGGTCAGGTATGACTTTGCCCTTGTGAAGCCATATTGACTACTCCTTGACTACTCCATCAGTACTACTGGTGATTTTCTTGTCTTTAATGTGCCTGAAAATAATTTCCGGGGTTAGCTGCTCTGCCACCTTCCCAGGAATTGAGGTAAGGTTGGCCAGCCTCACCAGTGACTTCTTCCAGTCACTATGATCAAAGATGTCCCCTTCTTTGTATCCTTCTGCATGAACTCCTGTGCAGACTGTTGTATCTGTTGGCTGCCTCTTAAATGGCTTAGTAGATCAAACCCTTAAATTCTCTATCTCTGTTTCTTTTTTGACCTTGCTTTTCTTTGTTGTATAGGCGTTTATTCTTTGGGAGATAGTCTGAGTCTTGCTATACCTGCTATAACTATATTATGACCATAATTTGGTATAGATAATGTGCACCTCAAATGATCTGCACCCAAATTACCTCAAAGACAAGCCAGGAATCACCATGAGAGAGGCTAAAGGACCTCAGGGGAAGCCGGACCTTTGGCACAGAAGGAGGAGCAAAGATTCTAAGACAAATCTCCATGCTTTACAACCATGTCTGTAAGCCACGTTGCTGTTTGTCCCAGGCATCTGTTTTTCTTTCTACATGCAAATGTAGCAGTATTAATCAATACTGTAAAAGTGGTGCAAAGTTTGCAAAGTTGTAATTGCTCAGAGACTCATCTCTGGGTTAGGAGAAAGTTGCCTCTTCTAAGACAGAACAGAGGGTTCTGCCACCAAATTACTTTCACACAAGAGGCAATAGATGGCAGGAAAGCAAAGAAACAATGGCACAAGAACAGGATTCACAGTGCATAGCCTGGAGTCCTGAGTTGCTATTGTAATTTAGTGGACTAATTAATTTAAACTGCTGTCATCCCTTTCTGTTTTCAAAAATGTCAGAGTCCAAAGCGGCCTGAAGTAAAATCTGTCCATCATTTTGTAATACTCTGTTTTCAGTTCTTTAGCTATATAGCATTGTTTTTCAAACCTGTGTTCTCCGTCTTGCTTTCCTTCTCTGCTGGAACTCCAGTGTGAATGTGCATTTATTTCCATTTTTGGAACCTAATCTCCCTGCCTGGCTGTGATTTATCACTACAGCTGGTCCAACAATAATTGTTCTATTTCTTTTAAGCATACTTTTATCTCCAGCAGCATTCACTTAATGAAAGTAGAGACTTTGGGTTTTAAATATGTATGGGGGATGGATACATAATGAATATTTATAGATATTTAAAATATTTAGAATGTTCAGAAATATGTTTATATTTTTTTTCTCCTTAACATAATTGCATTTTTATGGTGTTTTCAATACAAAACATTTTTGCTCTGCTTTGGCATTTATCTTGCTCTGTTGTCCTTTTTCCATGTATCTGTTTGACTAGACCTTTTAATAGTTCAAGTCTAAGACTCCTAAACAAAGTAGAAATGCTTCTCAGCTTACAAGTACTCCAGGAAGAAATAAGTTCAGATGAATATTGAGGCTGTTTTGTTTTTTTTTTTCCTTACAAAAGCATTTATGTATTCTTAAGAAAAAACTCCACATATTTCCATAAATGGCCATGGAAACTTGTAGTTCTGTAAACTGTAGGAGATACATAGTAAATATAGACTAAGTTCAGTACTGAGAAAACTGGACTCCAGATACCTCAATTCAACTAGTTTATTAGCAACAAATGGTGATTATTTTAAATAAATTGTTTATTTAGATAGAAATTAAAACGTGGGGCATTTTTTTGTTGTTGTTTGTTGGGTGTTTTTTTCCTGATTTGTGGGCAGGATTTTTCTTACCTTAATTTAGCTCTCTGAAAATGAGATACCTCATCTAATGCAGCCCTGGAATCCAACTTTTACCTTTTCAGCACGAAAGGATGCAGCAGAATGTGCTCTGGAGATCTCTGTGTCTCTGTACTGAAGGTGTGTGGAGAAGTGGTTGCAAGGAGACACCAAACTTATCAATAGCCAAAGGAGGTAATGTGAGTCCTGGAGAGAGCTCTGATCCAGAATTAATAATCCCAGGGATATAAAATGTTCTAGTGATTTTTAATGAGTTGGTTTTAATTATTTTTTTTTTAATGAGTTACAATACCACAAATGTAATAAATAGTCATAGTTATACCAACTACTTTACGATAAACAGTCCCTGATTCAGTATTAGTAGAACTGTTTTTTAGATTGAAAAATGCGTCACGCTCTAGTCAAACTTCAGTGAAATTCATTGTGGGTGCAGCATCTCAAGAATAAGGAAATTCTTCATATATTAAGATATTTATTAATATTAATTTTGACAACTGCATTAGTTATATATGGTTTGTACCCTCTATATTATATAGTTTATTACACATAACTATATAACTTATAAATATATAATGTAGTTATGAATATAGACATTAACATGAATATATCTGATGCAGGCAGATTGATGACTGGTTACTGTAAGATTTGTTGCTGAGCTTTTGCTTTTCACTGTGTGTCCCTCAGTCCTCAAAGGACAAGTCCATTGTGTCACTCCTTTCATGCTCTTTATAAAATTTTATAGTTCCAGCTTTGAAAAAAATGTGACTTTTACAGACTAAAAATCCAGCTTTAAACCATTCTAGCCATTAGTGAAATGTTTGATGGGGTTTAAATAAAGCACGTGAGTCTTACTGTTGGAGTAAAGCCTGGAATTACAGGTTTTGTTGGACTGGGGTCTTCATGGCTTCAATTTGTCCTCTCAAGGGTCAAGTTTTTTTCCCATCTGTAGGCTGCCCAGCACTCTTTAGGAGAGATTTCTTTCAAGAGTAATTGGTTTTCCTCGGATGAAAAAGGAAATGAAACCCATTGCTGTTTAGTCACTAGTTTCTCTGTGAATATCACCAAGAAAAAGATATTGAAGAAAAGTATAAACAGATTAATATCAGACTGTAGAGGCAGCTTACACATGGCTCTCATCATCCTTAACAACAGTTCCCTGCCCATCCAACCAAACCAACGTGCATCAGTATGGGTTTTCACTTCCATGTATCCCTGAAAAAGTACGCATGAGGACTTAGTGTGCCTGAACTGAGGAGACATACAGCAGAGGCAAACAACAGAGTTTCACAGCCATGCATGCAACTGCCATGCCCATCAAGGCAGAAGACTTCAGGGTAGGGAAGGAGTGGAAGAAGTTCATCCTTATAGCCAGAGCAGACTGTGCATGGCAAGGAACCAGAGGCCTTTCTACCTTGCAGCTGGCTGAGAAGCTGGAGAGATCTCCAATTGCTACAACCTTTTGTTTGGAGAAACTTTCTCTCTTTTTTTTAGCCATACCACTGCATCCTAATTATGAAAATTACATAAAATCACAACGCAACAGAAAGGGATTTGGACTAGATGGACAATGGAAGCTCCTATGTGATCTTTCATACGTATAGATTTGTTTACCCTGTCCCACCACTCCTTTGGACGTGCTGGTGGTTGTGCTGGGGAAGGAAAGTGATTACCTACTAGAGCTGTTGCTGAATGAATGCCGCCATCTCATTGCTGCCCACAACTGCTCATCACTTCAACTGAAAAAGGAGCAAACAGCCACCAGGCAGAAGGAGTGACATCTCTGCACTGTGCAGCAGAGGAGCAGTGAAATGCACAGAGGAGAGGATTTAGCCTGTAAGCTGCTTGTCTCCGTTGTCATTGCCATTAATCAATCTGTGCTTAATGGTATTTCTTTCGATTCACTAACTCTCTGCTGCCAAGTCAGTATAACCCTGTTCTCCTCACTGACTCTCTGTCTCCTGACTTCACCTCCTTCCTGTCATCTATCCTCCCCCTGCCAACCACCTTCCTCCAAAAAGCCATATGGCATGAACTAATGGAAAGCCGAATATTTTATACAAGAATTTAAGGCGTTGGTCTGGACATCAGACTGGAGGCTCCTTCAGGCACAGAGCACATCTTTTATGATCATCACCACAAAATCACCTTTGACCTTATACTTTCCTGAACCTGAGGCACTGGCCATTAATGGTCACTACAGCCTGTTGGAAAATGCCAGGAATTTCCCACTTTAAAAGTTTTTCTATTTAAATATATATACTGAAAAAGAAAGATTGATTTTTCCTAAAAATTTCCTTTGCGAAAGTGGTAATGTCTCCTCAAATGTACCATAAAGGTTTTGGGGGAGCCCAGTCTGTAGCAACAGGACAAGGGGTAATGGCGTTAAACTAAAAGAAGGTAGATTTAGACTAGATATAAGGAAGAAATTTTTCTCACTGAGAGTGGTGAAATACTGGCCCAGGTTACCCAGAGAGGTGATAGATGCCCCATCCCTGGAAACATTCAAGGTCAGGTTGGATGGGGCTCTAAGCAACCTGATCTAGTGGGAGGTGTCCCTGCTCGTTCCCAGGGAGTTGGACTAGATGATCTTTTAATGTCCCTTCCAACTCAAACTATTCTATGATTCTATAATTATTCATGGAGTTCTAGTTTGGCCAGGTTATCAGGCTTGAAAGGAGAGTGACTGACCAGGACTACAGCTTCTATGAAGGTCACAGCAAAGAGAAAAATGGCTCTGAGATGGAAAGTTTCTTTCTCACTCAGTTTTGTCAGTGCTTTTTATTCCATTGAAACCTTCAACATGTTGACTTTTTATTCTAGCTTGTGGTAAACATAATACATGTCAATACAGTGGTTTTCCTTAAAGATAAAGATTACATTTTCTAAAATCAGTTCTAATTCAAACCCAAAATCTACAGCCTCCCAATTTTCCATCATGTGAAGGTTACGTAATCTATATACCGCAGAGCGTGACCTCTATCCATTTATGATATTCATAAATGTTTGTTTTGTATTGTAATGTTCAACTTACTGTAAAGCTGAGCAGAGCTCAAGCTGCAGAGCCATAATAGCATTATCTGGGGATGTACCAGGATGTGCTATCTCTGTTTGTAATGACACTTCAATAATTGCTTGTCATATTTAATCAAGGAGTCTGAACTGGTGATGTGCTTATTACTGTGAGTAGAGAGAAGGAACATTTATTTAGAGAAGAGTAGAGAATGACTGACCATGACAGACCAGTCAGACATATGTACAGTCCTTGGAAGTATGCTTTGTGCTGTTGTAAAGTAAGAGGCCTCTTAGCGGAACCTGTTGCTATAGAGTCAAGTGTAATGGCTTTAAACTAAAAGAGGGAAGACTTAGACTAGGTATAAGGAAGAAATTTTTTACAATGAGGGTGGTGAAACAGTGACCCACGTTGCCCAGAAAGGTGGTAGACACCCTATCCCTGGAAATATTCAAAGTCAGGTTGGACAGGGCTCTGAGCAACCTGATCCAGTTGAAGATGTCCCTGCTCATTGCAGGGGCTTGGATTAGATGGCCTTGAAACATCCCTTCCATCCCAAACTATTCTATGATTCTGTGGTAAAATAAGCTATAAAACTGCTTAACCTATATACAATGAAGACCAAAACATTTCTGAGTGAGCAAGTATTGGTGAAAGTGAATGGTTTGCCATACAGAAAATATGTCTGACCTTAAGGTATTCCCCTTATATTTGTTTATCTCACAGATTATTTTAATTTTCCCTAAAGCTTTCCAGAACACTGAGGTTTTTATTTTGTGGTTTTGAAAAAGATTTCAAAAGAAATTGGTGATAATTTCCTACCAGCTTTGTTTCCAAATCTAATTTACCAGTTTTGATTATTTTCTTTCCTTGGAGTCCAAAAGCCAACATACTGGAATTAAATTTACAGCTAATGATGGAAGCTCTAAAAAGAACTTTAAAAAATCGGTCAGTAATTACAGTGGGTTCTTCTTGTTTCAGGTAAAGATGTCCACTGTTTTTAATTATATAAATATCTTCTTTCAAAATGGTAAATGGAATTAAATTTCCCCGGTATCATTACAGAATGTCATAAGGACACAAAGCACTAACAATGCTAAAGTAATTAAACAAAAAACACAAATAAAGAAAAGCAAAAGTTCCCTGCATCTACACAATTACTAGGAAAAGAAAATGTTAATACAGTAGTAAGATACAATGAATAAACAACTTTCAGGTTAATCAGCGTTCCTCTCTTCATTTACCTGTTAAGATATAAACAAAGAATGGAAGAATTTAAAAGTGCAATAGAAATAAATTTTAAAAGACCACTGAAGCTTACAGAAATTTACATGTCCTTGAAGGTGCAGTGTCAAAAACTATACTGTGAACATAACAAAATATAGAAACCTCCAAAGTAGACAACTTACTCTAAAAAAGACAAACACTAATCTTTACAAATAAGTAATGGCAGTGCCTGGAAGAAAATTCCTTCAGTTTATATGGAGGTGAGAGGACAGGTGACCTTCACAAAGGTAAAGCAACTCTGAAATTATAGCATCAGCAAATTTTACAAAAATATGCAGAGAAAGTGCAGCAGAACTTCAGATCACCTTCCAGTTTTTCCATTAGGTATCTATAACAATATAAATTTTTGACAAACAAGCTGCTTTTATGACATTTCTGATGACTGCATTGGGGACCTACTACTTATTTTTCTTCAATGACATTAACTCTTCCAACTTCTCACACTAAGGAGATTATGGCTTTTGTGTCCTATCCAGCTTAGTTTGTTGGTTTTACACCACCTAATTCTTGACATCCTGTGACCAAACCATGAGTAGCTGTCTGTGTATAGTTCACTGATTAGCAGGAGGAGAGAGGTCTTTTCTTCAAAGCAATGTCACCCCATCCGGATGGGGATGAGAAGAAAACCCAGCAGGAAGGAGAGGGACATAAACAATCATACTCTGGTTTAGTTTTGTTTGGGTTTTTTTGGTTTTGCTTTCCATTTCTCTCCTGTGTCTATCTCTATGGTGGGCTCCAATTGAATTTTGTCCTATCTCCGACTGCTTGGCATGCATCAGTCATGGGCTTGCAACCCCCAGGACATCATAGGTCTGGAGATTGCTCAGTGAAGAGAAGATGCCTTCTGCAGCAAGAAAAGGTCTGCAGAAACACATGCCTATGCAGGAGGGGACTGAGGGCTAACACCTCCATTCCCCCAATAAGGCACGTGCTGACACTGACTTTTACCTTCTCCACCTGTAAATTGAAAATGAGAATTTGGTGTGGGGGGTTAATAATACCTCTTTAATTAATCTTGTTCATTAATCCCTTGTCAAAGGGTGTTATGTCTAATTACTGTTTTTTCTTTTCTCATCTTCTTTTTTTTGCCTTTCTTGTTTGCATGTGTTTATTGACTGTTGACAGCATCCAACTTGCCTGCTTTTAGGAACACGTCGCTTCAAGTCAGCATCTGCTCAGTGTTTCATTTTTAGCTCAAGAACATATCGCTCTTCAGACACAAACAAGTGATACCCCAACATCTGAATCTATTTGTGGAAAAACATGCTGAGGAATGAAGCTCCAAGAACATCTTCCACAGGGCTTATTAAAAAACAAAGTTTTTTTTTCTCTTTCTCTTAAAATCACTCCAGATTAGAAAGTATTGTTGTTCCTCTAGGCCAGTAGGATGCTTGGTATGTATCTTTGTTCATGTCCACCCTGATTAAACAATATCCACTTCTACACAAACATGCATTAATATCCCTTCCTCCCATGCTGTTTTGATTTTATATCTTTGTCAGATTTCTGAAGACTACTTTCTCTAAATGTTGGAAGTTATCCCTTGACCAATGCCTAAATGAATTACAGCCTGGTAATATGTGTCAAGTTCGACTAAGCATGCTGTATATGAAAAGGAAAGAGTGAAGCTGCTTCTGATGGTCTCATTAGAGTCCACCATGTCATCTTTGAAAGGTTTCTCTGCTGACCTTGACACCCACGCATGTGGCTGCTTAAAATAGACTGAAGCAAAGTTCTTGTGCAGCTTTTAAAAAAAAAAGTAAAAATTAGAAAAGACGAAAGAGAGTCATCCTGATAAAGCCATTAAAAATGCTGCTGGAATTTCTCTAGCTCAGTCACTTATTAGTCTTTTCTGGCCTGGAATTTTTAGGTTAAGATCAGTGTCTTGACTTAATAGGTTAACAGGGATTTAAAAGATCCAGTTTCAACTACACAGGTTGTGCTCCAACTTCTTAAGTAACTTTTAGTCAAATCATTTAACTGCTGAGTCTAGGAACCTCCACAGGCAAAATGAGGACAAAAACGATGTCCCCAAGGGGGACAGTATAAACGGATCAGTGAATAAGTGGTGCACAGATACTAAGGAACATGCAGGGACCACGGCAGCATTGCCTTGCTACTGATCAAGATCTGTATTTATTCATGTCAGTGGGCGATGACAGTGTGCTTCTATTGCATTGATTTGGCAAAAGACACAGAAAAAAATGCTCAATTCAAGACAGAGACTTTAAAAATGCAGGAGCAGAGACCAGCCTGTGTCTTGTCATGTTGAACAAGAAAAGACCTCACAATATCTACTCCATGTTGCTGTGTTCTACTGCCCATTGGTCACTCTTTCTGTCCTCCACCCCACGAAACAAATGAGTCATGGGTCATGTGAGATAAATGGTCTCCAGCACTCAGCACCACAGAGGACAGTCAGCATCACGTAATTCATGGGCTCCGCTATCACGTCTGCTTTTTTATGTTCTCCAAACTCCTGGTTACACCTGGAAATTGGACAAAGTAACTCAGGTTTTAAGAAAACATATGAGGGAAAAGAAACAGTGGTGGGAAAGAAATTTTGCACTTTTTAGGTAGAACTTCCCACCCAGGATTACATAATTGCTCCTGATAGCAAAGGGAAGGATACAATGACCTTTCTGGTTCTTTGTTCCTGAAATGTTTGACAAGGGAACTGAATCAGTTCTAGCAACAGAAGTTTAAGATAAAAATAGAAAGTAGTCTTCTCTCTAGCTTTAACTACAAGATGCTGAGGTATTTTCCCAGTTCTGAAAACAGGATTTCTGTCAATGACACATGACTTGTGTCTACCTTGCTCCTTCTCCCTTTAGACAAAAAAGGAGATTTAGAAAAAATGCTGAGACAGGTGAATATTCCAGAAGACGTTCAAGCCACAAAATACTCACTGGTGAAATTGCTATATTCTGCTCATGCATCTGTTGTCCTGATGATTGGGAGTCACCTGTGGATCCATTGCTCTTTCTGCTTCCCACCATGAATCCCTGGATAACCCCTCTGAGCTTCCTAACCCTACTATCTTATTGTGGAAAGACAGAAGAAGAGATCTTCTGCCTGAATGAAACAGAGAACCTGCAGAATGTATCTGTTAATGGCAGATTTCTACCACATAGAAACATAGAAAAGAAAAACCCTACTCAAATTGTATAGCCCATTAAAAGTTCGTAAAACAAGGCAAGCTATTTTGCAATCCAGGGTTGACATTAACTAAGTGATGACACAGACAAATTTCTTTCCTGAATATTTTCCTGTATGGAAATATGGGTAGATACCACAGTCAGCTCCATGGGGATACTGCGTGGAAGGAATCAACCCAATTCTTGGACAATTTATCCATGTCTCTCTTTATATACTATTAAACCAAGTGAAAAAACATCTTCCTGGCCTTTAATTGTCTTGGATCACTTCAAGTATATGTAGATGCATGTTTTGTTCTCTGACATCCAGTGAAGTCTATGAGTGCATGAATCCATCATACCTCTTAAAAATTTCTCTCAGCTTTTGTTCTCCTCACCAGGCTGCTGATTAATTTCAATTAACTTAATCTAAGATGGCGAAACATTTGGCAGATACAGGTGGCACATCATTGTTATTAATGCTGTCGAGGCTAATTGGAGTGTTGTTGCATTCTAATATTGCCTTGAATTTGTCAGCTTCTTTCAAATCCAGATAAATAAGTACATGGATTGGATTGTAGTGCAGGTAATGAAATAGCTTTTCAAACCATGTCTCCAAGCAGTTTTTTATCCTACCAACATTAATAATCTAAAAGGAGATCTCTATTTTCCCTTCTCTTTTTTTTTTTTCTTTTCTGCTTCTGTTGTTTTTAAAGTAGGCTTTTGACTTTTTAGATTCTTAGAAACATAGAAACTGGAAATGCCTTAGAGTCCCATGTTTTAAAGCAATGTTATTTCTTGTATACTGACAATTTATAACAGATCCCCTCTCCTACCTTTCTCCCAATTGTTAATCATTTTGCACTCTGTAAAAAATGACATTTTTACTTTACAATTCTGTATAGACAGTCAAAGATCAAATTCAACACAACATATGAGCACAAGGTTATTTCACGACCTTTGAGCACAATTACGTTGAAGACACACTCAACTTTAAGAACATACTTTAGTCTCTCAGAATACTTTGTACATCTCAGTTTCCATTTAAAAAAAGAAGGATGAAAAACAAAGGGGGAAAATGTTCTTGTTAGAAACTATGCAGCTAAGGTTCATGCTATTTGAATACTTATCTTTCTTTTTACCACTGGACATGGAGCACAGTTGTCAGATGGGGAGGTTTAATTTTCCTTATTTTCTTACTATTATTGTAGCAGTTATTTGTTTTGCTTCTGTGAAGTTTTCTCACAGAACACAAAAGCATGAGGATTTTTTGCTACTTACATAGACAGTGCTGGAAGGGAAAGACTGGAATCCAATTACCATCCCCTGAACTGTAACAATCATATACGTTACATACATCAAAGTCTATCCTTTAGTCACCAAACCTATGATTCATAATTTTTAAGCAGAGTACATCTTTCATAATTTGAGTAAGGAGAGAGATTTTTTTAAAAGAGAGAGAACAAGGAATATCAGCTTTGCCAAAGAAGAAACCAAGTAGGTCCAAGATGTGGATCTCAGACAAGAACCCAATTCGCCTGGACTCCAAATAAGCACTCAACCCAAAAAGACCTTTTGTTGCAACCCATCGCACATCGATTTCCCATTCAGTTATCTATTTTGCTGGGATAAAAGATACAGTGAGAATATAATTTATTTATTTTTTTGAACTGTAGCAACTAACTCCTTCTCCTTAAATGTGTGTGTTTCAGTTGAGGTAGGAATTGTAGTGCTATGTGCGTCCTTTGGCGGAAGGGCTGCTGGCTCTAAGATTTTATCCAAATATGCCCCAAGTATATTATGTCTGCCCCAATGAACACATTTGCAATGGCTGATATTTAACGGTAGTATGCCATGGGAATGGAAATAATTGCTTTTCTCCTCCTTACTTATCTTTCTTTCTCTTAAGGAGCCTGAGAAAGCCACTTGAATGTCCTTTGTCAGGTGGATGCACTTCTTGCATCATTAGTTCAATTCCAGACTTCCAACAAAATCATCCTTCTTCTGAAAGCAGCAGGAGAAACACATTAACTCACAAAGCAGGAGAAGGAGCTTTATTTCTATCATTTACATCTATCACAGCCGTACTTGGAACAGGAAAAGATTCCCCAGTACCCCGGAATAGTCCAAATAGCTACTACCCCAGTGACTAGCAATGTTAATTACCATTTGTTTTTGCACTTCCTCTTTCTTTTGGGTCGCAGTTTACATCCACCCCGCTGACTCCAAGTTATAAAAGCAAGGGTCAGTGCTCTGCTGTAAACCAGCAGATTTTAAATGCAAAAAATCAGTCTGAGACCTGCAGTATCTTCTCAAGGCATCCAAGAAAGGCAGCAGCTCATAACTCCTGCCCTGGAATGAGTTTTTAACTCCAGAGATACTTTTGCTCCTTCAAGGACAAAATGTTATCAATTAGCTGTTTGGAAAAGTCCTGCCTTTTAGAGAGTCACTGTCTTCTTTTTCCCACCAAGCACCTAATTCATGAAAGAGAAACACACTGTGACAAAGAAACCTTGAAAGTTTTCCAGAATTTGATTAAAAGTCCTAGATACAGCTTTCTGAAGGGTGTCACAAAGCCATAAATTTTTGAATGATAAAAATTTGAGAGTTTATACTGTGACAGTTTATATAACAATTTTTTCATCTGATCTTTTTCAAGTGGGAATAACAAACTCTAATTGAACACAGTTCACACAGATGGGTTGCCCCCTTTGACAAACAAGGCCACACGACACAAGAACTGGGCCGATGCTTGATTTCAGCAACCAAGGACGTGACCATCCACAGGTCTGGCTTATTTGGATCGTTAACAGAAATCACGAGGATGAGTCAATTACGAGTTGCCCACTCCACCTTTGGAAGCTGCCTGCTTTCTCACCGTCACTACCTCAGTTCTGTTCCACCAGCCCATCTACATTCTTCTAAAGAATTGTCATTTGCAGCATATGAAGAAGGTGATTAAATTTGAACCTGTATTGCTGCTTTAATTTCCACAAACCATTAATTTATTTAATTTCCAAATTGGTTATTTTTGCAAGTGAGGGGGTTATGTTCTTTGACCAGTTTCTCTAACAAAACTAGTTTTCCCCTCTTCAGGTCTCCAATTTTTTGTCATGCTAGCGGTTATGAAGGGAGAAGGTTTGTTAAAGTCTTTAGTTGTCTCAAGATGCATGAAATCCCAAAAGACTTCCACCTAATATATTTATTTGAAAGGCATAAGGGAGCAAATGAGTCTGAGATAATTGAAACATAAAATCAATGATAATTGCTTTGCACTTAAGAGCATATCCCAGACATTTTGCTTGTGCCTTCAGTGATATTCTAGGCAATGCTCATTCTACTGCATCTTTTCTCTAGCTCTTTGCAGCGAGCTTGTAAAAATTATTTCATTAGGGGGTTGACTTTCTTCCTATCTATGCCACCAGATCCCTCTCCTTAACCACCTTACTTAACTTTATCTATTAAAAACCCAGTAATTATATCCAGAAGGAAACATTTATCCTCCCCCAATAACCAGAAAAAATAAATTTATAATTGCAGGCGCTTCTTTTCTTTTTGTTTGTGGTGGAATTATTCTTTCCACTCGCTCCTTACTTATGAAACTGCTGTGATATTTTTTTTACTCCAAATTTGGCTTACAGTTTCCTTATACCAGCTGTTCTACAGCACAACACACAGGGGTATCAGTGCTCATGTGAAGATGTGTTTTGACAGTTGGGGTAGTTGCAATGCAGCACAATGCCTCTTCCATCACTCACCTGCGGCAGATATCACCTCCTGTGCCATCACAACTTACTTAATAAGACAAATCATTACCAATCACAGTTTATGATAAATCCACCTGGCTGCTACACCAGCTAGGTTTAGTGCTTGAGTAGTGCCCAAGCAGCTTCCCAACAGTTCAGCTTTTCTTGTTCTAGGAGTAGTAAGTACTTGAAGCAACAAAATGCAGTCTGCTCTGGCAGTGAATTTCCAGCACCCATTTTTGTTCCCCATCATTCTGGGTCATTAACAGCATGCCTATTTGCTGCTGACCTCAAACAAGAGCCAGAAGTCGTCGTCTTCCTCCTCAAATCCTTCTCCTTTGTGTTTAAACTATCAGTAGTACTGATAGTTTAAACCCAGCTTTTTGTGATGTTGCAATATTGAGCAACTGTGGCTGAAAGGAAATTTACCCAGCCTGGACAAAATAAGCACCAGAAATTACTCACCACAAGCCTAACTCTACTCAAAGTTACACAGCCGGTTGACAACAATAAATTGAAGCCCAACCCTTCAAAGCCAGGAATGTCCTTATGGGACACCAGTCCAGGTAAAGAGAACAGCTTTTTTTTCTGCTGCTTGGCTAAATGTCTGCCTCTTTTTAGGTCTTAAAGTGCTCGTAACTCAGGGAAGAGTGGGAAATAATCAGTGTCTATTGGGGGAAACAAAAAAGCAATGGAAATGACTACATGATAGTGAGGATGTTAGCTTTGCTCTCCTGGGGTAATTCACCTATGTGGCATGCTTTGTATGATATAGGATGAAAGTACATGGGACATTAATGAAGTTTACTGCAAACAATTGTTGTGGTTTAACCCCACCCAGGCAGCCGCTCCCACCTATAGGGTAGGGGGAAGAGGGAGAAAAGGAAGGGGAAAAAAACTCATAGGTTGAGATAAGGACAATTTAATAGAACAGTAACAGAACAGGAGAAAAATAGTAAAAGAATATACAAAATAAGGTGATACAACACAAGTTGCTCTCACCACTCGATGATCAGTTGCCTAGCTCATCCCAAGCAGTGATCACAGATTCCTGCCCCCCAGCCAACCCCCATTTATATACTGGGCAAGACATCTAAGGTATGGAATATTCCTTTGGCCAGTTTGTCCTGTCTATGCTCCCTCTCAGCTTCTGTGGGAAGATGAAAAAGTCCTTGACTAACGTACACATCACTTAACAACAATGAAAATAATATGTCTTATCAGCACTATTCTCATACTAAATCCAAAACACAGCAATTATTAGGAAGAAAAGTAACTCTATCCCAGCTGAAACCAACAACAATTACAACAATGTAATTTTGAATCTATGCTTGGGTTCATTGACTTCTGCAGACTGGCAGACTGGATAATCCTTGTCCTGGGGACTCTGCTCCTTCTGGGTAAGGACTGCAATATTGCAAACCTGGTCCTCCTCACATGGAGACAGCCAATTACCATGGTATTTCCCAGATGTGTTTGTCATCTCTGCTGAATCAATTCCTAAAGGAGAATCTGCTGTTCAGAACAAAGGTTGGAGTTACAGTAAACTTGTCCGTCATCTCTGTTTTATCATATATAGTGTTAGGATTTTGTGTTGTAAAGCATTCGTGTTCTATAGAGCACTTACGTGGCTCCACTTTCTACAAATAGGGATGGACACAGCAACAATAACACTGAAGCCTCAAGCTGATTGAGGCTATCTGTATAAATTCACACAATCCTCTCAAGTACACAAGCTAGGAGTCTACCTAAAACTGATATTTAACACATAATCTGAATCCGTTGCTCTGTTTTAATTTATTTGTTTGGTACTTCAGCAGTTCCCTTGGAAAATTGCACGTTTAATGTCCCCTGCTTGATTCTACTTATATAGGAGAGAAAAATCTAACAGACACCAGCTTCAGTTCATCAGCTCACACTAAGAAGACATGAGTTTTCCGCCCTGGAGATTGTTTCTGCCACAGCTGCTCCATCTGTTCTCGTTTCTCACCCTAAAACCAGCTGTGGAGGAACTGTCATACACAGCACTTCACTGGCACTGCCTTCCAGCAACTGGAAGATTTTTGGGGACAGAGACAAGCTTCTGCTGGAAACATTTCTAAACTGAGATCTTTGTAAAGTGAGGGCTGAGAGCTACTGCCCTGGAGAAAATCCCCCGATAGTGTCTTGATTTATGGAAAAAATGTCATCAGATTTTACATTTAGGAGAGAATTAATCTGCTGCCTGGGTTGAGTGATAAAGGGAGCCTCAAGGGGGAAGCTGCAGCAGGCAATAATAACAACAATAAACCTTTTATAAAGAATCTAGGCCTCCTTTTGGTTAGCTTTTGAGACACAGATGCACAAAACTGTTAGTTTGAAGGTCGATATTGTAGCCTGACCCAGTGAGGCACAGTGAGCTAAGGACCTCACATCACTGTATATGGTACTCTTTCTTCTGCTATAAAACACCTTTGAGATACTTGTTGGCTTCACCTACTCACCCCATTCACCCAACAGTAGAGCCTCTTCAGTTGATATGTGAAGCAACTTGTTTGAACAAATAGGCACAGAAATAAACTCCTCTCCTCCTTGTGCTGTACTTTTTGGAGGGAAAGAGAGGGGGCAAATGGTTGCTTTCTGTAGTGGAAGAGTTATTTAAACAAAAGAAAAATGGTCATGAGGAGAATACAATTGCTGAGGTGGTCAATGTCACAAAAAAAACCCACCCTGAATGAATAAATGGAACCATATGAAGACAAATAAGATTATAAGAAAATGGAGGTAGATAAAAGTAGAGAGTTAGCCTGAGGGCACTGCACAGGACACTTTTTTTTTATTATTAAAACAAGGCTTTCCCATAGATTTCCAGCCCCAAATTCCCAGTTTTCAGCTGGTGCTTGCTCAGTTTTTGATGGGTTTCTGTGTTTTAAGTGTCTGCCACAGAAAGGACAGAACACAGTGAGCCAGGATTCACACCTTCTTTTCATCCTGTGGATCCTCAGTTTAAAAAAAATCTCTCAGAGCTACCTCTGCAAGGTTCCTTTCCATTGTCACCATGGAGCTTTACGCCCCAGCTATCACTTTTAGAGCCTCTGTGTCTCCCTTTGTACATGATGATCCCAAAACCAGAAGCTGAGCACTTAGATCACAGGGTGCCAGGTGCTTTAGAAACACGATAGAGAGAGATATATGTATCAATAAGAAGGCAAATAAGAAGATAAATTTCAGCAGGTAAATAATGACAGGGATATAGCTCTGCCTAAGTGCATAGATTGAGATGGATTGAATTGTTTATCCTGTTAACCATTGCCTCCACAGTAATGGATATTCAGGTCTCTGAAAAGGCTATTTTATTAAATATCATCTGTCTGTATTTTCCATATGGTTTTCTGTATTTATCTTTCCACAACAGTGAAAGAGTTATTTCATAAATCTAGCAGAAGTTCTGCCGTCTGTTTCCATCAAGCATCTGCAGCAATAAACTCCGGTAATTAACCAATTCCACTATTGGCACCATGTTGAAGTCAAAGCGCTACCAAAAGTTGTAGAACAAACTAAAAAGCTTTCATCAGTATTACTTTGATTAGCCTTTAATTAGATGGTTCTTGGGACTGGTCAGAATAAAACGTTTCCCACTAATATTCAAGGTCAGACACTGGACCTTGGCATGGTCTCAATTAGAGAAATTACCTAATGGCTCGATAGATCTAAGTTCTCCAAAACTGCGTGGGTTTGGGCATTGGCATCTTATTTGAAGCTAATTGTGGTTATAATTAGCTGTAGATGACCCCACGGCTGGGTTTTATCTGAATTCTTCCTCAGAGGAAGTAGGAAAGATTTAAAAAAAAACAACAAACCGATGAGTATTTACTCAGTCCATTTGATTTCGTGTTTAGAATACAGGAATTCCATTTTTTACATTCTGTAATGTGAATTTTTACAATCTGTAGAGATTTTCTTCTCTACGTTTCCTGGTCCAGATGAAATCTGAAAGCTGGCACCTGATGTCCCAGCTGAATCCCCTTGAAACAACCCCACAAAACACATTCTCAGAACTTGGGTTTCTCAAGTACCCAGCTCCTAGAGCTATGGTTTCTCCATTGACTGGCTCCCACATATACATATTCACACAGGAAAATAGTCAGGAATAGACTTTGATAGACGATAGGACAGATTACTTTGGCCAGGTGGTGAACTTGGCCAGGGAGGAGTATTGAGCCACCTCTATGAAACCAGCCCTTTACCCACATCTGCTGTTCATTCTCCCATGCTTTCTCTTCCCCATCCGTCCTGTCCCCTCCTTCCTTCTGCCTTTGTGCATCCCCAGATAAACAACTCACCCCTCATTGTTTTTTCTCCATTTGTCCCAGTTTTGCTATAGCCATACCAAAATTTGGTATTTCTGATACCATCACCTGTGTAATCCCAGCCTTATTTGGTATCGCTGATACAGTTATCTGGGCCTTGTAAGACCCCAAAGGTCCCCAGTATTCCCCTCCAATTAGTGGTGAAGTTTGATTGTCTTTCTCTAACTCCACCTGTGAAACCCAACCATTCCTCAGGGTGCTACCTGTAACTTTTATCAACTTCTAACTCTGTTATATGCTATGTTTTCCAATTTCTCATGTCATGTTCAAATTTTTGCACAACCTATGCTGCTAGCCTAGCCTCAGACCAGAGCCTAGCCATCAGCTTGCATACCTTAACATCTACCATCCTTATGGCCATATCCAACAGCAAAATAAATAAAAAATAATTTAAAAAAAAAAGGTAAAAAAAAAAAGGTAAAAAAAAAAAAGTAATAAATAAAGGAAAAAAATGAGTAAACCCTGGATAATAAAACCGTATGATCTCCTGCCAAAGTGATGACATAGGGGGGGAACAGATATTGCTTTACACAAGATTAGCTTCTGGGGATATTTCCTTCTGCTACACCACTCTCCATGGGACATAAAGTCTGTAGCTGTGGATCAGATAACAGTTTTTAGGTGTAGAGATTTTAATGCCAGAAGGAGCACACTGGCAACGTAATCTGACCTCACATATCACAAAGTACACAAATTTTTACCTACAGAAAAGCAACAGTGTATGTTTGGCTACAACATTGCCTCATAGGAAAGCTGTGCAATTTTTGAAAAGATATCAAGAAATGGAAATTTCATTGCTTTCTGTGGTGGTTTAACCACTGGAACAAATCCTCCTCACTTTTTAGAAAGAACTGTATCCCTCTGTTTGAACTTGTCTGACGTGAAAATAGTTGTGGATTTTTCCAGTGGCTTAAATAGCAATGTAGAACTTGCTGTTTTCTCCCCAGTACCATCAAGCCAGTTCTCACCATCTTCGCAATGAGCTAACTAGTACTTAAAGACTTTCAGAGAAATACCTTGTGACTCTTCCATGCACCTTCTCCATGATTTCCATATTCTTTAAAAATAGCTGGCGCTCCCAGACTGTTGTGGCATCCCAGTGTCTGGAGTTTCACAGAATATAGGTAAATTCCTCTGTCCATCCCAGCTCAGCAAACCTTTCTGAATAAAGCCAGGGGTGATGTTATCTTTTGGCCACAACACGTGACTGAGAACTCGAATTTGTTCCAGATTTTTTGTTTGTAGTAGATCATCTTTTTTTCAGGAATACTGCTTTGGCCCTTCTAGGGAAATTGTGCTGTCCCCTGTCCAGTCAGTAAGGGTTACATTTGTTCTGCACAAATACAAGATTTTGCATTTAAAGGCCTTAAATCACAGGTTTATATGTACTCCACCTACCAATGGATCCAGACGGCATAGCATGAGTGTCCTGTCCTAATCTTTACTTTCCTCTTGTGAGCATTTTGCTTAATCACACACTTCATCAGCAATAGGTTTATAAGACCTTGTTGAAGTCTCCAGCCTCGCTGATACCAATGCTAAAATAATCTATACAAAGACAGTAAATAAATCCAAGGATTGGATTAAATGTTCAGCTGAAATACCATGCTGTGAGCTTTTCTTCTTTTTAACCTTGAGTAGCCCATAAATCTCACTTAAGACATGGCTTTCCTTTCCTGTTAAGATGGCCAACCACATCATGTCCTGGGAATGCATATCCCTTTGCATTTGGC
Source organism: Arenaria interpres (assembly GCA_013399435.1). Taxonomy (NCBI): domain Eukaryota; kingdom Metazoa; phylum Chordata; class Aves; order Charadriiformes; family Scolopacidae; genus Arenaria; species Arenaria interpres. The sequence continues at coordinate 284,607 of VXAK01002684.1, read as the reverse complement.
AATAAAAACCCTGTCCTTGTCTAAGGATGTCCACATCAAAAGATCCCATATTCTATGAAAAAATGACCTGGTATTTTGCACCTCATCAATCCATGCATCATGTCTAAACTATTGTCAGGAAGAAGGTTGTAGTTTATTAGCAGCACAAAAATTGGATGGCACTGGGTCAATAGCACTGGGACCCCGCTAGAGACTCACTGCTGGTTGTAGGGCCAGCTCCTGGCTTCTCAGCCAGGACACAGAATGGAAGTCCGCTACCCAAAGCAGATGATGTCAGTTAAATATTCCTGTCTCTCCACTAAGCAATCTGGATGCCCTTATCAAGACCAGAATAAAAAATACTCTTTGACCTTACTACATCTCGCTCTCAAAAAAAGTGTTTTCTGCTGTTTAATCTCTCACAACCCGAAAGTTAAACATTTTACCAAGAGTACATTTATCTCTCACATTGGGCTGCACTGGTAAAGGGTCAAAGTGTTTGGACATAACACGATATCACACTGATGGTATATCCATGCACTGGAAAAGCTTCTGCAGCTTTTTCCTAAATAATTCCTAAACTCTGTGTGTCTGTTTTATCTGTTTTTAATTGATGGCTAGGCCAGACTCGTCAGCAACACGCTGCAGAATTAGAAGGGGGAATAGAGGTAGTTCATTAATAGAACAGTATCGGATGAGGCTGACACAGCTTTATTGCATGAATTAAAATAGAGCTTAGATTACCAGGTGTGGTGCTTGCTCTCAGAGTTTGAGTTCGAGCAGATAAAATCACATCAGAGTAGGCATTAATCAGAATGATTTTGTGTGAAGCAGAATAATGAGATGGACAGGCTGTTCCATGGGCATTGCAAGGGGAGCTGTGAGTTCTGGCACACAGACCAGACCTGGCTCTTAGACACGGTCACCAGCAGATCTCCAGAGCAAACAATGGTTTACATGCTGAGTTCAGAGGCCACTATCTTGGAGGGTAGCAGTGATTTTAAAAATGTCTTTTCTGCAGAATTTTGTCCTAGTTCTTCATTTTCTGAAGGCCATTGGCTCACTGCGATCCCCAGGCCCACAGGGAGAAGGGGTAGCAGATTTGGATGGCTACATTTTGAGGAGAGATAGATGTCACATTATGCAGAGAAGAGGGGAAAAGAGGTGCAAGTCGGGTGCTAACTGTCACAGGAGGGAAAAACCCTGTCCTATCCTCACCATGGTGGGTTCTCCAACTCCATGGTGGCAGCAGAAGTGAGGTGTCACATAGGAAGTTTCTGCTGTGGCTGTTGCCACCACATTTGCCTTGCAGCCCCTCTCTAGGCAGATAAAGCACCATAACTTGCCCTCACATTTCACCAGGACACTCAATGTACTAGCCTAAATTCACTGTATTGAGGCTAAAAGAGCGAAGGCAGCTTGAGAAAGGCAAGGGTGTAGAAATCCCTGTGCCTCGGAGACTTGCAGGCAGACAAGTCTGAGCAACACCAGACCTGCATATTATCGGGAAAAAATTTACTCTAGCCAAGCCCTTTCCTTGTCACTCCTTTCTCCCCACCCCAGAAACGGATTTGAGGCAGGATACATTGAAATCGATGCCGTGGTTGTACACATCACTCATTGCCCTCCTCCAACTCAGAAGACTGTCATTTCTGGGCCATAAATATTTCTAGTGAAGAGATAATGCTCTGAGTTTCTCCCCTTTTCAGCCAGTGAGGTCACTAAGAGCTACCTTATTTATAATCAATATTTCATCTGCCATCCCTTCTGTTTACTGACCTTGAAACTATTTCACCTGAATTCATCAGGAAGGTGGGTCCTTCGCTACTTTGACATTTACTTACTGTTAATAGGGTAAATGTGTGATAAGTATTTTTAAAGAATCCATCTCCTTTCATACATTCCTGGATAATAATTTTATTACAGGACCCTCTCTTTCATCTGTGTTATCCGTTTTCCATGGACAGAAGCCCTTCATCAAACTAGATAATTTTATTTGCTGAGAGACACTTTTGTGCAAACCCTGATGCCTAATTTATGAGATAAGCAGGACTGACAACAAAATGACCTTCTCCCTCTATCTGGTTATTAAATTGTTTGTGATCTAATAAAATGCTGGTAATACACTCCGTTTCAGCAGGGCTTTAATTTCCTACCTGACATTTAGATTAAAAAGAGTATGGATTCAGGGAACAAATTTGTTACGGTCTGAAACAGACTTGATCTGAAAAGCTGAGCTCTGCTACCCCCTGAACACCTCAGAGGGAAGAAAGCTTTGCAGCCCACACATTTATTTGACTCTGAGAAGGCAACAGCTGCTGGCATAGAGTCAGCAAGGCAGGATTTCCCTCCTCATTCACTGGAGCATTACCCACACTCAGTCAGCTACTGGATGTCTAATGCAAGGATGCAGGTGGACACATACCACACAGAGATCTGTCCTGGTCCTGGTTGTCATCTGACCACAGCTATTCATAAGACTGCATAAAAGCAAGTCATATTTCTTTCTGTCATCCCCACTAAATACAAATTCTGCCAAACAGAATCATAGAATCATCTGGATTGGAAGGGAATTTTCAGATCATCGAGTCCAGCCATCAACCTAACACTGACAAAAAAACATCACTAAACCATGTCCCTCAGCACCATGTCTGCCTGCCTTTTAAATACCTCCAGGGATGATGATTCCACCACTTCCCTGGGCAGCCTGTTCTAATGCTTAACAACCCTTTTGAAGTAGAAATTTTTCCTAATATCCAATTTAAACATCCTCTGGTGCAACTTGAGGCCACTTCCTCTTGTCCTATCACTTGTTACTTGGGAGAATAATTTTGGTGCAGGGCTTTGTTCACCAAACAGAGGCAGTGATGCTCTTCTCATTCTCTGGGCATTCTCGAAGATGCCATCACCACATCATCCAACCTCTTGGATTCTCTCAATACAGTCACACAGGCAGATGCTCCAGCCTGTTCTCAAAGGCAGACTCAACCACCTTCCTTGCTCACTGCTCTCTAGGCAAGCATGGGTTCAGGAAGGGAATAAGACTACTTTTATCTCAGAAAAATATAGGTTTTCATGGAATAAGAGGAAAACAAGACATGTCTTCATACCACAGATCTTTTCTGTATAATACTAAGTCCTATCATATTTCAGTAAATGCAAAATTCTGTTCATTGCTCTTCCCAATGCACTGGATAAGCGTTCTCTCTAGAAGATCCAGATACTCCTACAGAACAAATGTACAGAACGAACATAACCAATTTCCAAGGATAGTATTGTCATGAAATTTTATTTGTAGCAAGTAGAGCTCTCCCTAAGGAAACACTGTACCCTGAATCTCTAATGTACACTGACTCAGAAGATGTAAGACATTCTAATAGTTTTAGCTTCTTAAGGAAGACTGAAAATACAGCCTTTTGGTAAATGAAGAGGAAAATTGAGTGGGAAAAACTGAGAGGGAAGAATCCTCACTAAAACAAAAATACCATAATTTATCTCAATAACTGTGGAAACTTACTGCAGTGAAACCTTAAATTTCTCTGACTTCGTCAGTCTTCATTCAACCACTTATTTATGTCACACAATTTGGTATGCAGTGCTTTCTGGCAGAAAAAAAAATAAAAAAGATTAGGAGCATCTAACAAAGGTACTGTACAGGAGGCAAGGAAAACGAAAGGGCAGCTGAGTCCAACTTTAGAAATTTTATAAAGTCCTAGTTACTGTGGGAATGTGCAACAGCATAACTCAGCTGAGAGCTGTTTGAGTTTCACTTCTGATTATAAGATTCTTCCACTGGGAGATCAGGAGAAGGAAAAACCTTTCTAAGGTGCAGGTAGTCTCAGCTCCCTTGTACCCTGTAATTATCTGGATAATGATCTCTAAGGTCCCTTCCAGCTCTAACCATTCTATGATTCTATAACACAATGCCCATTACCCAACTCTGAAACATGACGTGTGTCATAGTATTATGAGCACAAGGCTGGCAGCTCCAGCAGAACTGACATAGCTTTTGACAGCATCAGAGGACTTCTCAACAAATTCTCTTTTGCTAAAATATGGAAGCGGAGGCACATTCTAGACTGTCATCTGGCATCTGCTGGATGTAGAAGTGGAAGACTTGTGCTCGAAAACAAACTTTATGCCACCACTCATGGTATCAGTACAGTCATTCTACAGAAATACTTAAATTTGCATGGTACGTGAGCATCCTGACTCTGGCAGAAATAGACAGATGAATGAAGGGGTAATACCTGCATCTAGAAAGACAAGGGGGAAAAACAGCTGATGAAAGAAGCGCTGATTAATTCATTGAAGGCTGTTTTATGTCTTTAGTTCGGTCTTTTGGCAGTGTTCTTAATCTCAATGAAAGCGGAGGATAAATGGCACTGCAGGTGGAGAGCCCTGAAGCCAAGCAGGTGCTGATGTGCTGGGTCTGCATCTTTTATCCAGAAAAGGGGCTAAGATATGCATTTCTGGTGAAGACAACACTTAACATCTCCTGCTTTGTTACAACGTCTCTCTGCCTACAGTTCTGCTACCTCTGTCAGGGAATGTGTGAAGCAAAAGAAGACAAGACTTTAAATAATTCACACAAGATTGCTTAGGAAGCCTGCACTCACATATAGCAAGATGTCCCAATAAACTCCACTCACATCTTCAGAGAGCTAGAAAGGTTCAAGGACTCATCATGATGATGAAGAAAGAATTGCAAGTATAAGCATGACTTTATGCATTTTTACTGCTGCTTCACCCAAGTGTGAAGTGACATTGTATTATGCCATTTATTCAGGTCTTGTGAGCATTGGGTCAGTTGAGGGAGTTAACACAAGAATGATGGAAATAAGAAAAATGTGTGCAAGGCTCATATAATGCCAACATACTGTCTCACCTGCTTTGATAATGTCATAAAAATCAGAGATCAAGGAAACTTAATAGATGGTACAGTAGATGTCTGTAACTTTATTGCCTGTAGGATATTGTATCCATTCTTGCTTAAAGGTATCAAGCAATGGGCAGGTTTCTCCCCTTTTGCATGGTCAATTATTCCATGTAAGAATAATGAGCGTCCTCACTGTTAGGGCATTTACTGTATGATTCATCTCACTTAAGTTTGGATGCGTGTAACATAAAATCTACTGCTGAGCTTGCCACCCTTGACTCCTTCTATAGTAAACGAACAGAAATAGGTGTTTTAAGGGATTCATTCATCTGCCCTATGACCTATGTTAGACCTTAGGAAGACATGACTCTCATCTTTAGCTCTAGGGATTATATTAATTATCGCTCCACTGACTGTCAGGCGAGGTCAGGTTAATGGGGATGTCAATGTTTAATGATTTGAAGAATATTCTTTTCTAACTAAAGATGTCCTTTATTCCTTTCATCATATTATTATGACCTCAAATCCATATTACACACCAAAGAACACTGAATTTTGAGGAACAGATGAAAGGGAGGGGTCACCTTCTTCCTTAGGCAAGAGCCACATCCTAGTAGCATGTGGTCATTTTCCACCTTACAAATCTACAGTTACTGAAAATGAAAGTCCAAAAGTAATGTCCTCAGTCTCTCCTGCTCCCTTCCTTAGGCACCTTGTTATTTACATAGGTTTGGGTCTTTTAAAATATTTAAATGTATTGAGTTTAGCTTCTCACAGTGTTTTGGGGAGACTGATTTACAGCTTATGGGGCACACACGGTGAATTTTCTGGGATCCAACACCCATAGCATGCTTTCCTTTGACCAAAGGAGATGATTGAACACAACAAACATGGTCCTTTCCACAACTAAGGTCTGACTAAATTCCAAGTACCATTCAAATTTGTAGATTTTGCCCCAAGCACCTCCCAACTAAGATTCTCCACAGCAACTATCCCACTTGTTCCACCAGTGGTGACAGTATTTTCTTGCTCATTTATTATCCTCAGCTGCTAAGCTCTCACTGGAAAACATCTCTACACTCTTCTACAAACCAAGATATACTGCCCTGCCAAACCAAGAACAGATACCTTTAAAGTCACCCTATTCAGTGGCCTTTTTGAAGCCAATGAGGAAAAGAGCACTATTTCCATAGGAAATTTATTCTGATGTCAGAGTGCAGTGGGAATTTATTCTTTTGTCAGTTTTATTCCTTTCAGCCATTAAAGCTTAAGTGGTTTTCACAGGGTTATGGCATGTTTGGCAGTATGGTGTACTATAAAACATCATTTCTTTACAGTCTAATTCCTTAAACAATTCAAATTTGTTTGTGTGTGTTCTTGTGTGTGTATGCATTTTTTCAGTTGCGGCTACACATACACAAAGCCTCTTCTTTCCTGACTTAATCAGCTCATCCACAAGCATTGATTTCCTCTGTGTTGTCTTTTACGATTTAGTTTGTAGAGTTTGGGGTTTTTTTTAATCTAAAATTAATGTAATGCTGCTTAAAAGACATCAGATTGATGGCCCTGAAGGGAGAATGCTGCTGTTTATCCACAGCAAAGGTACATTGCCAGAAGCTGCATCCCATTGTAATCTGGAAGGAACAACTGCAGAACAGGTGTACATGCTCAGTTTTAAGATCTGTTACCATCCAGCCATTCAGCCCACTAAAGCTACTGACAAGATGATGCATTACTAAGACTCTTAAGTATTGCTAATTAATGATAATGATTATGATTTAACTCCCAGTGACTGAGGAACTAGGGTTTCGTTTTCCTCCGCCTCATTTCTTTCACACTCTTTTATGGTTTGGAATATTTTTCATGTGTTCTGCAGTCATGGAAATGGAAGTTTGCCCTCCTCACGCCCATCCCTTGCAGCATAGCAGCTCAGCGGTCTTCAGTTGTGGATGTCCTGCACTCCCCATCAGTGGCTGCTGAAGACTTCTCTGAGGTCTACACTGGGAGTGCTTTGCCCCTGGCAGGATGAGACCCTCACAGGAGGTAAAATGAATTGTATTAGAAAATACAAGTATTTCATGGACCAATGGTCTCGCTAGGCATCATACTTTCTCCAACAAAAGGCAGGAATAGCTGTTTTGATAAAGCATATAATAACAGGCAAATAACAGAGTAATTCTTCCTCCCACCTTCTGGCAGGTGACTCCTGTATGCACAAGTCACATGGAGATTTCAGTGTTTAGCAGCCAGTCACAGATTTATCTGTTCTGAGTTTGTTCATTCTCTTCCAAGGGGTTTTTTGTACTTTACTGTATTCTGTGGGAAAGAGGTACATATGTCACTTGAGTGCTGCCTGAGAAATTAGTTCTCTTTGCTTGGTCTGATTGTTTCACTGGTCAATCCTTAATTCTTGCAATGTCAAGACAGTGAATAATTATGTTCTGATCATACTCTTTCTATCATTCATAAGTTTATAAACCTCTGTCACATCTCCTGTTAACCATGTACTTTCCAGTCCTTTCTTTTCAAGTAGGAAAAAACAAGAGTCTAAACTCATTCCTACCTTTCCATAGAAAAAATGTAAGCTGAGGAACTTTCTGGGACAGGCTTTTTGTGTCAGAACCATCTCCAGACATCCTGAGTAGATCTAAAGTTGTTTGTCAGCATGCACACTATGTGCAATGACAGTTGCTACCTGGCATCCTGAAAAAGGAGGAATAAGAAAGAACTTCTGTGGAGCACATGGGATACACATCCTTCCTGGGCTGAAATTCATCCCATCACCCAGATAAGCCACTACTTCAGGCTCCATGAGCCACACAGAGAGCTGATGGGAGGTAAGGGGATTCATCAGGCCTTACAAAGTGAGAGATGTGATCATGGTTTTCAGGCTACTAGTGGTGCTAGAGTAAAACGCTTCAAAATGAACACTTCTGCATCAGAAGTTTGTACGCTTAAAGCGCTCCCCTTACTGCTAGAAGCCACCAGGCAGAAACAAAAAACAGTGTTACCAAATTCACATTTTGGTGTGTTATGATATTTCAGACACTCAGTTGTGTTTTTTTTTTTTCTAAATGCAGGAAGACACATTCAAATTGCATTTTTTTTGCTTTTGAAGAGGGGCTTTTTTATAGTTAAAATCATCTTCTCTTAGATGTTGAATTAAAACTTGAAATCTAGCTCTGCTTTTCTGTTATAAAGCTTTCTAACTGGGATCTTAATGTTGCCATTTCTAATTTAAAGGTAAGCACTCGCAGATTTAACAGGATGGATGGATGTAGAGTGCAGATGATCAGAGTGAATAGCATGTTTATTACTAATGATCAATCTGCTGCAGGATAACAGCCTATTAGCTACATGAGCAAAGTAGCTCTCTTCAGTGTATGGCAGTGATTCACTAGAGAAGCATCCGGGTTCAAATCCTGATGAAGATGCAAATCTGAGAACAGACATGCCTGAAAGCAATTGCTACTGCCTGAAAAATTGGAGGTCAGCTGGGATATTTCTTGAAAACAGACTCACAAATTTAAAACAGTAGGAAATTAGTTTTCTCTCTTGTGAAATGAATGACTTCACGTGACTTTTCCCTCCTGGCTGAAATGTCAATCCAAGGCGCTGAGAAGAGAGAACACATACCCAAGGTCTATAAAGAGGGGGGGAAAAACTGTATACAAGATATCCAGGTATATTAAAAACCTAGAAGGAAATATTTTCAATATCCTGTAGAGAATATCAGAACATAAGATCAGTGTGTGTAACCCAAGCTGCAAAGCCACACACAGTAGGCTGGCATAGTATGGTCTTACAGATAATACTCCTTTATATCCCAGGGCTAGAGAATAAATGAAAGGCATGCAGAGATGGAGACCATGCTTTTAAATGTTTGCCACTTTGAACTCTTAATTCCTGTTATTATGACTTCAAAACCACCTGCCACCCAAAAGAGAACGTGGAACAATACCATGCACAGAGGGTTTGTTGATTTCATTGCTTTTTAACCATGATCATTTTTGATTCGGGTTTGAAAAGAATTTAAAAGAGGGACCAAATTCTGTCAGCATTAAGCAATCCCAAAGAGGACCTTGTGTTTCTATATCCCTATATCTCTCTCGTCCAGAGAATGACCCGATCCCTCCAATTTAGTACAGTGATGCACCCCTTTTCAGGGATTTATCTGCAACTCAAAATATGGATTGCAATATGGAAGTGCTTATGGATAGATAAGAGAATAAGATTGAGAGGGACTTTCTCACTGAAGGTCTAACTTGGCCAGCAACCATACCACATACACAAAGGAATTGTTTTGTTCATAAATTGTAAAAGAGGCTGCAATTGAGTGTGTAATATCCACATTGGCCAGGAAAGGATCAGAGAGCTGCCAGGGGCTTGGCTTTGCCTGTGTCCTCTGTACCTCCATAAGCACATCTCCTTACCACAGTGAAGACTTGTTTCACCCATCAACCAGGTTGTAAATTCTCACCCTGTCCTCTGTCTGCCTCATGCCTTAGTGTAGTCCTATGTTCCCTTTCCTGCAGTCTGGGTCTGGTGGATGTGAATGGCTTCAACACCTTAAAGCTCAGTGTAGCAGGAAACCTCCTGAGTCTTGTTCCTTTTTGGCACCCTGTGTTCTCCTGGAGCTCTCCAGCAGCTCTGAGGATAGAAACAAAGGGTTGCAGGGTTCACCTCACCAAAATTTGACCTTGAGCCAGCTCTTTTTGTCCCAGAGTAGAGAAATTAAAGGCTATTGTGTGTAAAAGCCTTGGTGAATGAAATTAAGCCTGGAAAGTTCTGTTGCTTTTGTTCCTACCAGTGCAGATGTTGTTGAGACATTATGTTACTGTGCTGGCTGCTGAAAGCTTTTCTGAGGGTGGCTCTCAGCCGTAAGAGTGTGACAGCTAAGTAAAATTCCCAGAGCTGTCATGTCAAACAGGGAACAGCGCAATGGCCCGTTGTGAACACTGGAAGAATAAGGTCTCATAGTCCTGAAGGCATATGATCTTTTCGCAAAGATTTACAAAGGAAAACTATATGTCATCATTCACCCAGCTTCTAGCAGGATCTGCGAAATCTTTCTCCTGGCCCAACCCAGGCTGCTTTCTGAAATGTGGTTTCCCAACCTCCTGGTATAGTCTCCGTCTCCAGAATGTGAAATTCCTCTTGTTCATTAGCCTGCAAATGGGCAAATGGCCCACTTGGTGAAACACTCTGCAGATGTGGGGAAAATTTAGCCAACAGATCATCACAGTAATGATTTACCCTCATCACAGAAACAAAGGCACAATTAAGGGATGGAAACATCCGAATTATTTGCTGATGATGAAAGGAAGAAAATTGGATTCATGTTGTCCAACTTTGAATATGGGAAAATGATGTCGCCCTCCTTTCCCTGGGCCACAAAACTTGGCTGTTGTCATTAGTCTTTTCATTCCTTCTATTGTTCTCTCAAGAAGCTGCAAATTGTCTATTTTCATCAGTTACTGCAATTTACCACAGCAGAGCTGCTACATTCATCATAACAAAGGACTGGAACTGTACAAAGTCCTTCAGCTTTCTTGAGCGATTGCAGAATGGCACTGAAGTTTAGGAAAATTTCCTCTGTAGTTACCAACTGGTGAGACAATGTAGTGGGGGGTCTACTCCAGAGAAAGCCAAATGAAAGGCATATAAAAAGGAAAACTTTTCTCTGGGACTTCCTCCTCAGAGTACATTTCAAATTGTGACTTGAAACAAGAAAATAGTGTAAATGGATGAAGAAGTGATGTGCCTGGGTCCAAATTTTGTGTGTAATCCATTAGGATCTATTGAAGTAAGGAGAATGAAAACCTACGAACCTACTTCCCAGCTATTTTTCCCAGGAATATAACATTGGCAGGTTCTTCTAGATTTCTATGGAGAAAGCTAATTCCAAAAATACAATGATGCTGTGTGTTTGGGGACTGTGGGGAACAGAGGACTTCCATAACACTTTCTGAACACCAGCACCAAAATACTGACACAGTGGCTATAGAAAGAAAAAGTCTAATCTCAAATCTATGCTAAACTGTGCAGGATGATGAAGATACATCTGAGGGAAGCAGTCACAATGGTTGATTTAGCTATGACTACTTCTGTAGTCAATGAACAGAAACAGCTTCTTGCAAGGCTGGTTCCAAGTAGAGGGCAAATTTCTGTCTTCTGACAGAAATGCGTCTTTCTCCACAAATTATAAAGAATTAAAATGCGTATCTTAACACCCTGTTGAAAGCAGGATCAGCTATGAGGCCACACCCAGTCGCTCACAGCTTTATCCAACACAGTCTTGAAACCCTCTAACAATGTAGAGACCACAGAGTTTCTCCACTCAATTTGTTTATGGCACTTGGATCCTAAATTACTTCCAAGCTGTTAAAAGTCCTGCCCTGTGGGAATTGTTTGTGGATAACTTTACTCATTGGATTGGAAGCCTCAGGGATGTTAGAAAACATGCCTCAGGAGGCGTATTTATCATTTATCTGAAATCAATAAACTCACAAGGACTCAGACTCCTGCAGAGGGCAGAAAGCAGTATTTCTTCCAAATGCTATGCGATTGCTCAGTACACGAAGAGTAAAGTTCACTTTCCCCTAAATTTCAAGGTCTTGACCAGAGTTTGATATGGCAAATAGCAAGTGCCAAGGTGGTGGCGATTTTTTACTTCCACTATAGTAAATCCTTCATATGTATATGAGATTCTTGGACATAACCCCATATGTTCTGCATATCAGAGAGCTTTCAGCATCTGGAAGACATCTTCATTGGAAGAGACATGTCTCTGCCCTTAACTTCTGATTCTGGTGCAAACTTTCCACATGGGTCCTATTAATCAGAGAGGAAGCAATCCTTTTATCACTGGGGCATGGTAAGACTGTGCTGGGAATCTTATTAGTTGAGGTTCCTAGCTGCAGTTATTGTCACAATGGGACAACTGGAATTCAGCACCTAAAAATCAGAAGAATTATTTCACTTCAATTTTGTGCATCAGATTTCTCTCTCTCAAATTAGCATGATCCCCAAAATAGTAACTTTTTGAAAATTAACTCTTAAGAATTTGAAAAACTCACAGAAGATACGGTATTGAGAAGAACCCACGCTGCTACTTTTAGTTTTTTCTTTAGAACGGGGTTGAGTAAGGTTCAAGGATAAACTTGCTGCCAGTCGCTGAACAGGAAAACACAAGCAACATATTGGCTGTACTCTTTCTAAATTATTACTGTGTTCTGTGCACAAAACAAAGTATGAATCTGGCGGTTAATGTGATCACATAATTAAAGGCTACCTCAAAATATAATCCCAGTCATATGCTTTTATTTGCTTGATGTACGTGAGATTTTTATTACTTATCCATGCCCTAGTAAATGTCCAAAGGAGAATGTCTGAGGTTTAAGAGGCCTCAAAAGTCACCTGGGAGATTTTTGCCAGCATTGTAATGAGGATCTTATGCTTACTGCCTGGAGAAGAAGGAAAAAGGAAGGTGAAATAGAGACAGGGATAGTGGGAAGACCATCAGGAGACATGTTGCATCTCCTGTCATAATGAGTTAATAACACAGCGAAGTTAAAAAGAGACCTAAACTCCAGTCTCCCGAGACATAATGAGGAAACTGAACCTTTGATGGGCTGCAGAAGGACGCTACGTAGGGGTCCTTCATAACCTCCATTAGAGGGGTTAGGAAATCAGAGCAATGAGCCATGAAGGTATTGTAGGCAGAGAGTCTAAAGAAAGATGAGAGGACAAAGTATCAGAAAGTTAGGTCAAAGAGAAGACTGTAGTTTAATGTGGTCATAAAACTGAATTTTCATACCATAAGGAACTCCAAGACCTTGCCATCTGTCCTGGGTAGGCATCAGAATGTGCAGGCAAAGTACTGACAATATGAACAAAATCACAAAGGCAGGAGAAGATTGGCTTGGAAGTATGAAAATGTATCAGGAGATAGTGGTAGATCATTTTTCCTTTCATCTGGACAAGAAAGAAGTGAACACTTTTGATTTTGTCATAATACACTAATGTACATTGCTCTCATTACAATATATAACTATAGCATTACAATGATATCAAACATAATACAAAAATCATAAATGACAGCTCAGATTAATTCCTTCAGCTTAGTAAAATGAAAAGAAAGAGTGATATCATCCATTTGATCACTTTTATACTGAAATTTTAATTTCCCACAAAAAAAAAGTCCATTTTCTAAAAACCAGAATTTTTTTCCACTGAGATCTGTTTATAATGGGCAAGATGTTGTTGTGTGAAAAGAGTGATATAGGCACACAAAAAAGACCAGTTGTGAAAGTACAACAAAGAAAATAATCATGAGACTTTCCTATTATTTGTTTTCCTAGAAAACTAATCTGAACAAAATTAATGGGTTTGTTGACCTCGATATTTATAATGTTGTTTTTTTCAATAGTAGAAGGGATTCTCAAGACCTCAGTGGAAAAAAAAAATAATCAAGAACTGAGATTGGTGATGTTAATGTCCTTGCTGGATATTGAAAGAGAAATGTCAAGGATGGACCTAGCTAAGGGTGGGCTGAGCTGTGGAGTGGCATAGTGTTGAGACAGACCCAGAATAGTAAGGATGACCTGTTGAGTCATCAGTGTCAAGTAATTAAAAAAACAAAGGGAATTCTGTGACTGGGTGTGGGGATGTCCAGGGAAAGAGGAGTAGAAGGATGAATCCTGTGAACACCCTCAGAGGTTTCAGAGAACCCCTGAAGGATAGATGATGAGTCCGTCAAAGGCAGACCAGAAAATTAAGAGAGTTGTGAGAAAACAGAGTTATGAGAGCTGAAAGGGGTAAGGATATCAAGGAAGAGATGAAAGAATACAACCTGCACAGCACATGAATCAAACAGTCTTTGCACAAAATTTAGCCTTCATTCTTTGTACATTCCTCTTTTTTGTTGTTGTTGTTGTAAAGAAAATGGTCTTCCAGGAAGTCATTACATTGATTCCCTGTCACATTAGCCCATGCTGAAAACTAAGGTCCTGCCAAGAGAAACAATAGAGATGAAAGATTTGATTTTCCTCTCTTTCAGTATTTGATGTGAGCTGTTTCAGCTCAGGTGTCTTTGCTACCAGTGAAATTTCGCTGTAGGTGTTATCATTATTAAATGTCCCTCATTTATCTGGTTCGATGTTCTCCACCAAGCATGTTCACACAGTTGTTGGTATTGTCTAGAGCATGGACACATGAGCAACCATCATGGCACAAGCAAAGGTGGTGCCTAAGCATCGTCCCTCAGCTACTCTGCAGTGAGGGAAGATGTTCAACTTGTCCTGTAGTACGTAGGGCCATGGCAATAGGGATCCGATGTGGGGCTTCTCCTAACTTGTCATAGAATCATAGAGTTACAGAATGGTTAGAGTTGAAAGGGACCTTAAAGATCATTGAGTTCCAAGCCCCCTGCCCTGGGCAAGGACACCTCCCACTAGACCAGGTTGCTCAAAGCCCCATCCAGCCTGGCCTTGAACCCCTCCAGGGCTGGGGCAGCCACAGCTTCTCTGAGCAACCTGTTCCAGTGCCTCACCACCTTCACAGTAAAGAATCTCTTCCTAACATCTAATCTAAATCTCCCCTCTTCCAGTTTGAAAGCGTTACCCCTCATACGATCGCTACACTCGCTGATAAAGGGTCCCTTCCCAGACGATGGTGCACACGCACATCTGACATCTAGAGATCAAATCCCTCCAGCAGAGAAATAATCATTGTAAAAACAGTCCTAGAAAAGATATGCTTCCTGGAGTAGGAAGATATTATCAGTTATTATTCTTCTCTTTTGATGCATATCAATAACATCCTCTCTAAAAGGGTTTCCTTTGTGGGTCCATTTGTTTTTGCTAGATGTCACTTCTCAAGTAACCCCTCCACAGCTGGTCTGAAGTCCATGTGTTTGAACAGTGTCTGCCCTGTTTTCTACAGCTACATCTCTCCTCTCTTCTCTCTGGTGGCTGCACATTACCTGAGGCTGTGCTGGTTGAACTCTCTAGCAGGAGTTTTCTGTCTGTTCTTTGATATCAAGGGAACAGGCAATTTAGCAGTACAGCTGCTTGAAAGCGCTGTGCTGGGAGATTTTCAGCTTTAACAGCTCATTGCAGGATTTGTTTGTTTTTGTTTTGTAATTACTTCTCATTTTGAAATGTTTGCTGCTCATTATGATACATGACACGTAAGGATATCATTTATCATGTTACAAAGTTGAAATTGAAAAAAAAAAGGCATAGATTTTCAAAACTTTCTTTTTTCCTTCTAGATTTTTATACTTTCATTGTAAACATTCATTCCAGTCTGGAATGATGATTTGCTTCAAAACAGATCAGCATTTGTCATACAAAGGATGTTCTGAATTTCTCTCAGCTCTAATAAGTAGATTGAGAAATCAGTGATGGCTCTTTAGTTTAAGGGGAAGCGGGATGTTTTAATCAAGAGACGGTACTCCTCTTTTCAAACACCACCCTGAGCTGTAGCGAGACACTCTTCTAAGAGAAATGACATTTTTCAAGTTACATTCACATTCTATTGCCACTGGATATCCTGTAATTGAGCAAATACCGCTGACTTTCTGTAGAGAAGCTGCAACAGGTAAGAATTCATGCATCTACCTGGTGTTTTACCTTTGAAAGAGTGTAAACCATTCCTGACTAATTTTCATGCTTAGATGTTTCCTCCTTCCAGGGCAACGATGGCCTGTGTCTATCCTATTGCAGTGTCTATTCTTTATTCTGTGTTTAGTCTTCATTACCACCCATTCCCCTCTTTGTTTATCAGTGTTTTTGTGCCTGGATGTAAGCACAGAAAATGGACAGAGTGCCTGGGGAGACCACAGGCACTGAGAAATAAGCTCTACAGGTCTTTCTGCAATGGCTTGGTGCTGTCTTGCTCTGCCATTCTGCACCCATTGTGGGACCTACAGCAAAGAACATGGGTTTGCAGCACAACCCTTCTCTCTAAAGTCTGTCTTCCAAGCTGCAGCTACTCGTGAGCAAGCAGCAGAGCACAAACACCCCATTTCACATCAAAGTAGCTGAGGTGTGGGCACAGGCATCCATCCTACTGACGTCCATCAAGGTGATAAGCTTAATCGCAGGCTGATGACTGACAGAGGGGACTTCTTCAGCCACTGTGGCAAGATTAGCCAGGGCTCCTTTTTCAGTTCTTTCCAGCTGCAGACAGGGAACATTTTGGTAGGCAGCTGCCCTGACTGCTCATGCTCTGCTTCTCACACACATACAGAAACACACGTGTATGTGCACAACCAAATGCACTGAAGGAATCACTGAGCAGATGTACACACAACAGTCCCTAAACTGTATTTCTATTTTGCAATCACAACAGTCAGCACCAAGGAAATTGCACATTGATCAAAATTATTGCACAATTAAGACATGATAACGAGCATCCAATACTGCAGCTAATGTAATTACAGTGTAATATCACTTAAAGCTATGCTGCCGGGTGATTAGGCAGGGTGCTGGAACATAAGGGTATCTCTTGCTCCTTTGCTCATTGAACATTTTCCAAAACTGCAGCTAAGTAAACCTGGGGAGTAACAAAAGGGAAAACAGGGAATAGAAATATCATCAGTGGTCCATGAAAGCGGCTTTCCAATGGATCGGTACCAATAGCCAGGCATGTCATCAGCTCACATCTAGCCCTAGCTGGGAAGAAGTTGACAGGCACTGTCTGATGACATGTGGGCGATGATTGTATGTTGTTGATCAACATAGTTCCTCATGTGACACCAAATAATTCATTGTGTCAATAATCTCAGCCACAGAATTAACACTAATTTACTCAAATATATGTAAGCCTGAATCCAGTTGAGGTTAGTGACAGTTACATGCCACCGTAAGTCAGAGACAATCAGGTATTGACATGCTCCAGCCTGGCCTTAGGGATGAATTTGTTTTGTGTGAATACTCAACCAGTTCAAGGCAGATGCTCTGATTTGTTATTTGGGTCAAGCACATAGTTCTCACAGGGGACAAGAACTACGACACGAAAGAAGAAAAGCATATTCTTTATGACAAAAAAATATATGAGCTTAAGTTATCATATATGCATTATCACCCAGCCAAGGCAATAAAAATTTTATTATTTCAAAATTTAGCAAACTAAAATGGTAATAACAATACTGTATATGGGAATTCTGAGCCACTTACTGACTTTCTGTGCCCTAGGTTGTTTTGAAACATTATATTTGAAGAAGGGGTAGAGGAAAGGGCGGAGTTGGGTTCCAGACAAATCAATCAAAAGGTGCTGGAGAAAAAAAGAAGAGGAAACTGAAAATACCGGTCAGAATTCATCATGCTGGTGGAACATAGGAAACAATTCTATTTTTTCCCCTCGCCATGATCCCTTGGTTGTGGATAAGGCTTGTAGGATAGTGACAATCAGCTTGTCTCATGAGCGTAAATACTGCATTATGGAATATTTAGAGTTCAAGTGTCATCTCAGATTTGTGTGCATGGCATAAAAAAGGTGGACTGGTTCTGCTAGCCGTGCTTGCGCAAAAGTTAGGCACATATGTAGAAAAACGTGCATGTTCAAAGCTGTCTGCATTTCATTTGTGAATGAAAAACGTGTCTTCATTCCATATGTAACATGCCAAATTGAGAGGATCCAGGCAAAAACTGTGGCTGTCTTGCACTTCCACTTGCAAATGCTAAAAAAGTGTTGGACCTTCTTTCAAAATGTGGATCTAGCGACCATCAGCAACATGATTTCATGGAACAATAATGATCCAATGGAAAGTCACTCAAGATCGAAGCACCATTTAAGATGTTGACTTATTTCTTTAAAATTACATTTCCATTTGCTCACGGGTGGAATCTCAGAGTTAAGACATGTAAATAACCAAATGTACGAAGGGACCATGTCACTAAGTTAAATGAGTCTAAAAACCTTGTCCTGAAACTTTAAAGTGTTTCATTATTCTTTAGCTATATAAAGTATGGACCACTGTGTTGATCTAGTACTGAACGCAGTAGTTCATCTGGGGTATTTCAGGGGTTAATCCAGCTCTATATCACATAACTTAAATTTAGATGTGCATGTGTAGGTATGCATATATGCATCAGTGCATAAACTTGCATTTTGGTCCCTGGAGAACTGATCAGACAGTACAGTCCACCAAGCCTAAACAATTAATAATCTAGAAAATCACTAGGGACATAATTAATGGGTCTAAACATATGCTTTTAGTGTGACTTGACATCCCCTAGGTTATTCTGTTGAACCTCCAGCTGAGGCTCCAGAATAACATTGGCCTCCAAAAATTCTTTGGTCATATTTGTCAGGTGACAGTTAATGGCTCAGGTACCTGAGGTGTCTGAATTGGCTCTAGACCCCTAGCTTTTGACCACTGAAGCCCACTCTTGTCTGCTTCAGGAGATCTGAAATATTCTCCAAACCCCATCGCTGTATTGGCTAAGGGAGATTCAGTTGTCTCAGCAGAGGTGACCTGGTGTTATGTGAGATGCCCTCAGGTTTCTCCTGTGGATGTCTGGGGCATAAAAAACTTCCCAGATTCTGAGACTTCTGTCCTTATAGTCCCGTGCTGGATAGCAAAAGGAATATATACATGTGAGGTAGTTTCCCAGGTTTCTATAGTAGTCAATGGTGATCTTGTGCATGTTTCAGTTGCATAAACATAGACTTTTAGTGCCATTTTTGATGTGTTATGGTATCCCTCCTGGATCCAGTTATTACCGCAGAACAGATCCTGCGCCACATCTGCCAGGCCTTAGGGTTATCTCAGATAGCACCATGTATCTGTGCTGATTAATACAGTCAATGCATTTAGGGGGAAAATCACCTGGCCTAATACAGGAATTTGTTTTAGGATGAAGTAAATTAACCTTAAAATCCACTAACACCGTTAACTGTTTCCCCATTATCCTTAAGGGCAACCCATGCTGAATTGCTCACCTATAGCAACCTAGCCTAAATGCTGTTAACACCCACATTTAATTAGATGAATCATAGCATAAGTAATAGAACTTTTTGTAGACAAATTACATTTTTTTTTTCTGTTTTGTTTTGGCAATTACCTTGGTTTAGGCAAATACAGAGTTTTGTCTATAACTGGAATCCTTACAGATGTCTCTTTGGCTCTAGGAGCCATAGAACACACAAAAAGCAAATTACTTCCTTGGAAGAAGAGTACAGATCTTTTTCTGACAATTCTTTTCTCACCTCATTATTTCTCCATCACAAAAACTAAAGCTGTCAGATTTCTGACGGAAAGCTGCAAGAGAAACATGTTGCAAGCAGCTGGTCTTTCACAGAGCTGTTGATTCCCCCTCTCCCCACCCCACTCTCCAACTTAGAATCCACAAAGCAAAACACAGCAGAAAATACACTTTCCTCCACCTGTGCAGGTTTGCCAAAAAAACAGGAAATTTCACTGACAAGCTCATAAATGTGAGACTAGATAATGAACTAATAAATTATTGTTGAGTGGGCATCCTGAGCAGGGATCTAAGGAAGGAGTCACGTCATGGGTGGATTACCCTTCTTCCCTCACTTGGCTTCTGGGCTTCGGCATTTGCTGGCTGTGCTTTGAGATCCACAGGTGGAAAGTGATGTATAGGACCTAGGAATTATGGCTGATGCTGGATCTAGATAAAAGTAAAATGTTGTGTGACAAAAGGCTTGTCTCTACTCACACAAAGAAATGCAGAGGAATAATTGCCGATAGGGAAACTCAAACTGTACCCTGATCCAGCCACTCCTAGGTCCATCACAGGAGCCTTCACCCCATTTAAAGTCCCATCCCCACCCACACAGAGGAACAAATAGGGGGGCAGCCCCAGTACCCCCATCAGAGACAGGAGCCCATGCCCCAGCCCCCCCAGGGTTGTCCCAGGAGAGCATTGGTCCCATGGGCCAGGGGGGGTATTCACCTGATGGGTCAGTGGGAGAGGTTCTCGAAAACCTTACAGACCAAGGGGAATCACTGCTTAGGGGTATGGACACATTATAGGGTGCAGGAGAAAAGCGTTTTTGGGTTGCACGAGGTTTGTTGTAGTGTGTTTAGGGGGGGGAACCACCTAAGGCAAGTAAAGGGAGGGACTGAGGTGATTTGGGGAGGAACATGTGAGGGAAAATAGAGGTCCAAGGGGATGGAAAGGGGATGGACGTGCAACCAGTGTGCTTGTCAGGTCCCATTCTGCACCTGATCAGCAGCCTCTCATTAATCTCCTGTTCTAACTATTTTCCTGAGTGAAGGACTCTTTATTCTGCATGCATGTGTGTGTACGGGGATCCGAATGCAGCAACTGCTGAGGGAGCCCATGTATCCACCATGCCAGTGACTGGAGTGAGCACAGGTGTGCAAGAGAGTGTGTGAGCAACAGCAAATCATCTGCTATAGGGGCTTGGGATTGACTGGGAGACCCATTTGTGCGTGTGTGTGTCTGTGAGGGACACAAATGGAGAGACTGGGATCCATGGGGAGCTACCTGGTAGACTGTGTCTTAGTCCAGCTATGAGAGAGATCAGGCAACAGGACAAGGGATTTGCTTGTCTTCTACCCACATCTTTCCTAGCACCTTACACCAGAGGATCCACAATTACATGGGTCATGTTGTCCTTACCCTGCACCCACCCTCATCGTGGGTAGATTATTAAGGCAGATGAAGCAGGAAAGGGGGTAGCTGGTCTCACTACCTCAAACCCCCAACCTAAATGTCACATATAACTTCTCTAGAGCACAAACTGTTCCCTGGCAGCAGTGGCTTTCACTTCTTTTCTACAAAAGCTGTTTTTCCCCTCCCTCCCTCTGAATCTTGGTGCTTCTGAAACAAAGAAACACCCTATCACTTCCCTCTAAAAGGTTTAGAGAGTTGAATTCATTGCGTTAACCATTTGGTATTTGTATCAAGAAGCAGTTATTGCTTGTGAACCAACAGCTTTTAGACCACACTCTTCCCTTTGAAGAGGGAAAAAAAAATCAAGTTTCGGTGTTGATATAGGAAAACCAGTAGCTATATAACTGTGCCTGCCATACCACTTGGGTCACTTCTCACACCACTCACTCTTAAGATAAATGACCATTTCTTGCTAAGCCTTTCCAGTGTCTTCCTGTTCTCCACAACCAAATAATAAACTCATTCCTGAAATGTCTCCATAGGAATTGCAACTTTTACAAAAAAATAATCGCCGGGGTTGCTGACAGTAATTTATATATGTTTAGGCTACCAATAAATCTTGAAGTTAAAGGAAGCCCACAGCAAGGAGAGCCCCCATGCCCTGCCAAGCAAACAGGGAAACAGTTTGCATTATCAACATATTAAGCTATCAGGACATCACTCCTTGTTGGTCTTGGTATTCCTCTGATGTCATTATCAAGGTAGACATGACAAATAATATTTTATGTCTATGAATGATAATCAGCACACTGCACAGCAGCTATCCTTATTGATTTGATTAAGGGCTTTGATCTGGGAAATTACCAATTAATGCTATCTAAATTAGTCTCTGTGGGTTTGGACAGAGCAGCAGGAAAATAATTCTCTAGTAAAGCTAGTGATTGGACACAAAAAAGATTTGTTTAATCATGCTAAATCTGAAGAGAAAATATTCAATTTGGAGGTCTCCTGCAGGTCAGTCCTCAGTTGCTCATTAGTCATTAATGACTGTACTTCGGCCCCACTCTCTCAAATTACATATGTGTTTTACAGAGGTTTAATTAATAAAAAAAAAAAAAAAAAGACAGGAAAAAAGTCTTCCCTAAACAACTGAAAGTCTGTGACAACTGGATCCTCTTCAAAGAGCAAGGACAGACAAGAGCATCTTTGCCAAGAGACTTCCTGTCCTGGCAAGGAGGACTTTGAACTAGGTTTGCTGGAGGATGGAGAGCAACACCCTGAAGAGCATGGATGAGAGGAAGCCAACAAAGCCATCCTCAGTAGAGGATGATCCCTGACTCTCCCCTGAAGAAGTGTATCTCGAGTACCTATACCTGCACACACCCAGTATGCGAAAAAAATCAGGAGGAATGAGAAACCAACGTGCAGGCACAGAGTTGTGACACTGAAATGACAGAGGTTTGGAGGAAATTCGCATCGCTGGAGCATTCTGATGGATGGACACTTTTGTGAGGAGAGGAAGGGAGGATGGCAGTAGGGTTTTCTTCTCTCCTGTGGGGTTCTGGTGGGGAAAAAGTTGCAGGTGGGTCAGCAGTGTACCCCTGCAGCGTACCTCTACTGGACCACACCAGCCAGAAGGTTGAGTGCAGTGGTTATTCCCCTTCATTCACCAGAAGGAAGATACTGAAAAGCTGAAGAAGGTCCAACAGAGGTCCACTAAAGTGGTGAGAAGGCTGGAGACAATGAGTTATGTGAAGAAGTTAAAAGACAAGGACTTGTTTAGCCAGAAGAGAAGGCTAAGGGGTAACTAAATGCAGTCTCCCAAAACATAGAGAGGTTACAGTGAAGACAGACACAGACACCATGTAAGAGATTAAAAGGTGCACCGTGAAAAGACAAGAGGCAGTGGTTACAAATGTCAACACTGTTTAGAAATCAAAAAAAAAAAATTATTCATCACAAGAATGGTGAAACACACATACAGGGGCTGGAGAGTCTGTGACATCTCGAATATTTTCAAATTGTGCTGTACCAGGCCATGAGGAAGGAGGTTTAACTTGGAAATCAGCCCTGTTTTCGGCAGAAGGTTGGCCTAGAGAACTCCAGATGTCCTTTCTAACCTAAATGGTTCTCTGATTGCCCACTGGCTTGCAGAGTAACTCAGCAAATAAACATCTCTAAGAATTTGGCTCTCCTGTCATAGCAGCATCACCACTTGTCTGAAGGCTCCCACAACATATTTTTCTCCTTGGCATTCTATTACTTGCAGCAGTGAGTAAAACACAGACATCCAAGGAGCTAGAGATGTTCAAGTACAAAGTTTTACTAGAGTTCTCAGTCTTACCTCTACAAATCACCTGAAGTTACCTGAGGGACAGGCATTGGTTTATATGATGGCAGTCTCCTAATTTTCCATGGTCTTAATGAAGGTATCAACACAAAACTGTAGAAATTTTTATTGGAAGAAATCAAAATACACATAAATTTAGATGTTGCATGTTCTAAATGCAATTCCATGCCTTCAAGGGCTTGTAATCTAATAGTAGTACAGCACTGCATGGTAAGTTGAATCATTAGCCAGATGTTCCTCCTAAGTACAAAATAGGTTGTTTGATGCCTTTCTCTTTTCAGCTACATCCTGGAGGTCACCCTAAAAAGTGTAATTCACTGCAGAGCTTCTTCCAGTAAGGAACTTGACATGAACCCAGTATCGCAAAGGATTTTCTCTGCTGCATCACTTAACCAATTAACTCAGAGCATTGGCTCCGTGCCCTGCTTGAGCTTTTCCCTTAACCCCAGCGAGAGACTAGTGAAGATCTGAGGGTTTGATCTGTTGATCCTGATGTTTACTGCTACTATTACCAGCTTGAAAGATGGAATATCAAAGCCAGTGCTTTTAATGCCTGGCTTTAGTTTCGACAAAATTTTGTCCATCCCCTTGGCTGTTTGTGCTGAGAATATGCTGAATTGGTCATGGGGGTATTTTTTGGAGGAACTTGAAAGTGAGCCCAATAGGAGCACATTATTACAATATAGCCATTCGTTAGCACAAATTACCTCTTATTCTGACCACCTCCCCTCTTCAAAGCACCTACTGAGACAGGAAAGTGAAGATATGAGCTTTGCCATGGCAACCTAACACTTTCTAGTGAAATTAAAACCCAAATGGAAAAGGATAGCAGGCTCAGTTGCAAACAGAAACCTCTCTTTTCTTTTCAAATGAAGCTGATGAAAGTTTTAGCTGCATCTTGAGGTATTAATAACTAGTCAGAATTTTTCTAGAGACAGTGAGATGAACAAAATAATTACAACACTATCAGTAACAGCGGTAATAAAAAGAACATCTCTCCCTGAACTAGAAGCTATCATTAGCTTGACTAAGGAGATCAGCATTTGGGCTTCACAGGCAGTTAGCCTCTAAAGCAGTGTCTCTGGCTCATACAAAGGTACTGTTTCAGCATTTAAATCTTTTAAATAACAAAAGGGTTTCCCACTGGGGCACAGTTTGTAGAGGAAGAAAATGTGTCATTATTTTGTTTTAGAGGGTGACATTCCAGAGCCAGGGAATATTACACTTTTGCAGAGGAGGGAAAAAAAAAAAAAAAAAGTCATTGCTGCGTCAAAGAAAGAAACAATTAGACTGGAAAACAACATGAGTTTTGGTGTGACTCTCTCACTCCATATCTGTCAATCTACTGTTTGGAACATGAGGTATGAGAAAATAAGAGAATTTGTCATGCAGTAATCTAGATTGTGGGAGGTTTGATTCCAAATCCTCATTTGGACAGCCTTTGAGCTGGGTTTGAGAGGAAAAGCAGCCTAGCTACCATGCTATGGATTTTTTTTTCCTTATTGTTCCCTGTCTCACACATTCTATTTTATACAACTACAGGGAAAAAAGAGAATTTGCTCAGGACCCAGAGCCAAATATACCATACTCACAGAATCTGTGGGGGTTTATTTTCTGTGATAGATTTTTTTTTTCCTCTTTTAGTTTCATACAGGCAATTCTATCCTGGAACAGAGGGGATTTTTCTGGTAATGTTATGTCTCCATTAGGAGTCTCCATTCTGATTAATTACTACTTTCAAATACATTTTTCATATATTTAAAAATTCCAACCTGTAGTTCTGCTAGTTCCTGTTTTGAAAACTGCTATGATGTATGCTTTTTTCATCAATGGAAGGAACAACAATTTACAGCAAAAGCTTATATTTGGCTTTCCTCTTCACTGACCATCCAGGAGCTGAATTTCCTGTGTCATACTCCCTCCATATTTAATGGATGGTCAACAAATCCAAGATATAGCAAGATGTTACTGAGTGTCAGCATCTTAAACTAAATACTAAGCTCAGATTTTGCCTAATTTAAGACTTTCCCTAGTGTATGAAGGCACCTTTATATCAAAACACTCTTCATTACACTCACCTTCTTATGTCAGGGATGCTTGAGTATCACATTGCTTGCACAGGTTTCCAGACATGCAAGAATTCATAAACATCATTCCACTCTCACCAGCAAGATGCGGCAGATTGCTCCCAAGGACTCAACTATGCATGTGAAATAACATTATTCTTTACCTCATTTCAGCCTTACCCTTTACAATTCACAGGCTAATAAAACTAACACTAACCTGTCAAGGACACTGTCATCTCACCTGAAAGATTAGACCTCTCCTTTTAGCCTGTTGAAGTCATGATGCTGCTGTGGCTGAATTTGCCTGGTATAACTGGGAAGGTTCTTACAGTCACCAGTATATATCTGCATTTTCTGCCCTGCCACCTGCTTCATGACTCCCATGAGATGCAATAGTCTATCCTTTAAGAAGGGAATAACTCTAGGTCTTTGGGGCATGTGATTTTTTATGAAAACAAACAAATAAAATAAACAAAAAACCCCACCAAAACTAACTTTTGATACAAGGGTAGGAAAGCATATTTTGTGAAAAACATCTTTGGACTGAATAAGCTAACTCTCCTGCAAACTACTTTGGCAGAACAGTTCTGACAACCCTTAATTGAACATTGTCACCTGTTACAGCCATGCAAGCTCACAGCAACTAAAAACCAGCGTGTTTGCTGTATTCCTAGGGACTGAGACCTTTGCAGTAAGGTTTTCTCCATCTCAGTGCAGTAGATCTTTCTGGGTTTTTCTCAGAAAAGTGGAAATGAATTGTGTCCATATGTGCAGCCTGCTGAGATTATAAGACTGTGACTCAGGCCCGGACAAAGCATTGCCAACTGCAGAAAAGACCTTTGCACTCACAGTCCTCTGGTTTACCCTGACGTGGTGCCCTGCCTTGCATTTCAACCAACGTTTTTACTGTTTCTTTCCGAATAGCTTCATTTTCTGGCTAATTTGAAGTTGAAGTTCTCTAGGTAACATTTTGCATTGACAGAGATTTGACGAAAAGGACCATGTTCTGAAAGAAGTAGCTGCAACCTACTGGGAAAGATGATAACATGTGGGTTTAGAAGCCTAATTTATTGTTATTCACCCAAGTTCTTCAGTTCATCCTTTAAAGGCAGCTCCTATGAAGCTCCTTCAATGTGTGGGCTGGCACAAAACCGACAAAAGCCTTACCAAGGTTCTCTGAAAAAGTTGGCCAGGTTGTTTAGTCAAAAGATGCATTCATCATACAATTCCATTTTCATTTAAAGGAAAACATAAGGAAAGGAAGTTGAAATTCTGTTTAGAAAGAGGAAATGAAATAGTTGGAAACGCATTATTGGTGCACAAGAAATTAAGTTTTAAATAAGCAATTCCAAAAGTTATCACATAGTGAACAAAATTTTTGTTCCTCTAAAATTTCATTTCCTCAAAAATTTTATTGAGATAGAATACATTTGCTCCATTTCCAAATAGCAAAATAGCTTTAAATTATAGAATTTCTTTAAGTAGATTTTTTTATCCCTGTCTGGCTCTGCTTTGAGGGAGGAGGAAAAATGTTTTTTTCTTTGAAATATATCTTGAATTACTCCTGGGTAAGAACCCATTCTTGTAGGTACTGCAATCTTTATATTGGTGTCTACGTAGAACAATTTTTTTTCCCACTGTTTGAATCCTCGTTTTATGTCTTCATCCTACTACACTCTTAGACACTGTTTTTTCCTGTGGCTGTGTACTGCCTGTCAGCAGACTGAATACAAAGCTGTTAAACTCCACTATATTGCACAGCAGAATTCTTCAAAATCTGAAAAAGGATTGTACTGAAACATGACAACAATCCCACTAGACTGGCTATGTGTAAAGTACTTCACTGAGCTGCGGTCTTATTTCTAGAATCTTGATCAAAAAAACCCTTCCTCTGAAAAGATAAATTCCTCTAAACTATCATACATTTCAATAAATGTTGTTATATATATCACAGAATGCAGTATGTGATTGCAAGTACATTTCTTCCTGGTATCTTACTGTGGTATCTACTGTTCATGGCATCCGTAGTCATTGTTTCGCCAGCTGTAGATTTTTCTCTCTACAAAGATCATGTAAGTCCTATTCTTTTTCACAGATTCAGGTGTGTCTAGAGCAAAACTCTGCATTACCGAATACCTTTTTGGGAATACATCTCATAATAAATCTTAAATGCCCCTGCTTCACCCTTGCCAAATACTATTTTGGGAAAAGTTGCCAAATTGTTGCAATTTGAAGAAAATGGCTTCCATTAAATGGAAAATATAGTTATATGCAAGCACATAGTCATGTAGAAAATGTGCAAGTATTACACTTCTGAACTGGAAGTGCAGCCTTAAAACACAGACCCAAAAAAAGACAGGAAAGGAAAAAACCCAAGAGACAAAGCATTTTGCTTCTCTTCAATCTCCACTTCCATCAGACAAACAGGGTCACCTTGTATTCTGCTGAAGATCAACGCTCCTGCCCTTGATTAAAGTGCCCATACATTTAGACTTTCATTTCTCCGGTTAAAGCGCTTTCACGAGACGCTATCTGCATGAGAAATGTCTGGCATTTATTATTGTGACACAAGTCACAGTCCACAATCTGTCTGGCAAAACACCACATAGAAAATTATTCAAGAGCTGAGGAACAGTCTTGAAGATCTTTTACAGCCCCCAAACAAGAGGCTTTACCCACAGAAGCCAAGAATGTTTTTGGCCTAAATTCTGCAGTATTTGACTCTCATGCTGATTTATTTTGAGGAATTAAAAAACACCAATGTCTTCTTGGGGAAAAAAATAATATGGTTACCTGCAGTATAATCAGACTTGAACTACTCGTGATTTCCCCACTCATTATGGGCCTTAATGGGCACTCATAATTACTCATAAAGGCATCTCGTGTCGCTCTCTGCATGCTCTTCAAGTATGTCCTATGCATTTACTCTTCATTAAAAGCTGATGCTAACAAAAAATCTACAGCCTATCACTAAGATAAACACACTTGAGGAGGCTTCTAGTCTGCATGACACTAATATTAGTAGAAACATAAGAAATCATCAAATTTGCTAAAAGCAAAATGATTGGTTATGTGGGCTGTAAGAAAAGAACTGACTACAAAAGTTCTGATCTAGGCTGTAATGGCATCCCAAGTCTAAAGATTTGGGTTCTTGAATATCACTAAGATTATGAAGGTCTTGTAAAAATTAAGCTGTTGTAACACCCTCTTGCGCCTGCTCTAGTGTTTATCACTCCATGCAATACTGGCAAAATTTATTTTGCCTGAAATATCATGGAGATTGAAAATCTAACCACAAGTGTGCACTAGATACAGGTGTTGGTTTTCAGGGAACTGTTCCCATAACTGTTTTGCTTCCTCAGTTCTCTATTTGTCTTCCTTGAGGTACAAGCTATAATTCCTAAACAGAGATCTGTATAAGAGCCATTGAAAATATTGAATATAAGTTGTGTAAAAGGTTTTAGGCCAATGGGTGAATCCAATCCAGTAGGATCACATGAGTTTTCTAAAATCACAGATTCACCACAGGTAATGGAGTTGGTTGGGATCCCAGGAAATCTGCATGAGACCCCTCCACCCTGTCCTTGTGTCCCTCAGAACATCCAGTAAGCCATCACCTTCCTTCATTACTCTCCTCAAAGAGCAGTTGCAGTGAAGTTTGACAGTGAAGTACTAAATTCCAAGAACTTCTTCTGTTTCATTCCATCCTCTCAGGTTAGTTGAAAGCAGGTGGAAACTTCAGGTTTTATGCCCAAAAGCGTTAAAGGAGAACACATTTATGCGGATTACTCTCTCCTGGTCCACTGTGGAGCTGTCTTTTTCAGTGGTATTGTTGAAATAACAAATTCAGACTTCATTAGCTCCCAGGTCCTGAATGGTAGTCAATTTTAATGCCTGTATGTTATTAGAAAGTAGTAAAGAGAAACCAGCATCCCCTTTTCAGTTAGCATGTCCTAAAATGCTCAGTTTTCCTTTACCTCCAGGACAAAAAACCCTACACTTTCTTGCTTTTTGAAGCTAATGACTTAAAAATATATGTTGGACATGAGCTGTTTAGTTCTAATTGTGTTGAGAACCATTAATTGACTTGAGTGGTCTTTATGAGGGGGGTGTATTTGTTTTATACTGATTCCCTACCTTCAGGCAATGTCTTTTTCCAGCAATAGGATCACTCAGTATTTATAGTGGAGCCCCTTGAGGTTTGGTACAATTACAGTTGCTACAGGGAAGTGATACCATGAGGTGCACACACATTTCCCTTGCTCCTCACAGAAATCTTTGTGGTTAGGTAGGCAGCTGTCTCCAAACAGACAACATTTGCACTGCATCAAGCTCCATTTGGGGATATTTGGAGACTAATTTTCAGTTGGCAAATCTATTTGGCAGAAAACCTCTACATGGACAAAAGCTGAGGAGAAGATTTTCCTAGCAGTGGTTGAACTGAGCAGTTCCAAAGTATAGGACAAGGTGAATACATTCCCTCCTCTTTAGGAAAAGGCCCTGTAGTCTGCTTTTATTGACTGAATAATCTAAAACTGTGGTCAGTTGACTTCTCTGCCAGACATCCAGAAGTAATAGCTCAGTTCTGAGGAAATAACATGAAGCCTCAAACTTCTGGAAGGTAGATGCTGACATCTCACATTTTCTTTCAGCTGCCTAAATGTAATAGAAAGATTTGGCTGGCATTCAGAGGTGTCTCATCTTCACATGCATGGGTGTAATGCAGTGTGGGAGGAAAGCAGACTGCAGGAGAGGCTCAAAGGACAAGAGGAATACATCTGTATGGTTCTGCTACTGAGCCACTTCTCCAGCATCTACCTTGATCTCCAAGGATGAAAGCAGATATTACCTTCAAGCATAGCCTGAAGGACCCAATATCACCAATGCTTTTTTGATGTCAAGACCCACTGTCTTAGGAAAAATTTCCATTGATCCACAGAAGTCACCAGGTTATCCAGCGATGGTGAAACTCTTTCAGGTTGGTTTCAGAGTTTGGGGTTTTCAGGAAATGGATAAACCTGTCACTTACTAATGCTTTTCCACTAGTTTCATCATTTGATACCAGATTGATTGAAGAAGACTTGCTGGACATGTGCTCAAGATGGAGTTTTACCCTTTCGGATAATAGGGACCGGTGTAAATGGCACCGAGGCATCAGCCAGGGCTGCCAGAGCAATCTCTAACAGGCAGCAAAAAGGCTGATGCTCAAAAAGAGAAAGTCAGAGCTCAGGCTTGTCTAGTTTCAATATTACTAAACATAACTTAGGATGCAGGAATATCCATAAATATGAACTCTGTAGAGATCTCTATAATGTATTTCTAGATTATGGTGTTTGACAGCAGAGGGAGTTATTTTTTATATTATTTTATATTATATTTATATTATTTTATATTATATTTTTTAATCTGTTGCCTTTTTTTTTTTTGAGTACTTGTTCTGCTGAATAATACAAAATTTCTTTGTAAATTTCTTAGTAAAGTCCAATATAGCATCTACTAAAATTCTATCTTTCCAAGAGAACAGTTTCCAGCATCACAATCCCTTAGTTTCATTAATAGGGAGGAAAAATAGCTCTCGATGGAGTATTAACACCTCTAATTCCTCTTCTTGCAAAACTAAAATAAATGCAAGAAAGAATGGCAGATGTTTGCCAAAATTTGAGCTCTAAACCATTTAGACTTACAATGTACTGAGACTGAAGAATATTACAGTACACTCGGGCTATATAAAGATTAATTTTATCACATAGGAGTTCAATCTAGCTTCAAATTTACAGTATTCCCTGAAAAAGAATTAAGATATTTTTTCTTATTTTGTGTGTGTAAGTGGCAAACAAGAACTCATCTCTGTTTCTTGCATTAAGCATCACCACACAGCTAATGATAAATAATGAAAGAGACAAGTATCCAAGGTGACTGGCTGCAAGTGTCTGTAAATGGAAGCAGAATAAAACAAAGAGTTGAAATATTTCCCTAAACAAGAAAAAAAACAAACAAAAAAAAAAAGAAAATAATTTAAAAAGCTTGCTGGCTGTCAAATCCTGTGAAGTCTATCATAGGTTCATGAGAGTATTTAGCATAAAGAAAGCTTAAAAGTCAGTGATAGAGAGAGTGGGTATGCATGCATAAAAGTGACAGATGATGACTGTTATTGTGTTTGGTAAATCACTTTTATAATTGATACAGCTTTTCATTAATTTTTAAAGCTGTGTATTTATGCCAAAATGCATTGTCTAGGTGTTAAAATTTGTGTTTCGTACCTCATTGTTACAAAATGGGAATGGGAAGAGCCAGTTCAATAAAATGCTGTTTCCACTGTTATCCCTCCCAGGCTTCATTTCCCCAGGATGGCAGGGAATGGGACACCTTGCAATAAAAGCAAATGTTCTCAAGGTGTTTTTTATCTTTCCTGATATATTCCTAATGTTGCTTGATTGCTCCAGAAAAGATACATTTAGTCAAAGGTCACTGAGAAAGCACAAAAGCATAAAATCTCCACATTTGTGAAAATCCCCGCTGTGTAAAAGCCTGCTCTGAGACTTACCCATCAGTGAAATGTCATTTTCTGGAGGGATTTAAAGTGATGCTAAGCCTTCAGCTGGCTTTTTGGCCCTGTAGAGAGCTTTACCCTCTTGGGAAAATGCCTCTGGCATCGATGTGAGTCAGCTGACAGATTTCAGTCCTCTTTTCTGTTTTTTTACTATTGCTTTTTGGACTGTGTGTCAAAACCCAGAAATCTTTAGAGACACAAAATCTAATGTACCTGTATCATTTTCACCCATTTGACTAATTACACTAGAATTGTGATTTTTATATATATCTATATAAATGAAAAATAATAATTGTCTTCTCTTGCGTCAGAGCTACATCTTTTTCCTTTCAGTCTTTACCTCCCAAAATCATATATTCATGACACACTTCAGATCTCAAATGATAGTTATCTGTAGCTCAAAATGGGTCAAAAGGGACAAAGTGTGGCCACTGTGCAGGTATGGCCAGTAGGTGAGCAACAGTGTAAGCTGATACAAGCCTCTGCAGCGATGCAATATACGGTGCAAAGATGCCTTTTATTGACATAATTAAATTGTCTTATGACAATTATTTTAGACCAGAAAAGCCCAGACTATGTTGACATGATTATACTGCTTTTCCCAAGCTAGTAATAACATAGCTTTTGTTTGCAGATTTAACCATGGCTTCCCAGTCCAAAGCATTCAGCTGAGAAAGCCACTTAAGTTATTCTTGACCCCACTTTTTACCTCTCCTTCCATTCCACTCACACACAGCAGTGCTCCAGCTTTGCCAGACCAACTGTGTATGGGTCTGAACAGAGGACTGGATAAGAGATAATATATGGTAGCCTCAGTGGAAAAGTGAATTCTGTTTTCATAAATATTACTTGCTCTAGCAGTGATCCTCTACACCACTCAGTGTGGCATCTCCAATAACAAAATGAACTTTCTAAGTCAGTATAGCTGTTTAAATCAGAAAGCCTGTCCCCTTCTGTGCTTGGAAGACACAGAAAAAACTTCCAAAACAGTTTTCAGAATCTCTTTTTTTCTTGCTTTTATCCATAAATCAGTAATTCTGCTCTGTGAAGATGTCAGTCATCAGTAACCTCCCTAACCCAGAACACTTCAACTGAAAAGTGAAAAGTTGATTGTCAATGAGTAAAACAAATATAGCCTTTTTAAAATGAGACTTTTTATTTAAAAAAAAAAGAGTAGGAAAAAAATAGATATAATAAGTAGATGTTGACCAAACAAGTTGACCCATAATGACTTTTTTTATCTTTTTTTATCTTTTTTTGTCTTTTTTTCCCAGAATCTGTGCTTCATTTTCATGGGGACCTTATTAATGCTTTCAAGTATCTAAAGGGTGGGTTGAAGGAGGACGGAGCCAGACTTTTCAGTGGTTCCCAGTGGCAGGATGAGGGGCAATGGGCACAAGCTGGAACATAGGAAGTTCCACTCAAATGTGAGGAAGAACTTCTCTATTGGTACTGATAAAAGTCACCTGGACAAACACTGCTTGGGGAAATCAGCCTTGAGGAAACTTGGATAAGAACAGAGAAATAATTATAAATACTCAATGCCCTAGGTGACATTTTAGTCCTTTCACTAAGCTTATGGATTCAGAGGTGACCTGAGACCATTTCTTTTTCACTTTAATTGATGTCAGTCCACATGTGTTACCTGAGTCGTATACTTGCTCAGTAAAAATATCATCCCAATTCTTTGGAAAGCAACATCTCAGTGCCCAAGGAGAAGTCTTTTTCTCTATCCCTAGAGCAGCCATGAGAGAGGGTATGTCCCTGAGCTAGAGACCCTGAAGGAAAAGACTTTTTGACAGAGTTTTGCCAAGACCTGTAAAGACAGGACAAGGGGTGACAATTTTAAACTGAAAGAGAGTAGAATTAGATTGGACGTTAGGAAGAAATTTTTTACAATCAGGGTGGTGAGACACTGGAACAGGTTGTCAGGGAAGTTGTGGAGACCCCATCCCTGGAAGTGTTCAAGGCCAGGTTGCATTGGGCTTTGAGCAACGTGGTCTAGTGGGAAGTGTCCCTGCCCATGGCAGGGGTGTTGGAACTAAATGTGCTTCAAGGTCGCATCCAACCCAAACCATTACATGGTTCTATGATTCTACAAAAAGAGTCCTTGGTCCTTAGTTAAGACACATAGAGGATTTGCCTCAGAGCTGTGTACTTCAGCAGCACAGTGTTGAAAAAACAGCAAAGTTACCATGGAAACCCTGTCTTCAATTCAGCAAAGTTCATCAAGCCTAAAAAGATTCAGAGGAAACACTACAGGGCTGATGAATTAGTATTTTTCCTGAAACATCTTAATAGAAGCACTGGAAATGTACATAGAGGTCTTTGTGGTGAACATAAGCCTCTAAGAGTTCAGCAATGCCTTTCTGCAAAACAGAAAGATGCAGTGAATCATTCAAATAAATATTCAGTTTTAACTCCACTTACACCTGCCAAAGCTCCTGCTGCCTTTGCAGCTCATCGAAGACCTGGCCTGCTATCTGGCCTGGATGGTAACACAGTACCTCTTCTTATTTAGCTCTTCCACCAATATTCTCTTACATTGCAATCTGCTTGTCTATTCTTAAATATCACCACCACCTTCTGTGATCACTGGAGATGAAAGTTTATCCTGCAGGTTTATTACGCCTTGAGAAAACAAATTACTTCCTGACACTCACCCATCTCTCATTTTCAATATCCTTAAATGATTCTCTCACTGACTTCCTGATGTTCATCTTCTCAGCTTCTACCTGAAGCTGACAGCCGTCAGAAATTCAAAGTGCCACTTTTCCCAAAGATTGAGAGCTGGAAACTGATATTGTAGCTCATTGTGAGAGAGCATGAACGAGAGGAAATCATTTGCCTGAAAAAACTTCACCAGCTGCAGTCAAACACACACATCTGGAAAGGGCCATCAAATGCTGCCTTTTCACTTGCCAGTTCAGAGAAAAATCTGACACCCAGATGATAAACACAGAGTGATGCTAAGGGAAAAAAAATAGGCAAAGGACATTAAATACTGAGATAGAAACAGAGATTAAAAATAAACCTTCAATAAAAGAACTAAATAAAGTCACGATTTTTATTTTTTTTCCAGGTGATAATTGCATCCTCTCCTTGCCAGAAGACCTGAGTCTGTTCCAACATTTCCATGTGGCAGGGTGGTAGGTTTGCGGGGAGGTGAAAGCAATGTGTTAGTAGAGAGATTTAAAACTTGTTGAAGGTCATATACAAAGTTTCAGATGTGGAACACCTAGTCCTAGTGCATTGCCCATAAAACCTCACTCTCTCTCTCCTTGCAGCTTCTTATACCTTCCTGAGGTAAAATCATTCATATATACTGAGAATGGTGTAAAACGGTCTGAGAAGGAATGACAATTTTTTTCCTGAAAGTTTGAATCGGTAAGGAAATTCCAGGAAATGGGCATGAGACTACGTGAGAAAGGCTTACTACATGCTGTCTGCTGTTGGTCAAAGCAGAAGAAAAGAAGTGTTAATTCAAAATCATATGAAGCTTTCTGGGCTTCTCCAATTAGTCAGGACTTGTTGGCAACACAGAAGAATAATATTGCCAAGCCCATAAGGCAGCCCAAGTAGAAATTCAAATGCTAATACAGAACTTGACCGATGCTACAAATCATGGAAAAATAAAAAATCCAGTTGAAAATAACCTTGACAAGTCATCTAACCTCCTACCCTGTTCCGTGACCCATTCAGGATCTAAAATGATTCATCCAACATGATTGAATCACTGTAATAATTTGCTTTCCTTTCTGTAAAATGTATTTTCTCTGAATCTACAAGATGCTAACACTGAGAACAGTGTCAAAAATAGCTTTCTCTGGGTGGCCAAGGGAGTGGAAACTGGTAAATATTCATTTTTGTATGTTTCCTTTTTGTAGTATTTAATCTAGTCTTCGTACTTAGCTGAACAAAGATACTTTTTTGTGCATGTCCATTGTTTTGATTGCGATTGATTTTCCTGCCGTAGCAGTTGCATCTCTAATCATATGACACAGACTGGTTTGGTCCCTCTCATTCCCTGAATTTTCAGTGAAGATGCCGGAACATCAAAACCAGAAATGCAGAGCCTCCTCATTGAGTTCAAGGTCTCTGAAGGTGGTTGCCAGTAGTTCAGCAGGGGGAGAGCTGGGGGAGGGAGGCTGAGGGGAGAGGTGTGAGCTGCTCTGTTGAGTTTGTTCAGACGCTCCCAGGAACCTGAAAAACTGCCCATCCTACCCCACAGTGGGTTTTCATGGTGTTCAGAAGCTCCACGGTCTTTCTCTGAAGCAGAAGAAAGGGGTGACAAGTGCAGAAAAATGAACAGAGGAACTCTGATGTACCCCAAAGTCTTTGAGCTGCTAGACTGGAGGTATTTTTCCTGACATAACTAATGAGATTTGCAGGGAATTTCTGCATCACAAGCAGAACAGTTGAGTGGCCCCTTGGCTAGTGAAGGTCTGACCTGACAAGTCTACAAAATGTTTGGATGCTGCCATTCAAAGTCTAGCAGCAAAATATCGGCATATGGACAACACTGCCACAGCTAATAAACTCTTCTTCTCAAGTATACTAACAGACGGATATAAAAGGTGGAAGGATGAGGCTTGTGCCCACCAGCTTCAGTTTCTTCTGTGCCAAAAGCCCCACATTTCCAGTTCTCTGGCTAACACAGGTGAAGAAAGCTCAGGCCTGTTCACCCCATGATATACGCGTGGATTGAGTCAGGCAAAACCTTCTCCAGCCGTCATTTGCCATAGGCAGTGTATGCTTGGACAGGCCTGGCTGGGAATCTTGTGATGACATTTAGTTGTTGGAAAAAATTAAATCATTTTGAAGTTTATTTCCAAGACAACTCTCTTCAGTAATATTCCTCTGGTCTATCTTTAGCGCAGCACTCAAATAAAGTACTCCTGCCAAAGTACACACATAGATTTCACCTGCAGCTTCTCAAACCAGCGGGGACAGCTCAGTCTCCTGCTCTGGCATAGTTGAACCACAAGGACCTCTGGAAAACTCAACAGGCACTGGGATAGCCATGACCATATGTGTGTCCCCTGCAGCCTTGTCCCAAAGCCGGGGAAGAGATGCTTTGTTTCACATGCTGCGAGGTGACCTGCTGTGGGCTCCTCCTGCATCTTCTCCACCCATCACCTCATCCAGGGAGACTTTTGTATATTAACCTGGCAGCGGCATTCATATTAGTCTTTCTATCTTCATTTATCCTGTAGTCCACCTGAAGGTGTAACACAGACCAGGGAATATTAGTTATTCATAATTTAGGCCCTTCACTAGTGTTTGCTTAAAGTGGTGGCTTTTAGAAATACCGCCTTTAAAAACCCATTGCTATGTTCTTTACTACTGAATTCATCCTAATATTAACGTGCATGGACAACTGCTTCATAGTGCTTTTACTTGACTTTCGAGGGCAATGTACCTACTTTTCAGGTATTTCTCTTTATTTCCAAGCACGGGTAAGAGTAGGTTATAGATTCTTTCTTTACATTTTTTTGTTCCCTTTCTGCTAGGGATGAATGAGTTTAATGTTGTCTCTCTCTCTTGCTTCATCTTTACAATGGGGACAGCTGCTGCCTCATGGTAAACAAGTGTTCAGATGGTTTGGAGAAGAACTCTTCGTGCAGGCAACGCTGTACAGTAATAAAAGATATACAGCAACATGCGAGACACTCTCTCAGCCTCCAACCACTTCTCCCTGTTAACCAATTCAGAACATATTAAACCATTAAAAGAAGAACATTAAGCTTCGGAGTAGATGGGAAGTTTTATCCCTTGTCATTCTCTTCAGCTTAAAAAGCAGGCAAACAAGAATAGAATAACAAAAAAATAAATAAATTAAAAAAGCAAATGAGAAAGCCCCAAGTTGTCAGGATTCTTTATTTGTAATTCTCAGGGGCAATAAGCAAATGAATGTTTTGTCTTTTTTAGGTAACTTGTAGCTGAGACTGAGTGATGAGAGGGGCATTATACTTTGCCTGTCAATCCAGTACATGTGCTAAATATAGAAGAGAGCAGCCAACAAATAAGTGTAATTATAACATATATATATATTTATGTATATATGTTTGTACTTTAAATCCCACAGCTTGAGTTCCATATGCCTTGAATAGCTGGAGATTTTAAATGGTGTTTTGATGGAAATTCCTGTCTCTCAGCTATCAATGGATGCAGTCAGTCAAATCCCCAAGCAAGCATGAATGATAAGCTTCATTTGTGAAAGCAAGGGCATGTGGAAAACAAGAAGGGGAAAGATCTTGGATCCTTGAGTTAACTAACTGAGGTACCATGCAGCCTTTATTATTGCTGTTCCTGGAAGAAAAGCCCTTTGTTTCTGAGTTTTACTCATAGAATCATAGAATTGTTTTGGTTGGAAGAGATCTTTGAGATCATTAAGTCCAACCGTTAATGCGGCACTGCCAAGTTACCACTAAACCACGTCCCTCAGCTCTACATCTACATGACTTTTAAATACCTCCAGGGATAGTGAAAAACATTAATTCACTTCCAACTCCCTTCAAAGGAAGTATGTTTTGAGGGAATATTCATTCAGAGAGTTGAAAGGAGTTAGTTGTTATATTGAAGCAACCAGAGGAAGGTGTATGACCTGCAGGTTAGCACATGGGATTGAGGTAGTTTAAAAGAAATCTCTCAATTTATTTTAGCAGTTCCTTCAAAAGATAAGGAGGAATTATCACTGATTACAGTCAGGAATCTGAGAGGTGTATTTATGTTGCACAGTACAATCCCTAAGCTAACAAAGACACAAATCAGTGAGTCCATCTGCTATAGCAAGCTCAGAGGTGGAAGATGCACACTACTTGCCATTCAACCATGCTAAGGTGCATGTTTATGATTTGCATATGGACCCAGTATAGGTGAGTCCCCAATCATACAAGCCCCTGTGGCAGAGAAACCAAAAATTATTCTGTCTGGAAATTAAATTTGAATGCTATTCCTGGACCTTATCCAGGAATGCACCTTCTTCCAGGGAGCTGCTGAGGTAGTAACACAGAATTTTTAGGAGTATTTTAGGAGGTTTTAGTTTTTTAGGAGCAGAGGATAGAGTGAAACATTTAGGTCTAATCACATCTCTGCATTGAAGCCCTTTGCTGACCATTAAATGACATCACTTCTGCTTTTCCCCCATGCAGGTACATCATCCTTCTTTGTTTCCTAGGCTCAGAAGGGAGTGCAGAACAGTGCAGAAAAAAGCAGATTACAAATTACTGTATTGAATTTGCAAGACAGCCACCTCTATAAGTCTCAGACCTATCTTTACCTAGGGCATGCATCAAATTATTGCAATGCAAATGACAGGAGACAGAAATGGTGGCCATTTTTGTATAATCAAACACTTCACCAATGAAGCTTCTGCCCACAGGGCCCTTAAGTTCACCCAAGACATACTGAGGTATAAACTGAACTTAAAAGACACGAATAAGAAAACCAAAAAATTGTTCTTGAGCCCCTTGGCCAACCCTCTGCCTCTAAACTTATTATTTTAAAATTATAATAATGGCTATTAAAGGGCTTTCTAAAAATCATCCAATTGTATAATTTCTGTTTGTACTTCAAATGTCCATGTAAAAAGCAGTCCAGATGCTCAATTTACATTTAAAGTTCAGGAGTCAGGCTTGAAATGCCTATTTCCATGTAAATCTCAGCTATTTCTAAAAGCATCAGGGAGAACGCTTTGTTTTCCATCTAGCAATTAGTGTATCATCATCTTTCTTTGATTAACCTCCTCAGTGAGTCTCTTCCCAAGCTTTCAGAGTGAAACTGGACTGACAATCACATCTTGCAGGCAGACATGCAGCTTAGCCAGGAGTAGGACATTTTGTAATGTCTTACATTGGATATTGTGAAACTTAGAATCATAGAATCATACAAGGGTTTGGGTTGGAAGAGACCTTTAAAGACCACCTAGTCCAACCCTCCTGCAATGAACACGGACATCTTCAACTAGATCAGGTTTCTCAGAGCCCCGTCCAACCTGACCTGGGACCTTTCCAGGGATGGGGCAACTTCCACCTCTCTGGGCAATCTGGGCCAGTGTTTCATCACCCTCATCATAAAAAACTTTTTCCTCATACCTAGTCTGAAGTTGGACATGAACATCAGAGGGGCTTCTTTTGAAAACGGGTATAGCAATAAACAGTCCAAGAATTTGTTTAAAAGCAAAAAGGTTTTAACTTTTGCAAGGCCCACAAATCCAAAATAAACAAATGTCAATAATTACTACACTGTTGATTATTTGACACTGTTTCCTGTAGAGCTTTTATGCTTTCTGGGAGTAAATAGTTTCTCAAAAGAGAACGAAAACATTAGGGGTATCCAAAAAACTAATTCTTTTTCTATTTCTGATCGCCTTCTCTGCACCAACTTCAGAGCAGCCCTGCTTTCAGGCATGTAAAGCTATATGAGATGAATCGTTCCTGATCCAGTTTTATTGTCAGGTGCTCAACCTATTAGAACGACTGGGAAATCACCATAGGTTCTAAGAAGTAATCCAGTCTTTCACATTATCTATAAAAATTTTCAGATTTTGTTCATTTTGGTCTCATTTTTCCCTTTCTCTTTTGTCACTAGGACACATTTACTCAAGGTACATTGTTACTCCAGATAAAACGTCTTTGAAGTCCACTGATGATCTAGTGGGCAGGATTCAGTGTGATAAATGACAGTTTGAGGAGCAGGGAAAAAAATGCTGTCAATACAGCAAAACTTTCCTTTTGTCCAGAATGAATGTAGATGGTACCTCATTAGCAGCAAGGTCATGATAAAAAAGCCTGAATGTTCTCACCTGTGCTCCTCACCCATGCTCACTTCAGTTCCAGTTATGATTGTCTCTTTAAGAGCTGTGGTGATAACACATCTCCTTCTAGAAGAAGGAAAGGTCCTCCCTGAAAAAAATTGTTGGCAGATCACTGGTAAGGAGCTGTGAAACTTCCTCTTCCCCTGTCTCTTCAAAATCTTTACTGGAACATAATGTCACAAAAGAACTTATTCTCATGAAATGGTTTCGTGAACGGTTGGAAAACCTTCTTTGTTGCAGGGTGCAATTAAGTGAAATGCTCCTTAGCATTTGTAATGGTCCC
Organism: Arenaria interpres; assembly: GCA_013399435.1. NCBI lineage: Eukaryota > Metazoa > Chordata > Aves > Charadriiformes > Scolopacidae > Arenaria > Arenaria interpres. Next base: position 244,065 of record VXAK01002684.1, on the reverse strand, counting down.
GAGATGGTGCTTCTCCTTTGGTATGATCAAGTAAATGTACCTGCCCAGAATTAGATAGACTTCAGCTGAACTTGAACCTGAATTAATCTCCTTCTGGGTGGGAATCTAAAATAGCAGGTGAGTCACTAATCTGGAACTAAGCACATTCTTCTATGGCATGAAAAGCTTTCATGACATTTATTTGACCTTCTTGTTTTCCCGAAGTTCGCAGTCTTCTGTAGTAGAGCTCTTTTGATCTCTATCCAGAAGTAAAAATGAAAGCTTCTCCCTGAATATGTGCCAAGGGCATCCATTGTTTTCTGACCACCACCAGAGGTACCTGGTTTCCTACTGTTGTCCTAACGCCCAGGGAGTGTCAGTCAAATGACACCATGTAGCTTGGCCAAGGACACACAGACTGGCAAGGAACAGCTATACCATTCGTTTGATACTGGATCTACAAGCTTTGAAAGCAATTACTGTCTTCACAGATTTCAGGGATTGCTCTGAGTGAACAATCTGGCGTCTTTGAACACCCCAACACCCCTGCTTTCAGCTATCTTCCCCTAGAACAGATGTGCCTTTAAAAAGTTAATTGGATCTGAGGAGTCAGCTAAGAGTTGTTCTGTATGGAAAACAAGGAAATAGTGCCCAGCATGGCCACATCTTATTTGAAGTAGTATACCTATACCTGAGAAGTGTCATCCAGCTGGCACATTCATGTACCATGGCAACTACAGAAATCTCAGATGTTGGATTAACCTAGCCATATCTCACCAAAGATTAGGAAAGCCATTACAGACAAAAATAATGCATGAGGATCATATCTTCTCACTAACATAACTAAAGTGCCCACATTGCTAAGTATAACCCTAAAATTAGATTATAGAAAAGGTGAGCAAAAAGCCCTTTGAAAACGGCTTGGAAGAACCACCAAGAATAATAGAAAAGAAAGCTGCTATGCATTTCCCTGCAAAGAATCACAATATACTAGCCCACAGGTATTGTAGTCCTGTTTCTACAGGTTAATCAACAGGATATCTCCAGCAGTTTAGCCTGTGACCCAATATTTCCTCAAAATGAAAGTATGTATTCAGACTCTTCAGATAGAGTGAGTCAAGTACCAAGCTCTCCCTTTTCCTCAGTGAATATTCTGTGCTAAAAAGGGTGCAAATCCTCCTCTTACTGTGGCTGGGAAGGAAAGGGCAAATGTATACACCATGTCTTCTGAGCTGGGCCTTCCAAGAACTTCTAAGAACCCAAAAGGGTCCTATAAAGGGAGGCAGGGGCATATCTACTTCAGCCTAGCTCAATTAAAGTAAACTCTGATCAGTTAAAACAATTTTAGGCAAGACAGGGAAGCCAAGCTTCTCAGCTCAGCAAAGGTGACAACACACCTGGATGTGGCAAGCAGCAGAAACTGAGGGACTGAGATAATTTTCTAGGAGAAGCAGCAAAACAAGGCATGTATAACTTCACACTCCGGAATAACTATTCAGTCTAGACAGGTCATTTTGGATCATCCTTTTAAATCTGTACATATTAATCCTGTGTAAAAAGCCGTAAGTGCTGCTGTAGATCTCTCCTCAGATCTCCACAAAGCCTTCACGCCTTCATGACAGAGGAAATGATTGTCTCTTTCAGTAAATCTCCTGTGCAGTAGTCACACAGAGCTCTGTCCTACAAGGCTTTCAGCTTTCCTCTGGGGCAACAGGAACTTCTGCTGATACTGATCAGATGCTGATGGGACCCTTTGGCAGCCTGGAGAGCCAACTGTGGAGGTTAGAGAAAAGACCCATGGCTCCCCTTTCATTCACAGGGGTGCAAACTGAGAGACATTAACCTCTGCACAACTGGAGCTAGGACATGTATCTCCACAATGAACACAGGTACAGCAAGTGGCAACTTGTTGTAAGGGAGAGAGGTGAGATCCTTGTGTTCTGTTTTCAGGGAAGAACAACACAACCCATGTGGCAAGCCTCCTGCAGCTCAATGTGCCATCTCCTAATAGGATGCAAAACACCTGCCTGGCAAGATCAGGATTATTTGAGCTGAGCTCATGCATTGCATGGCTTTTTCTAATGAATCCCTCTTTAGCATATATTTATGCCAGTTGACAAAGTGAAAGAAGCAATTTCCTTAAATATTGAGCATTCATACATAAATTGCAGCCTAGTGGAATCTTCTCCTATCCAAATGGAATCCTTTATCTATTTCTGTTATATAAGAAAAGCAAATAATTTCTTATCGGGCGACTTTGAAATACAGGCAAGTGTTCACTTGGAGTGTTATGAAGTGTCAGCTTTTCTACAGCATTTACTTTTCATGCTCTTAATTTCTCATTTCATTATCTCGCCTTATTCTCTTGCCATGTCAGTGTTTTGATTTGATGGCTTCCATGTGACAAGAGCTCTTGCTGCGTGAGCGATACAAATGCGGCTTTAAAAGTGGTACAACTTGCTATTAAGGCAGCTCCCTTCCTCAGGAATTTCTTAAAGCTGCAATGAGACAGGGCATACAAGAGAAACTTTGATATGCACAGCAGGCTAAGCCCTCCTGCAGTCCCTGCCACGGATTGCTCTACAAAATCTCACTTTCTTTGTTCCTGATTTGCAGAGGTTTGATCTGTTATTGCCCTGGCAAAGGAGAAGTGGCACCTCACGCTTTTATCTCTGAACATCCCCACTTCAGTCAGTGGGGTGTTTGCCAAGTTCTTAACAAAAAAATATTACTGCTTTAATGCCCAGAGAAAGGACTATAAGCTTTGCTTGTCTTTTCCTGGAATCGGTCCCTGCGCCGAACAGAAAGTGAAAAGTACAGCTGGAGCAGAGTCTGTTTCTGCCAGTGATGACCAAGTTGAGATCCCAGTCCTCAGAAGTAATCCAAAGAAGACATTCACATTGCCAGTGGCCATCAGGAGTTTCAAGATCATGTCTGCTGCTGTCAGGGGCAGTGTGGGAAAAAGCAGGCACCAGTAGATCTTGAGGAGGCACGGACAAGTCCGGTATCTCTGTGTTAGAAAGGAGAGGAAAGAGTAAAACCAGTTGGTCTCATCCCATGAGTATCGTGACAGATCTGGAAGAGGAAAGTCAGCTTTCATGAGGAGCTTGGTCTTGGTAGACAAGTATTTGTTTTTTTCCTGCTACGTAGCAAAGATGTATCAGCATGTCCAGATGCAATCTCTCTCTCTTCTGGCTTTATTCCCTCCCCACATAGAGTCTTGGAAAGGAAATGCTGCAAAATTTTGACTCACTTGGGGAATCCCACTGCACACCAGCGAAGCGAGACAGGACTTTCCACATGGAAGAAGCAAGATACTGGAAAGAGATCAGTCTGTGGTGCAAGGGAAGTATCTGACCAAATGTATTCAGTGGGAACGTGGTAACCCTCATTTGCACTACAGTTCTCTTTGTAGGGGGAGGAAGCCAAGCCTACATCTCTTCAGATAGCAGAGTTTCTTAAGATGAAACTTTCATTAGCATAATGGGAAATTGCACCACTGGAATGAGCAGAATCATTTGTGTACATTCCAGCTGTATTTATGCTGTGAGCTGACTCACAACTCAGAGCAATTCAACTTGAAGATCGCCTCTCTCATTTCCCAGTCTAAAGGAGGAAACGACCAAATTCTCTATGCAGGTGAGAAGGGTGGAAGTTTTCCTCCTGTTCTGCACTGACAAAGGTCTGGAGCAATAACAGGATGGAGAGGGTGCTAAGGGTCAGTGATGGACTTGAGAAAGATTACATCTCTTAATCAGTCCAGAACTCCTTCCAGCAATAGTTGTGGTGTTTGTTTGGGCTCTGTGGTCCGAGTCAAGGGAGAAGGTTGCCAAAAATATTTGGTTACAAGTGAAGATGTCTAGGACTCCACCAGTAAAACCTCTTAATTCTTCCTTAATTTGTCCCCTGTTGAATAAAGAATCTCCTCTTTACAGCTCTCATTTGTATGAAAAGTGAAGTGGAATAGGTACCAATTCCTGAATGTCCAGCAGTTCTGGTTTTTGTGCCTGATCTATTGCTCTGGATGACTTCTAGCGTCAGCAGAAGTCCTAGCCTTCAGAAACAGAGAGAGCAAAGGCCGTGATAAGCCTCATATAAGAGCACCTGACACATGCAGGCAAGCAACAGCCGACACGCAGTTTCATAGAATCATAGGATGGCTTAGGTTGGAAGAGATCTTAAGGATGACCTAGCTCCAACCCCTTGCCATGGGCAGGGACACCACTAGACCAGGTTGCTCAAAGCCCCATCCAGCCTGGTTTTATATAGATCCAGCTGGATAATTTATACAACCACATGCAAACTGTCTTCTCAACATACTCCCAACCTGTCCATTGACTTATTCCTGAAAAAAGTGTTCTGATAAGGATCATACTAAGCAATCCTTGCTGTAGATGCTGTACTAGCAACTAAAGTTTCTTCTATGATACATTTTTGAAAAATTGTAGTTACACATTTCCAAGTCAAATTATTTCTTTGTTTGCAAACTTTTTAGGCATGGTGAAACTGAGATGCTGTGTCACATCTGCCTTGAAAGGAAATTGTCATCTTTAACAGTGGAAAAAAGAAGACAGAAAAGGGAAAGTAAGCTTAAGCTAGATCTTCAGTCTAGTTTTCTGAAGTTAAAGACATTGATTGGAAATATAAGTACCTTGCATTTTTGTTTTATTGTAAGTCATCTGTTTTAACTTTTCCCAACACTGACGTTTATTTTAATTAAAATAACAAGTTTTTTAATTTAAAAAAAATTAACATGCAGTTAATTGTTATTCAATTCAAGTAGCATTTTGGAGTTTTAATTACAAATTGTAACTTTGTAATTCTTCTGGCTGAGTTCAGACACCAGATTAGTATAGTATCTTTAGTTTTCTAAATCAACGTATTTGGGAACAGATCAAGTAGATCTCTAAAGTTAGACTGCTTATGGTTCTAGGTTAAGAAGAAAGAAGAAATTATTTGCACAATTCAGTTCATGTATGCTGAAGGAAAATGCTCTCCTGCAAAACAAGAGGTTATAAAACTTGATGGGAAACAGGGATTAAAATCCCTTGTCTGATTCAGGGCATTTATCCTGTATGCTGATCCTGTATTGACTTTGCCCTGACTATAAGGATATGTAGCCATTCCCACAGGGGTGAAAAATTGTTCATTTCTGGTCAATTTGAACTCAAATTGTTTATTTGTTTGTAGGCCAGTCAGTGAACTGAAATATCCCTTTTCTTGTGCAATCCTTGCTCTGCATAAAACAAAACTAGGGCAGAGATAGTTTTGATTTCACAGAAAAAGCCGCATCATAATGAAGCATTGACAAGAATCTGAAGTAATAGGGTAAGAAGTGGATCAGGATGTGACAGAAAAGACTCCTGGGAGAAAATTCAAGGGATAATATATCACATAAGAACTGAGGCACTCAGCACAGATAATTAGTTGGATTGAAGAACAACAGATAAACAAGGTTTGAAAAACATTTTCACATTTTTACAGACATTTTGATCCTGATGGCAAATTGCTGAAAAAATGGGGAACGAAAATCAGGGGAGAGAGCTAGCAAACTCTCTCCTTAAAAAATGTTTATCTGGAATATCTGGTGCCCTGGTAGCATCTGGAAACTAATTTCTAAGTAATCTCTGCTTGTTTGCTTCACTTATATAATATACCCTTTCAGCACTTGGTTCCTCATATACAGCCTGACCCCTGAGAAGTCCTGTTTGCCTGAAGGCTTGCTGGTCATGGATTAGAAAACTGCAGTAATACAGAGTGTTTAATCAGGGATACTCACAGCCCTGATAAATTCTTCTGGAAAAGAAGAATGTCCACAAATTTTTAAGAAGCTCAAGTCTCTTGGAGTTATTTTCAGAAGCGGACACATAGGCAGAGTGTCCTTAGTACACACCAGGAAGCTGCTTCTTTGTGAAATATTACATCTGAACAGGGAATATTTTAAGAGGAGAATAAAAAGAAAATCTTTTAAATGGGTTATATTGCAGTGCTTACATGAAGCAATGCACTCAGTATATCTTTTCAAACACCAATATTAGTTATGGTTTTTGCTGGTAAGGCCTAGAGTTTAGATCATGAGCATGGTGTTCAGTAGCATCAGACTTTGGTGCCTGTTATTGGTTTGTTGCTTTATTTTGGCTGTTTTTTCTAGCTGAAAATCTTTTTCTTTTCTCCACTGTAAAACAGGAAGACGTTCTGCAATCTCTTGTGAGCTATGTGGCTCATGCATAGAATCATAGAATCATAGAATGGTTTGGGTTGGAAGGGACCTTAAAGATCATCTAGTTCCAACCCCCCTGCCATGGGCAGGGACACCTCCCACTAGACCAGGTTGCCCAAAGCCCTATTCAGCCTGGCCTTGAACCCCTCCAGGTGGGGCCTGTGTTTTCTCCTCTCCTTGTACTCTCTCCTGCTAGATCTCCAGGGTTCTTCCTGGAGGTGAAGATGGGTTAGGAATAATAGGAATGACAACAAAGTCACCATAGAAAATTAATGTGAAATCCATAAAAAGAAATTGTGGACTGGAGTGTTAGTTATTTTCATTATAACGTGTTGTTAAGTCACACAACGGATGCTTTCAAATGAACGTGTGCAACACTGAGTATCATGGAAATATTGTGATGAGAGTATATGCACGACCAAACCAAACTAAACTACAGTGATGAAAACCAGGGTGCATTTCCCCTGACTTTCTCTAGCTGTCTGCAGTTGTGGTTTAACCCCAGCCAGCAACTAAGCACCACACAGCTGCTTGCTCACTGCCCCCTCAGTGGGATCCGGGAGAGAACTGAAAGGGTAAAAGTGTGAAAACTTGTGGGTTGAGATAAAGACAGTTCAACAGGTAAAGCAAAAGCTGTGCACACAAGCAAAGTGAAATAAGGAATTCATTCGCTGCTTCCCATTCACAGGCAGGTGTTAAGTCATATCCAGGAAAGCAGGTCTCTATCATGCGTAAAGGTTCCTTGGGAGCAATAGTTTCCTGGTTTTTTCTTTTCCTAAGATGAAAATGATTTCCTGTCTGTAATGCTTCAGGCTGTGAACATTCTGCTTTGGTTAAAGATGTGGCTACTCAGAAATGAAAGCAGCCTGGCCTGCCTGTAAAACTGTCATGGTTTCAGCTGGGACAGGATTTATTTTCTTACTAGCAGCTGGTATGGTGCTGTGGTTTTAATTTGGGATGAAAACAGTGTTTGTAAAACACTGATGGTTTTGTTTGTAGCTGAGCACTCAAGGCCTTTTCTGCTCCTCACCCCACCCCACCAGAGAGTAGGCTGGGGGGGCACAAGAAGTTAGGAGGGGACACAGCCAGGACAGCTGAGCCCAACTGATCAAAGGGACATTCCATACCATGTGATATCATGATCAGATTATAAAGCTGGGGGAAGAAGAAGGAAGGGGTGATGTTCCGAGTTATGGTGTTTGTCTTCCCACGTAACCAATACCCGTGATGGAGCCCTGCTTTTCTGGCGATGGCTGAACACACCTGCCTGCCCATGGGAAGTGGCGAATGAATTCCTTGCTTTGCNTAACCAATACCCGTGATGGAGCCCTGCTTTTCTGGCGATGGCTGAACACACCTGCCTGCCCATGGGAAGTGGTGAATGAATTCCTTGCTTTGCTTGCACCTGCAGCTTTTTCTTTACCTATTAAACTGTTTCTATCTCAACCCACAAATTTTTCCTTACTTCCACCCCTCCGATTCTCTTCCCCATCACAACTCGGGGGAGTGAGTGAGCAGCTGCATGGTTTTAGCTGCTGGCTGGGGTTAAACCACAACAACAAAAAAAACCCACATTGGTTTATGCTCAATAGCGAATATTTCTCCCCCAGATTTGTCAGTCCTCAAACATATCCTATCAGAAAGGTTTGAAGAAGGCCTCTTTGGAGGGTTTGTTTTGTCGGTTGTTTTTTCCTAGTTTCTGGGGAAATGAGGGGCCTGGAGCTTGTCAGATTCACCTGAGATTGCTTTTGACAGCAGACAAACATAAGGAAGATAAGAGATTTATCTTTGCCAAAAAAAAGCTTTAGGAACATGATAGCAAAATTGCAAACAAACAGAGAAACATAAAAACCAATAAAAGGTGAAGTGAGATAAATAAAAGGAGAAGTGTCTCCTATTCTAGCTGCCACTTTGGATTTCTCTGTGGGACACCATTGTGTTGGATTCAAGGTCATGATCCAATAACAGTTCTCCCATCTAAATGTTACTATTCGGAATTGACAATTTCCTTAAACGTCTTCCCTCACTGACATCCCAGGCTTTTCTGGCTATGAGTAAGTTTCACTGGAGCTTCTCAGCAGATTTTAAGGATTCCCCAGACTCTCTTGTAATTTAGGAAACCTTTTCCCGCTGCAAAGTTTTTTAGCTGCCTCCTGTCTGCCACAAGTGCAGATGGAGCACCTCTGGCTTAAGCAAGCATGGTTTCACTTTGATATGCAGACAGCACCTTTGCAGGGCTGATTCATCCTCCCTCAAGGACTTTTATCTCCAGAAGTCAACAGAATTTCACCCTCCTCCTCTCACATTACAAATGAACATATCGTGAAAGTTTAGTGTCATAGTTTAGGACGTGGTTTAGGTTTTGTCCTCAAACCAAGACACCTAGTTTGTAGTCACCACCCTGGACACAAGGGAAAAAAGGATGTGGGCCTAAGAACAGGCTGTTCAGACTAAACACCCCTCTCCCTGCATCACCCTCCCTCAGCCTCACTTCTGTCTTAGGGATTATTGAGCAGAGTTATTTCAGGGCTAGTAAAATCCTCACTATGTGTGTAATACTCAATGTCACTGTTGTCACAAGGATATCCAAGAAGACCTCTTCCCTCCTCAGCCTACCTAGGAGCCATCCTGCACCTCATGAAGGAGCTTTCACTTATCATCACATTCATTTATTAAGTTTCCCAGGCAAAAGGACAGCTGACAACGATGAGCATCATGAGAATGATGAGGTGCTTCAACAGTCCAAACCTGCTTTGTTTGTGACTCAGACTAGGAAATAATGGCTTCCAACTTCACTAGAAACAAAAGCAGCATCATGCCAGACCCCTGGGAAGCATGGTGTTAAGGAGAAGGTGTGAATTGACAGGAAAATAGTTCAGGTCTCACTGCAAAACCAGTTAGATATCATTTTTCTCTGCTCAGATGCAGTTTATCCCTGGACCATTCAGGGATGGAGGAAACCATACTCCCAGTCTGCCACTGCTTTGCAAAATGCAACTGTGGGAATATCTCATAACATCTCTGTCTTTTTGTATACATTCCCAACGCATGTCTGCAGAAAGTTAAATCTCTTTATTAATGTCTGACATGCTCAAAATGGCAGATTCCTGTCCTGCTCATGTGTCTTCTAAATGCAAATAATAAGAACTATCTTTACTTGTCTGCAGCCTCATTATTAATTTGATTTGGACATACACCAGACACAGAGCTGGCTCTTTGTCAGCCCTTTGGCCCCTCCTTATTGAGGTACAATGCAACGTGATTTCTTATTTGGGAGCTTGAGCACAGGGGACCACAGAAGATGCGTTACAATGAGGAATATTATTTATTTACTAGACAAGATTTTAAAGTAGGAGAATAAAAACCTTGTTTTTCTCTTCTTACCATGGAGCAAAGGAGATAGGACAACAGGAAAGAGCATCATCCAACAACTCATTCCTTCCTGTTTTCCCATCTGCTTACACTATAATTACAGACCAAAAATAATAAAAATACATTTATACTGTCGCTAAGTCAAGTGTTCCTAGCTTTGGAAATAATACAGTGAGTCTTAACAGTTAGTGCTCCGTTAATCCAATGTGGCACCATAATTTAGATCTTATGTGCATTTATGTTATTCTTTATATAGTCTTTAATTTTATAAATGTCTTTTTACTTTTATTTTTGAGAAAATCCACCAGGAAACTTCACAGTTATTTGATGGTGGCGGGAGAACAGTGAGACCTAGAAACATGTTTCATCCATGTCAGGATCTGAAATAGTGCAAGCCTTTTTGAGTGCAAAGCATGGCCCTAATTCCCCAGGTACACAGATAGGCCTACCTGATGAACTGTAAATAAAACTCTTCATCTTGAATATACAACCTGCTTTAGCCCAGAACTATTAATCCAAAGAAAATCCTGCTCAGCTTTTGACAGGAAGATGTCCAGAACAGACAGCATATTTGGGAATTTTGCTGCTAGTGTTGGTCAAATCTCCAAGGGCTACCACTTTTTTCAGATTTAGGTTGATTTTTCAGGGATGGAAAAGCTTTCATAATGCAAAAGGAATAAAAGAGTCCCCAGGATTTTTCAGAAATGCTGAAACAACTGAAATATTTTACTAACCTTATTCCTGAAAATGGCAAAACCTACTTTGATTAAATTTTCTAAAAATAAGAACAAATAATACATTACCTGCTGAGGCAAATATCGGGGGAAAAAACTGTTAACCTAAGAAAGAGTAAAAGGTTGTTTTAGATAATCAAATATCAGTGTTTAGAATGGAAAATCTCTGCCAGCCTTTCCCTCTAATACCAGTACCCTGCTGTCATGCTTACAAAAGGTGCATGTCAAGTAATTGAAACAAAGAGGAAGGTCTTGATGGGTGGGGATTCCACTCTGGCTTTCCTCCCTCATCAACAGATGCTTGCTCAATCCCAAGAGTGATGTGATGAAGTCCTGGAGAAAACAGGAGAGAAATTGAAATGACTTGGAAACTCAGTCACAGCAGCATTTATTCTGTGTCACAAAATTATCACAGATTACTATTATCTCAGTATTATTATTATTGCAGTATTATCATTCTCATATTGGATGAGATTAAAGGCTGTCATCTTTCTGGGTCTTTGTCTTCATATGTACAATTCCAGGAGGGAGATCAACAAATCCAAAGCATGATAAAAGGGAACATAATACTTGATGCTTAAGACTTCATCATGTAGGAACTGAAAGGGTATTTCTACGTAGAGGGAAGAGCATACAGGCAGAAATGGGCTCAGTCTACCCTGGTGCTGAGCTACTCATGTTAGACCCTTAGGTCATGCTATACTGAAGCTATTTGTCTTTCAAGATTACTGATCCTCAGCAAGAACCAGGCACCAGGAGTCCAGACTGCTAGCTTGACATCGCTTGAGGTGGAGAAAGGGTGACTCTATCTTCACCTTCTCATGTAAATATATTCAGAAGTTTCAGAGGAGCTTGTCACAGACTGTGCAATAATCTCCACCAAGACATAAGGATCCTCACATGTCTTACTGACTTCTCCAAGTACAGATCTCCTTCTACACAAATACAGAAGAAAATCAGTCTAGGCCAAAAGGAAACTCTGTGCTGCCATTACAATTCTTCTTGGAAAAAGAGAGAAGAAAGAAGGAAACCAACACCACAGATGTTATTCATACTTAACCATATCATTTAATACATTGCTAGGAATTGTTCTCATGTTGTAACAAGGTGAACATTAAAAGAGCAGAATGGATTTCTAAGGGTTTAACTTCAGGAGTCAAACCTTTTACTAACTTCCTCCTTCTCCTGGAAATGCTCTTGCTGCGAACATTGTAATCAGAGTTACACTGGCATTTCCGTTTCAGTCTTATTCCCAGTTTCTAGGGAGTTTTCTGATGGCTGATGACAGAATTTAGTGCAACTCTAAATTTCAATCCAATGTTGTCACTCTGTAACCTGTAAAGGAGTGAGATTATGAGGAATTAGCTTCTCTTAGTCTGGAATTTCCCATGACTTTCCCCACCCCCTGGATAAGTAACATAATGACCCGCATCTGAGTCAAAGTCACTATTCCAAGTTCATTTATTCCTCGTGGCACAAAGAGAAAGTTGAGGGACGGCGCACATTTTCTTTTCCCCTGGCTTTTCTTATCTCTTGCTTGATGCCAAGTTCCCCAATGCAAATAAACTGTGATTTCAAGGGGAAAGTCAGAGAAGTGTTGCTGAGTTGATGGATATTTACTTTGACTTTGTGACTGGAGGCAGAACACAAAGCAGGGAATATCTGAACAACCTAGAAATGAATACACAGTTGTCATTTCTCCAATCACTGGCCCAGGTGATCTCATTAACAGAAGCACAATTTATCAGTGGAAATTGTTGCCATAATGTCTTGATCAAAGTAAACGGATCGCTGGGTATACACACACAATCAGAGCCAAATATTCCAAACAGCTTGGATATGTTGCAGTAGAGCTGAAAGAATTTCACCTTTCTCTGCATTATTAATATATTTTCATCAGCTAACGCATTTTTCCTTCTGTGCTCAGAGATGTCGCAGCAGGAGCATAGACTTGCTGGAGACCCTTAGGATATTTAAAGGCACACAGTCAGTAGGGGAGCTTCTTAAAGACACAGATGACTTGTAGTTGTCTATACCTCAATGAGCAATACATCTAACTAGCCATGATCGCCTACAGCGAAGGAGTCTATGTTAGAAGCAAGGAAGCCTGGGCTTCAGCTGTACTCAATAAAGAGCAAGTCAGATGCATTAGTAATCATCGCTGAGTAAACTCCTAGATTTGGTTGGGGGAAGTGCCATGGCTCACGAAGCCAGCACAGTTCTCATATTCTCTTCCACACAACCAAAGTCATGCCTGCTGCAAGATGAAGATGATTTAACTTAGATGAAGTTGTAAGATGAAGGTAACTACACAAAAGCAGTTCAGGATACAGGCCAACACAGTCCTTTGCCTTCCTTAGGTTCCACCTGCAGCACTAGTCAATTCTGCTTTGACAGAAACACTCATTTCTTTAAGGTATGTTTGCTTTTCTTTCAGATAATTATGTTTTAATGAAATATGGATATGGAAAATGTTTACTTGTTTCATAGATTACTTTTGGGGAAGATAAACCTAGATACACACCACAGATTAGTCAGCAGCTTTGTTGTCTGAGGACTGATTGAAATGAAAGCCTCTTCTCCCCTATCTTTAAGTCTTGAAATGAGACATGAACCGACAATTTCTTGACAAACTGTCCTTTCCCCCCAAGATTTCAAATGGTGTTCCTTTACTTTTACTACAGAACAAAACCAAACCTTGGTGCCTCCACCTTTTGATAGAAGAGAATTCTGCATTTGTGGGCTTCTGGGCTTGAAGAGTTTGGGAGAGAGAGAGATTGTGTTGTTTCTGTGAAATGTCCTTGCACAGCCATTTTCACAGCCATCCTTGACCATGCTCTTCTCCAAGTGGGGTCAGAGCTTAAGCTCTTCATTCTCTACCTTGATATATGGCTGGCTGTGACAGAGGAGTAACTTGCAGTGTCCTGAACTCTTGATCAAAGGATCTCAGGGAAGGATTGGCAACTAAGAGCAGAAAAGCTCCTGCCTGGATGTCTCCTTCACACTATGTTGTTACAGATACTTCTTTTGATGGAGCAGTGGCTGAAGAGCAGACAAAAGCCTGTCATGCACCTGTCTTTCTGCATCAGCATGGATTTAATGCAATTATACTACTACTGAGTTCAAGCTTTCCATGTCTCCATTATTTTTACACAACAAGAACCTTGTGGGAATGTCTTTAAGGCATTTTTTTTTTTCAAGAATCAACATATGGCATTGGTGTAAGAGGTTCTGGGATATCCCCTCCATCCATGCCCACAAAATCCATACTTACATGTGGGCTTATGCCCAGCGACCTCCAACAAGAATTTAAGCACTGGGCTGTACTGGAAAGACAGTCAGTTCTGTGCTGCCTGCAGCACAAGCTTGCGAGAGCTTTTCCTTCTGACATCCACAGGTCTTGTTTGTATCCCTCATTTGTAACCCTCCACTATAAAGTCCCTCTCAGTCTTCCAGTGGTTGGTCCCTGACTCCAGGAAATCTCTCCCTCCCTCTACAAGTCAATTTGTGGGATTTTTGTACTCTAGGAAACATCTGAAGTCAAGATGTCAGTGCTCTTATTACCACTCCAGACAGGAAAACACCTCTTGTGAGGCTGCCTATGATAAAATGTCATTTATGTTATCCAGTGTTCTGTATTTAGTTTAACATTCTGCCTTCTTTATGCCTCCATTTACTTCTGTGGCCAACATTTAATGAAACCTGGCACGGAGACAGGTGGATTATTTTTTTCTGCCTGCATCAGTTATTATTCAGCACCTGAAAGCAAAATCGTGAATGTAAGAGCATTGGGAGAGGGAGAAAAAAAATGAGCTCATTCTGGTTTATTTCTCACCTCTTAGAAATCTCTTCACTGTTTCCTTGTTTCCAGTACTCTCATCCCCAAAGGCTCTCTATTTGTCATCACTCAAATGTTAATTTTATTAGACCGTGCTACACATGGAATTACTCTCATATAATCCATTTGCTACTTGTTTATCTCCTGTATGATTAGTCTTTCCCTCCAGATTCTTATATAACACTCAAAAGAGAAATATCAGGGTATTCTGGGTGTTTGGGTTAATAATCCTCAAACTCCCCAAGGGACTAGGATATCGTGACAATTTCATTAGACAAATAGAGAAATGAGACCAGCAGATTTCATTGCCCTTCTGCCATTGAATTTGATTCCAGAAAGGAAGGCTTGTGATGGTTTTGCTGCATGTGTGACCAAGATGGGAATTGAACCAACGTTTCCTAAGGCTAAGTCCTGTGTTAATCCACAAGAACATTCTTCTTTCATCTCAGTGATTTAACGTGAAGCAAAATGTGACATGATGGCTCTGTACTAGACAAAAGAAAACAATTCCAACCGCATGTGTTAGAGTGCTGGTACAACATCAAGGAATCTTGGATGTGATGGACTTTGAAGCTAAACTCAAATGGGTTTAGGTGCTTATGAGAAAGTTGTTAGAAAACGGTGCTTGAAATTCCACAGACAAAACAGAGAAAAAGACATGTCGGTGTAACAGCCCTTTGGCAGGGATATGGACATCTAGAAGAGGCCCCTCTCCTTCCCTAGTTCATATGATGATAGAAGTGTGTTTCTAGAATGATCTTGCTTTTTTTCTTTTCCTTTATCTTTTTTTAAGGAAAAGAGAAAAAGAGTTGGAATGCTTTAAGTCTTCCCTACCCTGTCTGACACCAAGGTACTACAAGGCTCTTCATTTCTCAGCTTCATAGGGACTAAAATCAGAAGGAAACCTTAATCACTGACATTAGGATACAGCTTTTTTGTGCTATCAAAGCAAGGAGCCAAGAAGCGGCCCTGACTGACATGATGGCAAAAAGTTGCTTCTCAGCATGAGGTATCAGTAAGAAGTTTTGGCACCTAAAGCAAAAGTATCGTCCCTCAAAGAGCTTTGGGCTGCCTCCCCCCACTCCTTCCACCTCATACTGTCCCCCTGAATTCCCCATGAGTTCCTCCCTTTGGATGAATCAACCCACAACACTTCTGAAGATAAGAGAGGTGCAGGGGAGGAAAACATCTGAGGATGGAGCCCACTGTGTTCTACTGGTGACACAAGATGCACTGCTGTCTTTAGAAGATCTACACCATGAGCAGAACAGTCTCTCCCAAATCAAGCCAGTAAGTTAGATGCTAGAACTCCTACTTCTGGTCTGAATGGACACAGTCTGCCCCGGTACTGACATAATTTCTCCCGGAACAACATGCAAAGGCACAACATGAGGAAATAATTAGGCTGCTTCAGCCTCATCCTGCTGAACTGGCCAACAGCCAACACTTCAAGAGGCCTGACATCATCTGACTACGTGTAGAAATAGGTCAGTCACCACCTGTTACCTTGTGCTGTAGTAAAGTACATAAGAATTTGTGAATATAAACCGTATCCTACTAGGTTGGGTCTGGCTTAACCGATAATCTGCATCAAGAGGAGATGCTGTTTAAGGAAGACACACAAACCTGGCCACTGTCTGCAGTCCTTTACTCTTGTAGTCTCACAGATTCCATAGGTTTTTCATTAGGGATGGTGAAGAATATAACCCCTGCCTATTCACTGTGTTCCCTTACCTGATTTAGGCCATGATATTTTTACATTTTCAGTCTTCACAATTCCTGTGGCAGCAAAACTTCAAAAGTTATGTTTAAATATATATATATTCATATATATGTTTACTTTCATTTTTTTCCATTTTAAATCAGGGTCCTAGAATCTCAGGGAATTTTCCCTAGTTGTGGATTAAATTGATCTCATCCACCATTACCGTTATTTCAATAACCTTGAACATATCCCCCTCAGCTGCCTTCTCTCCAAACTGAAGCGACCCCGACTTTATATTCCCTCTCCACAAGGCAGCTTCTTCTTTCTGCCAGCAGTGTGAATTGTCCTTTCCTGCATATTTTTTTAGCTCTGCTATTTTTTTTCTCCCTATCTTGAACTGGTTTGCGTTTCTGTGTGACAAAAGCATGGTTTCTACATAAATGTTCCAACTTGATTTGACAATTGCAAAAGACAGGGAACACTCAGCTTCCCTTGCTTGTTTGTTGCAGTGACTAATAGCCACCACTGTTAAAAACACGCCAGTTGTTAGTGTTTGCCTGGCTGTCATTGCCTGCTGCTCCTTCTTGCAGTGTGTTTCCCTGTTAGGTTAAAGAGACCTTCACTACCCAGTACTTTCTCTTTGCAAAAGCATTTTATACACCACGACCAAAACACTTTCTAGTCTTTTTTTTTTTTTTTTTTAACCTCGTTTTCTTTTATCAAGTGAAAAGATTGAATTGTTTAAGTTGGTCACTGCTCAATGTTATATCCAAACTGCAAATCCTATCTGCAGGTCACTTCCAGAGCCCGTGTCCTCATTGCCGCAAACCAGATATGAGTTGTGAAATCGCATCAGCTTCTCATCACAGTTTGTGCACCCAATATCTCATTAGCACTGTTTTCCCATTAAAGCTGCAGCCCTGGGAAGGCTAAATGAGTGGCTCATCTACTGTGTCATGTAGATGCATCAGATTGTGCTCTTTGTCCCTAGATATATAAATGTCCCTTTAACACTCAAAAATATTCACCTTCTGAAACAGATGCATAGGACAAGCTCTATGCAACTTGGGAACTTTAGTCTAAACAACCTAGTATCTTCCTAATCAGCTGTGTCTAAGAGGCAAGTAATTAAATTAAAACATTGGGAAGGTACTCCCTTGGGAGGCTGGAGAGAGGGTGGGAGCTGATTTTAGTGCTTCACGGGTAAGCACTCTAAAAGCCGATCTTTAAGAGAGCTTTCCAGACAACCATAGTTCTCTGTCATAGTTTATTCAGTAACTCCCAAAAACAGGGTAAGGTCACTGCAAGGTGAAAGTGCAAACCACTAGTTCTTCAGATCCCATTTGTGGTGAGTATGAGCAGATGGATGAGGCACACAGTAGAGTCAATACTGCAATGTTTTAGTGCGTGCCTGTACATTAAAATCTCAAGCGCTTACGTAGCTTTAGACATTGTCGCATGATGACAGGGAACCCCACAGTGATGCCGTAGTTTAGTGAGAGTATTTAATGCCTAAATTTTGGATTGAAATTCTACTTGTCTTCTTTTTTTTTTTGGATCCATATTTTTCACCTCTTTGCCTTTCTTTTAACTCAAGCATTGAAAGCATATGCCCTGAATTGCTGAGAAGATACATCCCTTCTTGTCCCTTTCTCTATGCGATACAGAGACAAGATTGATGGTAAATTGCCAGCGCCGCTGAGCAGAGACGAAGCTTTAGTCTTCATTTGTGTGCATGCTTTTGTACAGGCCCACGCACTACTAGCATCACAGAAGATGAAAGTGTTCTTAATCGGAGCAGAAAACCTGGAAAAAAATATCACACAGTGTAGCCAAGAAGAAAGAAAAACTCTCAGTGGCACTCAGTTTAGGAGACATTTGTTCTGTCCTCCTTTGTAGTTTGTTTCATTTTGACTCGTTTTGTTGTTGTTGCTGTTGTTCAATTTTCTGCAAGAAAGAGATTAAATTAATGGAAATTGATTGGTGTATTCACAGTTATGTACAGGGAGGTCTGGCTACAGTGGGCACATATATCACAAAACAAACTTTCCTACTGTGGTTTTCACTGAAATCATTTATTAAAGTCCACTTCTGCTTCACTTTGATCTGATTTATCACCCCACCTCCCCCAAGCCCACTCTTCACCCCATTCTTCAGCTTTTCCTTTTACTAGAAAAAGTAAAAAGTGCCAGGTCAAGACAGAATGGATGTAAGGTACAGTAAGTAGTACATAATCAGGCTGTGTCTATTCCACCGCACAGCATCAAAGGATTTTGTAATCAGTGATTTCCACCTCACAGTAGCCTTGAGAGCAGGGAACACTATTGTCTTTAGAGAAATATCTACCTGAGGACACGCGCAAAGGGCTACACCACTGTTGGTGTAAAGCAACATTGCAGTGAGACTGCACTAGTTTTTGTCTACTGAAGTTCTGCTGTAGAATTAAACACAGGAGGCCAAATATAAGCAATCAAAAATTATTTCCTTGTAAGATAGTCTCACAGAAAGAAACACACCATCCTCATTATGAGTGGCAGGTTAATGCCTGAAATATCTGCCGATTATAGAAGCCACGTCCATAGTCATGGTGTTGTCTTGTTGCTCGGCTTTGTCAATCTCTTTACATAGCCCTATCTTAGGCAGAGGGGCAGGCTATCTTCTTATATCTACCCTATACATTTAGATGTGGTCTTAATAGAGCTGTTTGAGAGGGCAGAATAACATCTCAATTAACTACCTCCCACTTTTCCAGTAGATTGTCTAAGTCCCATCAAACACATGGTGTCTTTGTCAGCTCCACGCAAAAGTTTATCTGAGGAATTGTAGACATAATATCCTTTTCTAACAAGCCCTGGTTAAATCTAAGGTAACAGTAAGGCTGGCCTGAGATGTTCATGGGGAGCATAAGATGCGTGGAAGAAAGCAGAAAACCGAAAAGAGGTAGATAGGGGTTCAGGGTATCTCCTCTCATTTTAATGACACAGCTAACTTATTGTGTGACCCAGCTTCATAGATGTCAACATGTCAAGCTCCACCCAGCCAGTGTCTTCCTAATCACATTGACCAAAGGAACTCCGTAGTGCAGCCATAAAAAACTGATAAGGAGTACCTTGTGCTAACAAGGCCTAGCAAGAAATTCAGTTAAATCCCCAACCCAGGGCTGTGGATGGCATCAATGGCAGGTGTCTGACAGCTAAACCCACTATTTCCTTACCCTGCACCTCTCTGCTCTGCTGCCTCTGGAAAGGGGTTCCCAAAAATTGTGGTCAAACATGCCACAAATGTAGTATGAGGAGTAGTAAATTGATCTTTATACAACACCATAGGCATGAGAAGCATCCAACAATCAGTAACTGGTGGTAAAGCGTTCCCGAGCTTGGCACAGATTTAATCTAAAGCTCAGGTCCATTGTGATACTCTATCCAGTTTTCACAAGGATTTGAGGCAATCCTTTCCCTGACAAACAATTAGAGAAGCCACATGAGTGAATCTGTGCACAGCCTGTTCCCCGCCAAGGCATTAAGTCAATTGCTACTGCCACAAATCTTAGAAATGGCAGGCTTCCTAATCCCATAGTTTAATTCTTGGCATTTTTTGATAGGTTTCTAAGCAGGAGGCAAATAAGCATGATCAGTTGTTCAAGCTGACTGCGTCAGCATCCAACATACAGTCTTTATTTCAATGTCCAAAGTCTAAGGTAGCATCACAGGCGTGAAAAGCAGGCCATGCCCTAAAGGGCCTGGAAAAGAGGATGAGTACATTATAAATATTTATTTTTTTCACCATGTTAATGTTTGGAAAAACTTCCTCCCATAGATTTAAAATTGGATAAACACACCTAGTGCTTTCCAGTGAGGGGTCTCAGAGGACCAATGACCAAAACAGTTATCACAGCTACAGAAACTTCATCTCGCTCAATATTCTTGTTGCTGATGCTCTAAGAACAGGATCAAGTAGGAGCCTGGATTTGATAAGAGAGGCAGACCTTAGTTGTCCCTCCTGCACCCCACCTTTTCCTGGTTTCCAGCTCAAACTATCACTGTCCAAAACCTCAATTTTTTTTTATTGTAATTGGTTGTAGTAGTGAAAGGGAAAGAAATGGGAATCAGCAGTGATATTCAGCATAATATCAAGCACATTAAGTCATAACCCTCCACAAGCTCTGGTCTAAATCACAAACTAGTTATATTGAAATGTATTTCATACTTTTGTCTCTTGTTTGCTTTGTGGTGTCACGAAGGCAGCAGAACACTATTTCTCAACCACTGTTTGCTAAAGGAGTGGTGCACTTTGTACCTCCTCAAATTTTAGTGAAGAAAAAGCTAGACTGTTTTAATGCATGTAGCTAACAGATCTTTCCTAACATGGCTCATATTGACAGAAAAGGATTGAAAGTTGCACTCAAACAGCACGTCTGGCAGAAAAGAGGAGATGGCAAACTCTGGGAAGGGGCAGCTGCAGACCTTAGCTTCTTCAGCTGGTGCAGCTGGAGCCAGAGAACAATGTTCCCCATCCCTGGAGGTGTTCAAGGCCAGGCTGGATGGGGCTTTGAGCAACCTGGTCTAGTGGGAGGTGTCACTGCCCATGGCAGGGGGTTGGAACTAGATGATCTTTAAGGTCCCTTCTAACCTAAACCATTCTGTGATTTTGTGAATCTATGTTCCTGTGGTCTAAGTAAAAGACTTTGCAACAGCAATTCAAGAGCAGAAATAGTAGGGGGGAAAAAGGACACAAAAACTTAGGCATTTAATGAAACTAGAAATTTCATTGGAAGGGATTCACAAGAAATGTCTGTATTGTAGTTACATTTTTCTTGTGTCCCATAAAATGAGCATATGAGTTTGGAGCATCTCTTATAGAATCAGAGAATCATAGAAAGGTCCAGGCCAGAAGGGACCTCCAAAGGTCATCTAGTCTGGCCTTCCGACAGTCAGCAGGGACACCCACAACTAGAGGTGCAGAGCCTCGCCGAGCCTCACCTTGAATATCTCCAGGGAAGGGGCCTCAACTACCTCCCTGGGCAACCTGTTCCAGTGCTCCACCACCCTCATAGTAAAGA
>VXAK01002684.1:156560-223109 GCA_013399435.1 Arenaria interpres | reverse complement strand
AAAGTGGCAGAACCACCTCTCTGGACCTGCTGGCAACACTTCTTTTGATGCATCCCAGGATGCGATTCGCCTTCTGGGCTGCAAGTGCACACTGTCTGCTCCTGTCCAGCTTCTCATTCATAGCACCCCCAAGTCCCTTTCCTCAGTGTTGCTTTCTAATACCTCATCGCCTAGTCTGTATTGATATCAAGGAGTGTTCCAGCCCAGGTGCAGAACCCTGCATTTGCTTTTGTTGAACCTCATGAGGTTCACCTGGGCCCACCTCTCCAGCCTGTCCAGGTCCCTCTGAATGACATCCCGTCCCTCAGGTGTATCGACAACACCACACAGCTTGGTGTCATCTGCAGACTTGCTGATGGTGCTCTCAATCCCTCTATGTCATCAATAAAAATGTTAAACATTACTGGTCCCAGCACAGACCCTTGAGGGACACCACTTGTAACTGCTCTCCATCTGGACTTCAAGCCATTGAGTACCACCCTCTGGATGCGACCATCCAGCCAATTCCTTATCCACTGAACAGTCCACCCATCAAATCCATATCCCTCCAATTTGGCAAGCAGGGTGTTGTGAGGGACTGTGTCAAAGGCCGTACTGAAGTCTGGATAGATCACATCCATAGGTTGTCCCTTATCTACTGACCTAGTCACTCTATCATAGAAGGCCACTAGGTTAGTCAGGCAGGACCTGCCCCTAGTAAAGCCACGCTGGCTATCTTGAATCATCTTGTGTTGATTCTGTGCTGGTTTATGCATATTGCATTCACCTTGCAGTTTTCTTTCGGAAGCACTAGCAGGGCTCCTCTTTTTTATACTTAGCCATCTGTATTCATAAAGTTAGCAAGGAAGTAATGTGAGAATTATGACACTTTATGCTAAATACATGATACTTGATGATTCTGCACATGGCACCTGGTACTTCATGGGTCTGCATAGGGAAACCCAAAGAAAAGGAAAGGCCAAGGAAGAAAGATGAGGCATCTGCCACAGGATAAGTAAAAGAGTGAAAGTGCGAAATCTTTTCTAGAGACCATGGAATTTTAAAAAAAAAAAAGGAGAGGAGAAGAGGAGAAAACTTTTTTTATTTCAACTTCATTTAAACTCAGAACTTGGCCACATGCAAATAGCAGTGAAAGAGTTGAGTAGATAAAAGAGTTCACATGCTTTATCAGTAATGGGGTATGCAGGGCAAAGTCTTGGCCCCAAAGAGATCAAAGATGCCTTTAATGCAATCAGGACTTCCTCAAGCATGACGTATCATGATTGTAGAAACAGATCAGACGTAGGAACAGACCTGAACAGACCTGAAAAGACCCACGTCAAAGACTGAATACATATAATGAAGAAAAAGGGGACAAGGAGGTAACTTCAGCAATGAGTTCACCTTGGAAAAGAGTGATGTGAATAAAAAAAAATATTAACAATAGGGGAAATGCCATCTTTAACACCAAGAAACATCTTAGCTTTCTCTGTGTAAAGCTATTGCTGTGAGAAATGATCTGAGATCTCCAATTATCAGTGTCAAAGAACTTTCATGATAAATTCTAGTGACTTATGGGTACAGCTCCCTCATTTTTACCATATTCAGAGATACCAACAGAGAAAAAATATAATGCTATTCAATGTTATGTTCATTTATATTCACTGTTGCTTCCTCATAGACCAAGATCCCAAGAAACATCTTACCAAGGGAACATTTATAACAGGGATTAAAACTCTTTCACTGGAAGTGCGTAAAGATGAATAAAAGCAGTTAGTTAGGGGTGGATTTATTAAAGATGACCCCAGACTTCAATTCTTCACATTTATTTTCAAAAGGAAATGTTCTCCTGTCACTGGGGGCAGCAGATTTGTGATTGAAAGGTGTAGTCTGGGAAGCAGGGACAGGCTTCACACACATATCAGGCTCCCAGAAGAAAAAGGATTCCCAGAAGCGTGGACCTCAAGCTACCGTCAGTATTTCCAGGTCATATTTCTTGGAGAAGGCAGGTCTGGGGGCTGCAAGAACATGCAACAGGTGTTCTGGCAAAAGAAGGAGAGAGAAGTGGGCTCACACAGTGTCCCTGTCATTCCTCCAGTTTTGAGGTAGTTCTATATTGAACCAAAGTCCTTGGCAGGTGAATTGCTCTAATCTAAAAAGATACTCCCAATAGCCATTGCATGGGCAGAATTAGGTGTGCAAAGCAGGACAGGCTGAGAAGCAGTAAAGGCACAAGAAGAAGTAAAGACCTTGCTACTTATGGTGTGGTGACTCTCAAAGGTCTTCAAATAGCACTTTCTGCTGCATTCAATTCTTTTCCCTCATTCTCTGGTGTTGTTTGAGGTCTTCTTTTTGGTACCTTACCTAATGCTCTGCCTTCTTCACAAAGTTTCTACACATTGAAGATACATGCTCATCCAAAATTTCCTTCCTCCTGGAATACAAGAATATAGATTATTTCCTCAAGAATAGGCAAGGAGGAATAGAAACTGATTCACCCTGTCTGAGGTGAGGCAGTTTCCACACATAGGAAAATTGCTGCTGAAGGAAGAAGATTTCATCAAAGTGTAGGAACCAGAGGTGAAAAGGTTCCTTTGCTCATCTTTAAATAGGGCAGAAGCACCCATGCTCTCCTGCAGAGCGCACAGCTCTTTCTTCCTTCTTTATTTTTAGGTAAAGCCGTATGAAAAATATTGAACCAACACTGCAGAAGTAGTAGAATCTCTTTAAAAGCCACTTAAAAAGCCAGATCTGCTAAACTTGTCAAAAAAAAAAAAAATCATTTACCCAGTTGGGTTCCCATCTACAGATAAGACTGTATGCTCTGCCCCATTTTTGTGCCTGCATCAACAGATTCTGAAAATGAACAAGTCATCAAATGGCAATTTATTCAAGGTGTTGAAAATATCAGACAGTTGGGAGATCAGAAAGCAAACTCTTCCCTCCAGAGTCCCCTGAAAGACTCTCAGGAAATGGGTTTCTGTTGGAGTTGGTCTGGGGCACAGATTTTGCTTTACTCAATGCCTAAGTAATTGCACATCAATGAGGGATAATTCAAAGCTTTCGCAGTCAAAGAAAAATCTGACTTTAGTACATGTCAGACCAGGCCCCGTGTTTTAAAAAGAGGAGTGGAGATTTAAATGCAATTTTCTAGAAGGAAATTTTTATCTTATTTCCCTCCCCTGTCTAATGGGACTTGCTCAATAGGTCAGATTTTTAGACAATTTACATAAAAAGCCTCAGGGAGATAGCAAGTAGCTCCTTTTAGAAAGGGGACATCTTGAGCATATAGGGGAATTCCCTGTAGTTAAGAACAGATTCATGCAGCTTTAACAGCTATCGCAGCTCAGTAGAGAGACTTACCATTGCTGGTGAATTTTTGTGTGGCTTTGGCTTTATTATTTTCACAAATGTCTGGTTCCCATGAACCAAATTACCATAAAATAATCTCTTTTTCCTATTTAAAAATAGGAAAAAGCTTTTCTTGCTCTCCTGATTAGAAAGAAGGCTAGAAATTTAATTCATAATTGCTTAAATAGACAAGAGATAGAATGAGGAAATTATTTTAATAGTTTTCTGGTATATTGGGAAGGAAGAATTGAGGTAAATTTCTGGTATTTAGCTGTGAAAGTGTCACTACATGCATACACCTACCCAATAATAATTGGAAATTTTGTAGTTACTGAGGAAGAAGTAGAAAAAAAGCAGATGGATCCTGGAATAACTGTAGCAGAGCAGACAATATTTGTGAAAACATAAGAGATAAGAATTCCTGTAATTCCAACTCTTAAATATCAGATATTTCATTTGACAAAAACAAAATGGCAGTAAATAAACTCTTATAGCAAGTGAAATGAAAAAGTCACACGTAGATTTTCCTGCTTTTCCTCTTTCCATTTCCCTTTCTGTTTCAGCTCCTGAATTAGTGGGTTTATTGAGTTTCAGACCTTGGTTTCAAAACTGGACCAAATTACTGATTGGAACTTACTTGCTGTCCAGAAATCCTCCTAGATAATGCTCATGCTTATATTCATTTTTACTGAAAGCAGTAATTTTGTAGGCATTGGAAAAAGAAAAGAAGGATAGAATTGGCCGGGTTTTTGCTCTTCTATTTTTTGTTAAACAGGAGCCGAAGTCTAAATGATCATGCTTGTGCATCAAAACATAATCTTCCAATCAGAAGATTCTGTATTAAATATTAGGTTGTATATGACAACATTCAGTTAAACTTTTCTCAAGAAAGGTTTGTTACATATAGGACAGAATTTAAATGGCAATGGATGCCAGCGCAGTAAACAAAAAAAAAATAAAAATCAATAGCATTTTTAAAAATGATAGCTTAGAGGTTAGCAAAGAAAGAGATACAGGTTGAAAACCTCCCTTATTTGTTTCAAAGCAGGAATTTGAACTTAAGTTTTCCCCATAAGAGATAAATGCCCTAACAACTAGAGAATCAATCAGTCTTTTGTGATGAAAAATTATAATAGCAAAAGTTGCCATCTGTTCACATGCAAAAAGAAAACAAACATAAAGCTTCAACTGTTCAAAAAAAGGGGATTGCTTTTTTCTAGCCCTGACTTTGTAGTTTCAATTATTATATGGTATGGTGAAGTCAAAATGAAGTACTTCTATATTATTGTAATAGTTTACTAATATCCTGTAAAATTTAATACAATTGAGATGTTCCTATGAAGGATTCTTGTTTTTCTAGATGTTCAAAGGAAACTACTCCTTTGTGGGTTTATTATTTTTTTTCTCATTGAACCCATGAGGAACATGACCAAGACCGATTATCTTTTAGTCCTTCCCTACACAAAGGCATGAAGGGTGATTGGTATCGGTGTTACATTTGCCAAGAGACGTTAGCCACTGTAGGCCACCCCCAGTGTTGACTTGAATGGGCTTTACCAAGGGTTTGTCCACTGAGTGTTGCTCTCCTTTTGATTTAACTGTATTTTAGTCTCCTCTCTCCTGCCACTCTGTGAAAATAAAGAATGGTTTCACCTTTACCAAGAGAGATCAGATTTAATGGCAAAAAGAAAAGAAGCTGTGTTTAGGCCTTCTGAGTCTATTCTTGGCTGTTGCTGGTTTACAAGTTGTACTTGGCAAGGTGCTTAAAATCTCCAGAAGAGGGAACATGAGTCCAGCTGGAAGCATGAGGAGGTTTGTCTCTGATTTTCATTAGATTGAAGTTTCATTCCCTGAGAAATGGGAACCTTCTGGTTCTGATACATGATAGCTTGATGTTGTTGTGCCTCTTGCATTTCTAGTATTTATGAATAAACTGGTTTAAACTTACATAGGAGTTTGAGGCTTCTAAATAGTAGCTGTATGTTAATTAACTTGAACATAGGAAGTTCCGTCTAAACACGGGGAGGAACTTCTTTACTTTGAGGGTGGCAGAGCACTGTAACAGGCTGCCCACAGAGGTGGTGGAATCTCCATCTCTGGAGACATTCCAAACCCACCTGGACACATTCCTGTGCAACCTGCTGTAGTTGGACCTGCTCTGGCAGGGGGAGTGGACTAGCTGATCTCCTTCCAACCCCATGTCATTCTGTGATTCTGTGAACTTCTTCAGACTATACTTAGAGAACATAGACAAGTATCTCATCTTCAATAACATGCATTTACAGAATTGAGATCTGTGGACATAACCCAGATTTATATGCACAGAACAGAGATCAGAATCTAATTTTGTATTTTTTGGAATATTGCTAGGCTAGCATTTTAATTAATAAAGGTTGCACTAAGACCATTTTAAAAAGAGAGATCTGTAAGGGGAAGATTAACAACCCTTTCCCAGAACCATCCTGAACAGTTTCTTCTGTGGTGGTGAGAGCAGTGGGGACCTTGGAAAGACCAGCTGCTCCACACTTGCTTGCCATTTCTTGCTCTCCTTTTCTTGCAAGCAGTTCTCATCCTCAACTGCTGGCACATCAGCACAGGACTGCAGGCATGGGTGGCGTTGTGCAAATAGGGGAGGCGTTCATGGAAAGAGAGGTGAGGTGGTTCGTTAAGGAACAGCTATATCCTCTAAGAAAGGTGCTCATAAAAGACTAAGATTGGGCACAGCAGATTTTTCTTACATTCCCCCAATAACAAATGGAAGTCCCTTCAGAAAATTACCTTTGCACTGCCTTGCCCTCTGCAGGAGGCTCTTTCTCCATCTACTAATGAGGGAACATTGTGTGTCCGTCCTCCTTTGGCCAACATCAGCCTTTGTTACCATCCTTCATCATCTTGCAAAGCCTCGCAGAGGTCCCCACTTAGCAAAGGGCTGAAGCACGGATATACTGCTATAAACACATGGAGTTCAGCTGGATTCAGGCTGAGCTGAAGATACATTGCCTCAGAAAGAATTGCTGTAGTATGTTCCACTACTATATTAACCATTAAAGGATAATTGTAAATAAAACTCAGAAGGATTGATCCAGCTCAGCTCAATCTGCTTATTGATTTAAGCTATAAAAAGAAAATAGCACATAAACAGCACTCTTACATGTGACCCCACCACCATTCCCTGGTGACTGACAATTCCCTGGCACAAGTAGCACATGAACTTTCAGCAGATGTTAATTGCATCTATTTCAGTTTACAGGTAACTTCAGAATTTCCTTTAAATTACACAATCTTTCCCTGCCTGTCCTGAAAGGCAGGCTAGTTTTTTTTGCACATGGGTTACGTGGACAACTTATTGTAACCATTTTTCATGACCGTCTGGCGTTCTGCAAAGTGGAAAATAGGAAACATATGCACCACAGAAATCACTGATATCTACTATAAAAAGAGACGTTCCTCAATGGGTGAAGAAATGTTTAACCACTCCACACCCCCCAAAAAAAAAGCAGAAGACAATAACATATGCTAATGAGCAGGTTGGTAATGCCTCAAACCCAAGCACCAAAAATTAATAGGAGTTTTGCTCACTGCTGACAGTATAAACCTTTGCAATCAGCATGCTACCTAAAAGCAGTACGTCAGGACTAGCCAAGAACAGCTACTCTGCTAAAGCAACACACAGGAGAGACAGCTGGACCCAGGCCTGAATTATTTAGCACAGATCTAATCCTGTCCTTGCAGGTTTTGTAGTTGTGCCAAGAGTAAGGATTTTGCTACTTTCTTTTTTTTTTTTTTTCTTTCCCTCTGTTATGGCTGGCTCTGCTCTGTGACCATGGGCACTGCAGAGAAACCGTCCCAGCTCTTCTTAGTAGAAGACTTTTCTTGACCCCAGAGGAAATCTAAATATTGGCAGAGGGAACAAAACAGTACTATCTAAACCCTGAAGAAGGAAGCTGTGGGAGTAAAGATTATCTTCAGAGGATATCATTTAAGCACCATCCTAAGTACCAGCCCCCCCAAATTAGGGTCCATTAGCCTTTAAAAACTGGCTTTTAGCACACATCTAACCCTGCCATCAGGGGTGGATTCACTTGACACCAGACTCTGAAGAGTTACCTTCAGCTCCTGCCATGGTCAGTGAGACAAATGGATGTCTCCAGAGAGAAGCTTATTTCATCCTAAGATCTCTATCAATCTTTGGGTGAAGACATAATTTTTCGTCTTTTTTTTTTTTTTTCTTTCCCGTTAACTGTAGAAAGGTATTTATTAACAAGATTGTCTGGTTCTCCACAACTGACCGCAGACCTCCTGTATCCAACATAACCGAGCTCTTCCTTCTGGAGACACAATAGTGCAGGAATTAATGTGATAGAAGAGCCAGTGAGTTCCAGACGTGCGGCCATCTTCACCATCTTTCAAGTCAGGGAACGTCTTCCGTGCAAATGATGATTGGTATTCACAAGGGTTATCGCTTGCAGATTAACTGGTTTACTCCCCTAAATAGGAAATATCAGAGGAGGTGATTTAATTGATTTAATGGATTGTAATTAGATGGTAATAAGTGTATATGTATATACAACAAGTACAGTAGACTGAAGAGAAAATGAAGATTTATCCTTACTAAGATTTCTTTGCTGATCACTAAATAGGGATAGTGCCAAATGTTTAGTTTTCTTTTGTCCCAATTTTATTATACTTTATTTTATTTTCATAGATAGGAACATTTCTCTTCGTTTTTCAAACAGGCATCTCACAACATCATCTCATCCTATGAAATGCCAGTTTTAGAAGCTGCTGAGCTTACTTAATGCATGTTCACACACATACGCAATGTCTACAAGTGTGTGCAATGTGCACAAGCACACACAAGTGTGTACCATTGATCTAGGTAGGATTTAATTAATACTGTTCATATACACTTACAATAGGAACCGCAATACAGCTTGCAGTGCACATATGCTTCCTTACAATCTACACTAGAAAAAAATAATTTAATAAAAGGTTTTAATAGAAAATTATAACAATTCTATGAATGTTTTCTCTAAAGAATCTTTGAAAATGATCTTGACATGTAATAATATCCTTTTTGAAATCTTACATGTTGGTTTTTTTTAAAAAAAGAAACCCTAAGGAAAGTAGATTTTATCCTTAAAATAATGAATGAGTCTAGAATAATGCAAAGTTCAGTCAGTCCCACTGCTATGAGATATTACAAGAATTTTCTCTTAGACCCCTGTTTGATTTGGTAGAGTTTGGAAAAGGAACTTTTAATTGTGAAAATACGGATAACAGTACATGTAAAAATCTATATGTGCAAATACAAAAGAACTATGAAAGCCAGCAGGGCTGGGGATTAACCAAGGGCTCCAAAAATCAACATTCAGTCTCCAGATCTTGTTGCTTGACATAGAGTTACTCATCTGGTCCTCATCAGCCTCATTTCTTTCCATAACTCTCCCTCACCCGCCCATGAATGGACACTACACTCGAAGGAACAGACGTTGCCTTACTTTGTGGTTACACAGAATAGCACAGGGGAGCCTTGGTTTCACACTGGCCCCAATGCTCTGACACACTCATTCATGCTCAGGAATTTCATTTACACTGCTCTGCTCCCTAAAGGCTTTTGTGCAAATTTCATAATGTGGTTTTGCGAAAGCTACAGATGTCCACAACCGTGCCTTTATTAACTTTATCAAACTGCTTACAAAATTGCATTTTGTTATTAGATGCCAAATGGAAGAAAAGTTCACAACTGGATTACACCTTCCTTATCAAGTTCCTCCATAGTAAATAGTAGAAAAAAATGATAGAGAGGGTTATAGCTGAATCTGAGTAACACCTTTGTATACAATGATTATATTTGATCAGCAATAATTTAAAAGTATTTTATTTAGGAAAGAAGACCACAAATTAGGACTCATCTTTAGCAAAGAAGGACTCTGTTCATAAGATTACTAGTTTTTTGATGGATCAGTTACACAGTCAGATACGCACATAGACTGAACATCCAGCCACAGCATGCCATGGCCTGCCTTAGAGTATGACCAGGTGATATTTGGTTTATCACATTAGCTATGGTAGTGTGAAATATTCACCAAGAAATGATTCTGCAAGCAAAAAAAAATCAAACAAAGCCAAACAAAATTGTTTCTTATCAAACCAAAAAAGCTTCATAGATTCCTGGGAGATGAATTAGGCATGTTCAGAAAACAAATAACTGTGTTGAGTTTGTTACTATAAAACCAATCAATGCTAAGAGCCAAAACTATACCCTCCATCACAGTAGCTATATTACCAAATATTTCTCCACTAGCTGCTTTAATGATGCCTTATCTAATTACTCTAAGTCTCTTTTCTTTAAGGTTTGGAGATACATTGTATTAAGCCAACATTTAAATGAGCTATTTACCCAATTTGGGATGGAAATCCAACTGACAAAGCAAATACAATGCCCTCACCTCAGCATCCTTCTAAGCACATTTCTAGGGACAGATGTCTGCCCTTGCTGGGCAAAGCTGGGTAGAAAAAAGCTTGCAAAACAGATGTTCAAGAAGTTCTCAGTGCCACCAAGGAGACACCCACGTGGCCACAGGAGCAGGTAAGTCAACTTCATTTTAGGCATTCTTCTTCTGTTCTACTTGGCTGCCTTTCCCAGCAAAGAGCACACATTCCTGCCACGCAGCAGTTATTTCGGGAAGAGTGGCTTTGTGAATTGGGACAAGACTTTGGCTCCATTTTCCTAGACAGCTGTGCTGCAGACCCAATTTCTTTTCTCTAAAAAGGACATTTCCCCTTCCTCCTTTCTTTGTAATCTGGATTTGGAAGAAGATCTCTTTCTCCTTATACACATCAGGATTTGAAAACACGAACCCTCCACCCCTGTGCATACATAGGTCTTACTTTTTTTTGATCTGCTGATGAATGTGGAATCATAGAATGGTTCAGGTTGGAAGGGACCTTAAAGATCATTGAGTTCCAACCCCCTGCCATAGGCAGGGACACCTCCCACCAGACCAGGGTGCTCAAAGCCCTGTCCAACCTGGCCTTGAATCCCTCCAGGGATGGGGCAGCCACAGCTTCTCTGAGCAACCTGTTCCAATGTCTCACCATCCTCAGAGCAAAGAATTTCTTTCTAATATCTAATCTAAATCTCCCCTCTTTCAGTTTAAAACCATTACCTCTCCCTCTATCACTACACTCCCTGATAGACTAAGTTTGGCACAGGGAAGGAGCCTTCAAAGATAATATCTTACAAGTTTCATGCAAATAAGCAGCCACATAGAGGAAAAAGTCCTTATTAACTCCTGCATTGTAGAAAAAAGTAAACTGTGAGCTCAACTCTTAGGATATATTAGAATCCACACAAGAGCTAGCCCTCATGACAGAAATCTATAGAAAGCTGAGCTCACGTGAAAAATGGAGCAACAGGAATAATAAAATAAAATAGTGTTGAAGTGTTTAGGTGCCCTACCTTGCTGGCAGAGCTGCACCTAGCCTCAGTAAGCTTTTCAGTCATCCAAACCTCCAGTACTTGAAGAGTGTCCAGTGCAGACAGACCCTTCCAAGACTATCTTTCCCAGCCAAGATGAGCTAAATGGGAGATAATACTTTTCTCAGAATGGGGCTTCATGTTAAATTCCTGCTATTGAAGCCAAAAATAAATACAGAGCAAACAAACAAACAAATAAAAAATCCTGAACCACAGCAATTCCTTAACCAACTGCCAACAGCATCACAAGGCAGCCCAGGACCTCCTGACAGCTCCCTTTTGCCGCAACCTCTGCAACCCACGCAGAAGGAAGGCTGCCTGATGTCTGCAGGGACTTATTCACATTGCCACTGCCACAAAGTGAGGGATAGCAGGTACTTGAGCAAGATAATATTTGGATTCTGTTATTCTAGCAATTGTAACCCTTAATGGGCAGTTTGCTCCGTTTCTGCCACTGTAAATCACCTGGAGCACATAATGGCACCCATTGCCTGGAGCTCCAAGGTTCTGGCAGAAAAAAATGAGAGAGAGAGTTAGGGGAAAAGCGTGATCAACTTTTTTTCATTTCTACGGACAAACAGCTGGGCATGCAAAAAGTCGTTGAATCTCATCCTGTCCCCACATTGCTCACAATCCAGTTTTGAAAAAAGGTCTTTCTCCACTCCCAGTGAGACCCCTTTGCCCTTGCAAGGGCAAAGCCAGGACTGTTGAGGGGCAGCACGGAGGTTTTTGTTTTCAAGCTCCACTCAGAGCTGTTTTCATGCTGTAGAGACATAGAAGGGAAAGGACAATCATTGGTTAATCAGAGCTTTTCCCCAGAGAAACGGAGTAAAAATTATTCGTTGGCTCCAACAGAGTCTTGCTGACATTGTTCATACTTGGGCAGCCAGAGGTGTGCCAAGGCGACAGACTGCAAGTAGCAGATAAGGAAAGGTCCCTGGGAGAGATTGTTCTTGACCCAATGGCTTTGTTTCTGCCTTCAACGTGGTTCTTCACATCTCCAAGGGGTGATGCATGGAGCCAGCAGCAGTGGAGGAGAAAGGAAAGAGGATCCTAAGAGTGGAGCTGGCATTTGGGGTGACGCTATGCCCAAGGAGGCCACAGCAACACAGGCCTGGGAGACAGTGCCTAAGCCTCTCTGGAGACAGCACAGCCACTCTGTGGAAAGGTCTCAAGCGAAAATGCTGCAGGTTTAAAGACTAAGCTCGAAAAGGGTGACAAATTGAAGGAATAATAGGAGACCAGCAAAAAAGTTGACTTTTTTAGATTATGATAAATAATGGATGTGAAACCTCAGACAGAGAGCAGTTTTAATCTGTTCTACTCAAGACATTTACAGAAAATTATGTCCTACTAAAGGCATTTACAGTAAGGGAAACTGACGTGCAAACATGAGATGACAACTGATCAATGATCAGTGGGATGACAACTCATCAATGCTTATCAATATCTAAAGGGCAGGTGTCAAGAGGATGGGGCCAGACTCTTTTCAGCAGTACCCAGCAACAGGACAAGAGGCAACAGGCACAAATTGGAACATGGGAAATTCCATCTCAACATGAGGAAAAATATCTTTA
This sequence comes from Arenaria interpres, assembly GCA_013399435.1. NCBI lineage: Eukaryota > Metazoa > Chordata > Aves > Charadriiformes > Scolopacidae > Arenaria > Arenaria interpres. Next base: position 210,719 of record VXAK01002684.1, on the reverse strand, counting down.
CTGTGAGGGTGGCAGAGCCCTGGAACAGGCTGCCCAGAGAGGCTGTGAAGTCTCCTCTGGAGATACTCAAAACCTGCCTGGACACATTCCTGTCCAGCCTCCTCTGGGTGACTCAGCTTTGGCAGGGGGATTGGACTAGATGATCTCCAGAGGTGCCTTCCAAGCCCTACCATTTTGTGATTCTGTGACTCCATGACAACTGGCCAACTTGACCCAGGCAGTGACAAAATGGGGACTGAAATAAGGTCTCCTGGCTCCTGTACAGATGTTTGCGCCCCTGAGGTGGCCTATCCTGCAATGTCCAAGGAATAAAGGACTTTGTAGCCCCTTTGCACACCTCATAGCACTAGTAGCGACAGGGGTTTACACACACAGCACTCCATGCTTCATTAAAGAGCCAGCAAAATCCCCATGTCCTAATCATTGCCCTTTCAGCAATTATGATCTCTAAAGGGACCTCCTAGGGCAGATATTTAGGTCCTATTTCCTTCCTGCAGGCATTCTTCTTTTTTATTAATTGAGAATGGCTGAAGTGGAAAGTTAACTCTCAGGATTTGTAGGCATTAATTTTTCATCTGATTATTAATATGCTTGCAGCAGGTGTTGGAAGCTTTCTATTTTAGTGGCCTTGGAGAATGGCAAAGGATATGAGAACCACTTATCTTAGTTTAAACTGTTACCTGATGGGGCTAGTAGGAAAAAAGAAGGGGTTGGACATAACTCTGTAGTATATTTCTAGTGCCATTTGCTTCTAATTCTGCAATTGTGAAGTCTTTATCTCATGATGGTCATGTCTGGCTTTCTTCCTTTCTCTCTTATGTCCACCTTCTCTTTTTATTCTTCTTCACAGGGTAAATGGGAAAGGCTAACTTGTGTGAAATTATTCCCCAAGAACTCAAAACGGGAAAACTGAGTTCCGTCTTTGGGAAATCTTGGGGAATCTGACAGTTTAGAATATATGACACAGTATAAAAGCTCTTGACCCTCATCTAGTGTTACCTTACCTGTAAAAAGGACTTTCTGGAATATAGGGAGAGACTGAGGATCTACCAAAAAGAGCTTCTACCATAGGAACATATTAACTGCTAGAGTAACCCTGCATTAAAGGCCATCCAGCTTCATACCTGCTCAGCCTGAATTGAAAGGGGCAGCAATTCCCCCAGTCTAAATCCAGCCACAAAAAATATCTTCAGCATATAGTATGTGTTTAGCAAATATCTATATATATATTTATATTCATGTCTTTGTATATCGTTACATATATTATCTTCTTAGTAACTATTTTCAGCTTTGGAAAAGCCTTCACTCAACTCATTGCAGAGCAGGAGCTGTAGTAGTTAGATTGGCTTGCAGATCTCTTTGGTGTCTGCCTTGGCAACTCAATGCTCATGGTTGGTTGGAAGTGGGAGGATTAAGTCAGTTTGAGTAACTTGCAATGCATAATCCTACTTATTCCAAACCAGTCTTTGAGGTCAATTTTGTCTGCCAATGGCTTCCTGTTGATCAAGAGCTGATCTTGGGGTAGTTGTTTTAAGTTGTTCTTAACACAAGATTAGATCCCATGCTCAGATTTTGACTCTAACCACCAGTTGAAACCATCCTTAGTTTCACCCTGGTCTAGATGCTTCTCGGGGATTTTCTAAATATATACCTAGGTCTTAACCCTGTTTCAGCACACAGGAGGGATGTTTGCAGGAAAGCTCTAACAAATCTCATGAACTCTGGATTCCTCAGACTCCACACGGTGTTTCCTCTGCACCATTAGGCTATTCCTTGGCCATTCAGGTCTACAATAGAAAGGAGACACTGAATTAAACCTGCCCCTGTATTCACCGGAGAATGTTCCTGACAGCAATGTGGCAAAACACTCTTTTTGGTTTTGGTTTTGTTTTTTTTTTTGCCTGGCGCTAAACAAACTGCTAAGTATGCAAATGACAACCTGCCTATTCTTTTTGCCTTTGTTGCTTCACTGTACGGACTGGATCCCAACATCTGTGCTTCAGGGATATCTGACAGATCTCAGCGCCGGGCTTTGTGCAACAGGTGAAGCCCTGAAGTGGGTCAGCATGGATCAGCGATGCACAGCTTCTGTATTTCTGGCAAATCCCTTAAAAATCTCACTTTGTGTCCATAAACTTTGTATATATTTAGTATCTACTTAAAAAAGCTACTTCTCCTAGAGCAGGGTGGAGATCTATGCCTTTAGTTAAAGGCAGGCGGTGAATAGGCTGTGTTAAGACTACCACCAAGAGGCCGGTAAGGAGATGGCTGAGGAGATTTAATTGCATAATTTCACCCAGAGCAGAGGCCCCCCTAGCAGGAAAGGCGAAGACTGGGAAAGCAAAGCTGGGAAGTTGATTCTTAATAACCAGCTGAGGCCCTCTCTGGCATCATTTCGTGGCGGCAGAAGAACGGCAAGGAGAAGGCGACTTGCCTGCTCTATAAATAGTAATACAGCAAGAACCAAGAACTGCTTTCAGTATGCACCCTGCATGCTAGTGCTTAGCGGCTGCTGCAGCAGCACAAGGGATACAGCCTGGACATCACTGTCCCCAAAGAGCTCCAGTCAACATCAGATATTCCCCTGCAATGCAACCAGCTCGGACCCTGTGCTGCACCATCGTACAGGGCAGAGGCAAACACCTCTGTCCCAAGAAATAACATCCTTTTTAACCCACAGAATTTCCTTCCGGGCAGTGCTCTGTAGTGAACGCCTCTCCTTTGCTCCACAGCAAACTCAGATCAGCGAAATGTGATCAGAACTTAAAAGAAAACTAATATTTTACAACTTAAATTAGCTGAGAAGTCACCAAGCCCAAGCATTTCCTAGCCACACACTGACTTAACATGGGTGTGCTCAGCACTGCTTCCAGGGAAGATGTACAGACCAAGATCAGGCAGCTCAGCCTGTAGTGAAGGAAAACTCCAAAGCTGGACCTATACTTGGAATAAAGTATATATATATATGTATATACTTGGAACAGTGGCAGGGACAGAGTTAAACACTCAAACTTAATTATCTATTCTGCTAAACCACTACAGCAGTCCCTGGTACTGTTGTAGCCTGGAGTAGCTAACTCTGCCCTGCACAATTTCTGCTCAAAACTGAAGCACTGGCACAAGGCAAGGGCTCTTCCCAACAGGCTGCTGAATGCAACTGTCCTGTTTCGTGCAGCAAGACAGTCCAGTGATGAGGCCACCCTCTGCCTGCTGAGCTCAGTGCCCAAGAAGGGTCCTGGGTATGTATGATCGCCGAGCAGCATGAAACATCTACAAGGAGTCGAGGAAGAAGAGGACTTTTTCAGTTAAAATCTCACTGGAATTTTTTCTGAAGTGTGTGCTTGGCTCTATTGGCCCCATCTGATGAAACTGTCTGAGAAATTTCCATAGAAGTGTGGTTAAATGGTCCATAGTCTACCCTGCCCTAAGGCAGGCATCTGGAGTAGATAACCTTGTCAGAAGCCTTTCAATCCTCTTTTCTCTGACTGCTTGTAACATAAGACTTTGTGAGAGTGTAAGTTCATAGAAAGTAAAGGAGGAGAACAGTCCCCAAATGAGCCTTTTTAACAACAGAGCAGAAATTCTCCAGTTAAATGGGAGAGGGCAGTAAGAAATGGTCCTTGGGAAGGAACATGGTGCCAGATGTGGGGAAGATGCATAATCGCTGTTACAAAGAAATGCAATAACTGGGAAACAAACTGAGAAAGCAAAAGCATTTGAATTCTGCTTTAAATGGACATTGCAATGCAGCCCTGAGTTCACTGTCTGTGTTGCCTGCATTATATTTACCTGTGCATGTTGTGCACTGAAAGGACCTGATTCATCACAGTGTTACCTTGGGATAAGTCCAACAGAAAAATCAGATCCCAGAATATAAATCCAGGAATGCAGAATTCAAAAATGGCCAAGCACATGTGCAGACGTGTGTATGCATCTGTGCACTTGAGCCATATAGGTACTCCTAATTTTACTAATCTCCTAAGTAATACATCTTTTTTTCTGACAGCAGAAGCTCTCATAGTTCACCTGTTCAGAATCATAGAATCACGTAGGTTGGCAAAGACCTTTAAGATCATTGAGTCCAACCATTGTCCTAGCACTGCCAAGTTCCCGCTAACCAAGCACTGCCAAGTAACCATGTTCCTCATCACCACATCTATGTGGCTTTTAAATACCTCCAGGGATGGCAACTCCGGCACTTCCCTGGGCAGCCTGTTCCAAAGCTTGACAAACCTTTTAGTGAAGAAATTTTCCCTAATATCCATCCTAAATCTCCCCTGGCACAACTTGTGGACTTTTCCTCTTGTCCTATTGCTTGTTACTTGGGAGAAGAGACTGACTTCCCCCTCAGCACACCCTCCTTTCAGGTAGTTGTAGAGAGAGATACAATCTCCCCTCAGCGTTCTTTTCTCCAGGCTGATCAACCCCAGTTCCCCCAGCCACTCATCATCATCCTTGTCCTCCAGACCCACCACCGGGGTCATCAATGAGTAAATCTGCAATGGCTTATCTCTCCCTCCCTTTACTATTTGCAATATTTAAGGAACTAGAGGCAAACAACAGAGAAATGGTTGCTGCTTTTTTGCTAGCAATTCTGGTCCCAGCAGCTGGGACCAGTTACATTCAGTATCACTCTGTATTTGGCCTGCTTGAGAATTCACCCACAAGCTTCCCTCACAACTTTCTAAGTTTATTATCTAGCTGTATAATTTGACACATGTAAAATTTGAGTGTTTCAGGGAAGAGGTGTTTGGAGTACAGGCTTGCTGTTTACTACATGGCACCCTGGCTGTCTTCTCAGCATCACAGAGGGATAAGCTCAGTTGTTACAGGTCTAGCAGGATGAGCCACACAGCTCTGGGATGGGGTTAAGAAAAGTAAACTCATCTGAAATCAGTCTATGAAGGACAAGAATCTCTTTGCTCATGCTAATTCTCCTCATCCCAGTAAAGCCAACAGCAAAAGTTCTGAATGTCTTCTACAGGTGCTGAACTCTGCTCTGGTGACACAGACAGAATGACGGAAGTCCCATGTCCCCTGTCCTACCTTAAGGAATAGACAGTGCCTGCTGGTGTTTGGGATACAGTGGATTTAGCACATATGCTAGTTCAACAGCTTTGAGGAGTACATGAAGCAGTTCCTCAGCCTGCACTGAACAAAAAATCCTGTGATCATGAATAATAAAGAGCCACAGAAGCCCTGGGGACAACAGCTCTGTTTTCCCTGCCCAGCATGGCATTTCAGAGACCTTGGAATTCCTTGAGAGCTAAAGAAATTAAAGCAGGAGAGTTGAAATACGCCTCTGTAGGGCTCCGAGACACAGACTGTTTTTGCTGGCTTGTATTTTTCATCCTCTGTGACTGTTTCAAAAATCTCTTTAAATATTAAAGGCAACAATATTTATTTTAGTGAAATAATGTGTGTAGTGCAGTGAGATTGCCATTTATGTGTTTAGCACAAAAAGTGGCTTGAAATCTCTTATACAAAAGTATTTTTAGAGCTGAAAAACAAAGAATGCAGGAGCTTTTGAATAACTCAGCTTCCTTTTTTCTTCAGGGACTTTGACATGTGGACCTCTTCCAGGCCTAAATTTAGTGAGCCACACTTCGTTGGGTGAAGAATGAGTCAATAGTTTGGTTCCATTTTGGTTCCCGATGTCTTGTCTCTAGGAGTCATGTGAGCTAAAACATTGGAACAACAGTAGTGTAAGGCATCCGTGGTTCACAGAGTAGAAACCAACTGATATTCTCAAAAGCCTCATTCTGATCTCTACTAAGTCTAGCTTTAAATTCAATACTTAGCTGCAGATCTCCTTACCCTTCAGAAAGGCCAAGACCTTCTTCCACCAAATCACCAAGGTGTTAAACCTATATTTTCATGTTAGATACCACCTGATATATTAGATTATCCAAGTCTAATATTCCATATCAGACCAGGTCCTGATCATTAATTTTGTTGATGTTCCAATCAGTTCAGTATGTTTCACATCCCTGCAGTACAGATTTGCCCGAAGAATCAGGTCCATACAGGCCTTATACATAGAGCCAAGCAACAGTTCTAGGCTATGATGCTGGATGAACACAAGAAAAAAAATAGTGGAAGAAAATATTTGCTGGGTTTTTTTTTCTCAGAAATTGGTAGTGAAGCCTTTTAAAGATGAATTCACTGTGATGTATTCAGAATTTCCCACTGGAAGGTAAATAAAGTGATTATTGATATTGTCTGTCTCTTGATCTGCTGAGGCACTTTCTCTTGCATTAGAAAGAACATGCTTAAAAGATCTGCATTATAATTAATACTTTTTCTCCAGAAGCCATTTGCTTCTTTGCCTCTCTGGCTATGAAAGAACTCACTGATACAGCAAATAAATTATAAAAAGCTTTGGTCTGGAATAATTCTCCCCATCCCAAACTTTCTCTTTTAGAACTGCCTCACCATCTGCTCCCAAGGAACATCTCTTTTGGCAGAAGATACATAGGGGAGTCAGCAGCCAAAAAGGACCATGCTGTATAGGATCCCATGTCCCCCATCCTTCTTTGACCTTACAGTAGGCCAACAAAAATGGGCAGCTCTCCTATTCCATCCATTTGTAACCTGTAACTATCAAATAATTTGGCTATTTTCCTTCTCCCTCCACATATTCAAATTAAACAAACCTACTTAATTGCCTGAGTCTTCATATACCCAGCATGCTTTTGAGCCTAGGACCCAAGTGACCTGTTCCACCCCGGCAACCTGGAGTCAGTATGATTTTATTTCTAGGGGAGACCTCAGTTCCCAGAGAAGCAAAGAGATGATGAAACAGCAGAGCATTCCTCCTGCTGTTTATTCTGTCTCTTACCCAGCCTGGGGTTTGTCTTCTCACTCATTATAGCTGCTGAAGAAGCCAGGCAAGAATATGTTCTTCCCTCTCAGGAGTATAAAGATGAAGATCTGATGCAGACTGTAATCCTAGTATAAAATGAGCATGGATTCTGTTGACAGAAAATGGCTAGAGAGAGAAAATGTAAATGTAGTAAAAATCCATACATTGCTGAGATAAAAGCTCCTATGGTAGCTTGGAGGGTTCAAACACACCAGTGAGTTAATGCAGGGTGAAAAGTTTCTGTGCATCAACAGACCTGAGGTAACTGCCCTTGTGTATACTTTTGCCTTGCAGTAAATCTGAGCTAATTCGAGTTACACCAGTCCTCTTTCTTTAGAATAATTTAAATGATTCAAATAACTTCACATTTGCTACAGGCAAGAAGCTTGTGCATGGACTGTTGCCACGGAAACCTGCTCACGGATCTTAGCACAAAGGAAATATCGTTACTGTTTCATTAATTACTGTATTAAAGCAAGACTCCATCTGAGATCAATGCTTATTCTGCTAGGTACACAGTGAGAAATACTCTTTGTCCCAAAAAAAAACTTCTGATGGAAACAGGTAGCTTCTTTCCAGCTCTGCAGACAAAATATTTACTTTACAAAGTTAAGAATCGAACCAGTGTCACATAAATCAAAGTCAACCCACTGCCTCCAGATCAGGCAAGTTATTGCTAAGGAAGTCCAAAGCTGGAGGTCCACAGGGACTCCACTGACAATTACACGGGTACTAAAGGCTGACAGCATGCATCTGAAATTTGAGCCACAAACTGTGTTTCTGGTTTTCATTTTGTGTGTGTGTGTGTTTTTATACAGAGCTGAGCTCTGTAACTGCACTAGCAAATACAGGCTAATAGTGAACCAATTTCCTATAATGGCACTTCATATTTCAGCCTCTATTCGTTTTCTCCTCATTGTTACCCAGGAGGTAATGGCACTGTTTGCTCTTCACAACAGAGATGCACCCTGGTACATCGTGCCTCTGAGAACAAGGCACAAAATTGAAGTTGGTAGAGCGTGATGAGTGGCATTTTCATGGCATAATGGGTTTTAGCCATCATCTCAATAATCACAGAGCTGTCGTGTCAGTAATTGCAGAGGAATGGGGTTTGGGGCTGAAAAGCTGCTCTCCTCCACTTGTCAGACTAGGTTCAAATGACTGCTCACACCCCATCAGTGCTGCTGGAAAACAAGCTGGTGCTTTCCCAAATGTGGCTTTCAAGTAAAGTTAAGATTTCCTATGAATCCACAGGCATGGCGTAACTTTGTGACAAAACCTGCTTTCCTTCCATAGGAGACTGATGAAGAGGCTATTTGTTGAACCGGGGACCTCATCTAACACTGCTCACAAGTGTAAAAGGAGATGTCACTAAGAATTTGCTAAAGCTGAGAAATCCAGAGCCAAACCCAGTCTAGACTTATAGCCTTTGATTCTTCTCCTCCTGCTTACATAGGGCATCCACTTGTAAGTGCACATGAAAGGATTTTCCCTATCACATCTAAGGGATAGGATTGTTTTTAATGTCCAGCTACCAAATTTTAGTTCTTTAGCTCATGCTCTAAAGTTTTAGCTATGGCAACATCCATTTTTGTCCCTGGACTGACACTCATACATTTCTCCCAGGCCCGTCTTGGCTTAACCAGTTTAGGTATTGGATCTGAAGCCAGCAGAGAAGACATGACCTTAACCCTGTGGCTGTTCCTCAGGTGGGGGATGACCATGATTCAGAGAGGGAGAGACAAGCTTCAGCCACCCAAGGGGCCTTGGGGAATGATGCCCAACAGCAGACAGAGCACCCATGTGCTGAAGATGAACTGCCGACCAGTTTCTCTCTGTAGCATCATAGAATCATTGAGGTTGGGAAAGACCCTTAAGATCATCAAGTCCAGCTGTAAACCTAACTCTGTGAAGTCCACCACCATGTCCTTAAGCACCACGTCTACACATCTTTTAAACTCCTTTCACACTCTGAGGATGTTCTTGCTTCCTTTGCTCTTCTCTGCTGCCTTCTCCCAGCCATTTATAACCCTGTCCTCACATTATGGCAAGGGCTGCTCTCCTCAACCTTCCTCCATCTTTTAGACTCTCTGAGTGAAGCCAGTTATTGAGTGGAGAATCATGCAGTGACACTTTTCAGTCAGGAGGAAGAGTGCCAGAAGGTCCTTTCAGACTTCTTGCAGTGTGCAGATTCTCCCAACATTATCAGTAGAGATCACAGATTTCTTTAAGTGGATTTACAAACAATAGATAAATGTTTCTTTGTTGTCTTTGCGGTGCTCTGGAAGGTACTCCAGGAGTCTCTCAATTACTGCGTGAAAACCATCATCCCTAATGTCCATGAATCAAGAGTATAAATGAGGTTAGTCCCTAGTTTAGAGACTAGGAGGAAATCTGTATCTCTGATTCTTATACTTTATTCTCTAGTATGAGAGACAGGGCATAGCCCAAAACCAGCATTGCTCTAGGTCCAGTATGATACTTCCTACAGTCTCATGTACCAAAAAAAAATCTCATCCTACCAAAAAAAGAAGATAGAAGAGATCTTTACTGCTCAATAGTTTTCAAAGCAAAGATGTCTAAGCTTGGGGATCCAAAGGATGCCGAGAGAGATCTGGCCAATTACCCCCAGACTGGAAGTAGCAAAGCTGTGTCAGCACACAGCACTGCACCTGTGCTATTAAGTCTGGATATCAGCTAATTACTCCTGCAAGTAAGTCTTGTCAAGTTCCTGGAGATGGTACTATGCTCACACTGTCTCTGTACCTTTTGCAAACACATAAAGTATGTGAAACTCTCTTTCTTACATCTATAAAAATTCATTCGAAAATATGGTTGGAACTGAGTTTTACAGTGTATCTTGAAGGCCGAGGGATTCAAACTGTTGGGGAGCAATAGAGTGGGAAGTAAATCCTAAAAGAGAAACTCCGGTGGGGGTGGGGAAGATTTGATGTGCTTCGGAAGGAAGGAGAGAAAGTTTCCTGGATGGTTCAGAGAAGCAGCTTTTCCCTAGAAAAATGATCAGGCAGGGATGTTTTTTAAAAAATGTGATTGCTATGCATGCTCAGGTCTAAGCCAACTGCTTCAAATTCCCTTTCTACACTTTCTTCACATTTCCATATACTTGCTTTACTTATCCAGTGTCATATTATTGTGTCCTGAGGTTTTCCTCCTTACTTTTACATTGTTGTCTCTAGACCCCATTAATATTTCTGCTTATCTTATTCACAACATCACTTTTTAATACTCAAGATTTATATGAATTCTTACAGCTGCCCTGAACAAAAATAATCTGTTAGCAGAAAAGATTTTCCTCTTGGCAATTAAAGCAAAAGTAAATTAAACTAAGAACTTTGTTCTTCTTGTTGTTACTCAGTTGTTTTCCAGAAGACAACAAAGATTTTGTGTTGTGTCATCTTTGCACCACAATCCTATTTTAGTTTCCTCCTCCTTTTTGGGGGGCTTTCTCCAGCCACTTTTCTGAGTACCTGACAAGTCCTAATACACTTATTTTCACAGTTCTTTCAAGCACTCTGGATGTTTTCTATGATCCATCTTATCCTGTTCCTTGTAAGTCTGTGGAGCCTCATTTCAGTGGTGAGATGAACAGGGCAAAATATTATCTGTCGTGTCTATCCTTGGAACATCCTTTAGATAAAAATATCAAGGGAAATTGCGTCGTTCTCAATACTGATCATTTATAAGCAAATGGAGCTGGTGCCTAACACTTCCCCTATCACTGTACTACAGACAACAAGAAATCTCAGTCTAGTGGCAATTTAGGCATTCTTTACCAGTTTTTGCATCTAAAGAATGAAGAAAAAAAGACAATTAGTCCATAAAGGGATGGTAAAATTGAAGAAAGGCAATTTTTTTCTCAGAGCACTAAAAGGATTTCTTCTTCCTCCAGGGACTCCACAGCAGGAGCAGAGTTTCTTGGCCTCACAGCACAAGTTGGCAATAAAGAGAAGAAAAGCCTTTCTTTGAGGGTTTAGTCAGGTATCAGGAAAATGAATTTGGATGTTCCAGCTGAATTCATGTCCTCATTGCCTTCTAAAGCAAACCTCAAAGTGTGTACGTTATGAAAGGTGTGACTGAGCTGATTAAATTCCGTGGTCTGCAACACTGGCATAAAAATCTGAAGAGGTCAGGTAGCAAATCAACAGACTCAATGGAAACATCACACCTCCTCTTAGCATTGCCACATTTTTTGGTAAACTGAAGTAAACCTAACTCCACTCCATATGTCAACTGGTTCTCCATCAACTAGAACAAGACCTATGTAACTCAGTCAGATGTAATTTACACATTGTAGACATCTAAACTTAGGGGACATAAATGCTGTCCCATGCAAACCTTTGTGTCTGTGTACATGGCACAATGTAACACAACAAAGATATAGATGACTTTGCTGTAATATTCTTGCCTCAAAACCACATGCAGTGGGGCCACAGGAGGTGGAAACACAAAGCTAACCATTTGGAAAAAAAAATCCAAACAAGCAAACAAACGAAAACCAGCTTTAAAGACAGCTTAGAATTTCAGCAAGATGCCAGGTACGTCCAGATGCACAACTCAAAACTACCACTGAAGTCTTGCATTCATCCATACATGCTAAGGCTGGAACTCTGTGTCTGTTCATTGCATCTGTGAGCAACAGTCATGCAGAAGAAGTGAGGAGGAAACATCTGAACTTCACAGATGTCTTGTGAAACACATTTACAAGAAGGCTTGTTTGGACCCACAGGCAGTGACTCAATCAAATGTTGCTTCCATCCATACAACAGTCCTCAGCTACTGGATCTGCAACGAATGGCATGTTGGCCCAAAGGGAGAGAAAGGCTCCTGCAAAGTCACACAGTGTCTTTCCTCTGATTATTACAGCTCCAATCCCATGGCATCTCTTCTTTCACCTTGTCCTTTATAATTCTCCAGCTAACACCTCTGCAAGTCCTTAGAGTTGGTTTCTCTCCATAGCCTGCTGGATGAGCTCTTCAGGGCTGAGGGGAGAGAATTTTTATTTTTTTTTATTCACCCAGAAGAGGAGAAAAGGTAAAAATAATTCCCTGTGAAAATTTATTTTTCATTCAATATCATCTTGTTGTCCCCAAGGTAAACAAGTTAAGTCTTGTTTCATAAGCTTCTCATTGTAAACAGAGGTGCTAGCACTAAAGCAGAGAAGACAAAGGGTAGAACAAAGACTGCATTGGGAAGAACCGTCTCTTTTACAGTAAGGCCAGCTAAAGTGAAGTCTCCATTGTGCCATAGCTATATATGGACTGTTCAGAATAGAGAGTAGAAGATCCTAATCTGAAATGTTTGTCCTATATAGTCAAGACAGATACAGGATCAGGGAAAAGGGGTACCGCAAAAATTGAGAAAACACTTTTTTTTGCTGCTAAATATCTAAACAGATTTCATATTGAGTCTTATAAAACAGGTGTCTAAACACAAGGGTCTGCAAGTGTGTTATGTGTCTAAACATTATAGGAGTGGAGACATGCGGCCTGCATCAGCCAATCATGATAGGTGTCTGTTGTGATATGATGATACACCTCAAAGTATCTAAGAACTGGCATAGAGCTGATGGGCAGGACCAAGTATCCCCAGGAGGCCTCTGAGCTGGGGCAGTGCTCCTAAGATCTCCCTTTCCTCAGGACCCTTTGGCATTCATTCCCAACAAGACTTGTTGAAAGGAACAAATCTAGTTTTAGAATAAATAAAAACACATTGTGTTTGTCCCTGTCACCTGGACATCTTCCCAAGGGTTTTGCTCAGTTTTGAGAAGCTGGCCTCACCTTCTGCCTCTCCAGCGAGGGGATAAGGTGTCAGCAGACTTAGGCAGATTTACACACATTGCAGGGTGCCAGAGGAACAGAGCTGCTAAAGAATAATTGCTCCTGATAGACTATTGACTTTGATTAGGCAACACACATTAACATCTTTCTTCATTTAAGCCTCACTTGTAGAAGGTAGCCTCCTTAAGTGTTCTGTTGTCTGGAATATTAGACCAGGAATTAAAAATGACAGGATGGACAATTTGTCAACAAGTGTTTAATTAGGCAATAAATTAGAGTCCCTGAGAACACAAGGATCTGTGGCATCTCTCTCCTTTTGGATATAAATCATATTGTTTGTCTGATGTTCAACAGCCCCTTATTATACATTACAGATGGAGATCCACGCCCCTTGCTGTTGGTTTTATCAAAGCCACATTGACAAGGAGAAAACACAAGCGTATTAACATTTTAAGAGCTTTTCTGCTGATGGATCTGGGGGAATCTTCCAAAACGCTCTATGTGTCCTGTCTTAAGGATTAAGCTACAATTCCTCCTCCAGACTTCCAGACCTAAACCCAGCTGTTCCATGGCCTATATCTCCTAATCTTGCAATATCCTTACTAGAATCTTAGCACTTCTTTTTGAGAATGAGGAAGAGCTGGAAATGCCTCTCAGTTTCCTGAAGTCCCCGTGCCAAATGCCATATCATATGCTGATATCGGATACCAGATGCTTTAACAGCTCACTGAGTTACAATGGGGAGAAAGGTTACTGCTGGGCTGGAGCCAGAAGTTTGGAGCTCAAACTCATGCAAAGGGCCTTGATTGGTGGGAGACTGCCTTCTCTATCCTGCTCCAGGTCCTCACACTACCATACTGGAATGGGAAAAAAGTCATGGTCCTTGGACAAGAATATAGGATAACGCAGACGTGGGGGCATGACAGCTGAAATAGGAGAGGAGAACGGGCAATTCACTGAGTCTCATGGACAATAAGTGATAGTGGACAGATTAACTACCTGATTTGTTTGTCTTTAATTTTTGATTCATCCACAGCCAAACTTTCTATTTCAGGTTATTCAATGCTCTTTTAAACTTTTCTTCTTCTCCTCATTTAACCTTTTCATTCTTTCTTTCTTTCTCTCTCTTAATTTATTTATTTTATTTTTTTTTTGGTCTTTTCTTTCTGTCAATTTGCTCATGAAAATGTTGTCATTGCAAAATGAAGCACTACAAAGGTTTAGTTGTACAACATGGAAATAAAGCTTCTCATTTTTTTGGAAAACATTACCTAACCCCAACAAAACTATTTGCTAAATTTCCCTCATTTCGGAAAGAATTTTGCTGTTTTTCTGAAACTCTGTATAGCAATGTGTAATTCCATAGTGCCTCCCCCAGACCTATGCATACTCAAGACGAAGGCTCCACATTGGCCATTCTCCCAACGCTCAGCCTGTAACAACCATTGCCAACCACGGACCTTATCAAACTGCAGGCAAAGGGTATATAAAAACAAAGTGGTACCAAAACTGTGTTGATTAACACTTCTGACAAATAAAAAGAGCCTATAAGGAAGAGAAACATGATCCCCAAATGCAAGAAAGGAGTAAACAACAATCAGAGGCAATCTTTCATATGGTAGGTCTGGGCAAATGTTCAAAGGTCTCCTTTCCACCAGTCATCTGTAGCATTGTCATGAGTTTTTTTATAATAGGTTACCTTTGTGAATGAGCTCTTGCTCATTTTGCTTGGCTGCTGAGAGGGTACTGTAACTGCTGACCACACAAAGCCACTGCTCATCTGTGGACCATTTTTCTCCTCTTACAACTTCTTATGCATGGCTTGAGTGTATGGACTCACAGTAGTGCGTCTGGGCTCTCCAAGAAGAGCAGTTTGTAATTGATGGATTCGAAGTATGAGTTCAGAAAAATAGCAGCTGAGAATAAGTCTGTCAAAATGAACAACTCTCACTCCATTGCTCCAGCATCCATCAGTCTATGGGATTAGTTCTACATCTATCATTTCGGAGAATGGAAAAAAAATAATGTGAAAACAAACATATTAAAAAACCTCATGTCTCCAAAATCATTGTAGATTAATAAGGTTGGCAGAGAATCAGCACAGCTCCCTGCCACAGCCACACACGTCCAGTAATTCCCAGACAAAAACCTACTGTCAAGAATAATATCAGTAAAATAGCTCAGTAATTAATGTATTTACAGTGCCTCTTGTGCTATTCCTTCAGCAGGCTGCAGTTTCTGTGACTTTTGATTATTTATGCTAATAGATGAAAGGGTGTTTTGTGGTGCAAGATGCACACCTGTGGGATGGAGCATCTATTATGTGTCACTGTGCACACAGACTCAATACTATTTTCTTAATCAGTCAACTTGCATACAGTCCAATACATAGAAATGAAAGGCAGGGAACTTAGAAAGGCAGAGTTTTTCAGATAAAGAACCACTAAGTGGAGTAGAATTCTTCAGCTTGCAAGGCATAGATCATTCATACGTACTTACATGCATCTTTGTGATCGTAGATCACAAAGCAGAGCCCCATAAAATCAGAAACTACATAGGAAGAGGGACTAATGATCAGATGTTCTCTTTTTCCAGTATAAGCACTAGGAAGCATCAAATTAAGATAATACAAGGAACATTTAAAGCAAAAAGGCATAGTTCTTCTTGTGGTGTCTGTGAAACCTGATTGGAAATACAGTACTTTTCTACTAACCTTATACATGGAAGATGCAGTCACTTTCTTGCAGAATCAAAGACGTGAGGAAAGAAAGGGTCAAAATCAGACAGAGCAATACTTTTTTTTAGGTCAACACCCAAGAACTGATGTGAGGCCCACAGAGAAAAGACAAAGAACATAAAATCCAGGCAGGTGTGCCCAAGGCTATTAAGGCTTCTGGTCATGCAATTAATGCGGGCCCTTACTGCCTTGTGAACCAGAAGAAAGAGAACTAGATAGGTAATTTAGGTAGCATCTATAAAAATAAAGTGTCAAGTTGCTGGCCCAGCCAGGCCCAACTGCATGCTTGGTTGGTGCCAGGATGAATAGCTGTCCGGTGGCTCCTTCACAGATACTGACTTTCAGCTGAACACCTTTATCTATAAATTACAACCCTTGCTGCATACCAGGGCAGGAATGTTGTTGGAGAGGGCATCACACTCAAAATACGTGGCTTGCAATTATGGGATCAGCAAGCAAAGAAGAAGGAACTTGAAATTACCCACCTCTTTAAAGTGCTACCTGGACAGGACAGAGTTGGAAATAATTTACACACACCTGAATTTCAGAATGGGAAAAGTCAGAAAAACATCAATTTGATATAAGAAAAATTTCCCAATAGAAACAAAACTGCCTGTTGTTTCAACCGTGAGCTGCAAACATTGAACCTGTCATTCAGCAACCCCTTAGATGGAACAAGAGTTGTTAAAAGTAAAGAAATAATGAAATCTTGTTTCAGAAGCCCATTGGTGTTTAGGCATAGGAAAGGTTTCGTTTTGTTCTGTTTTTTTTTTTCTTAATGAAATCTAAATGAAATGACATGTTCCTGTGCCAGAAAGAACAAAATGTTCTTTTTGATGAAAACTGGGATATGGCATTTTGTTTTATTTTTGCCTGTTTCCCTTTCTTCCTAAAAGAAAATAATCAATCCCTAAATGAAAACATAATTTTTGGCTTAAAAGTAAAACAAAAACAAAAACAAAAACAAAAAACAACTTCCAGGAACTGCAGAAATTACATGTATTGTCCATTTCGTTCCTTGCATGTTTTTAAAGTGTCAATCTTTGCTGAACTCAATCCATCCACTAATAATTACAGTTACTGTGAAAATTAATTTTTGGAGATTTTACTTTTTAGTAAGAAAAATGAGATGCTTTCTCTCTCAGGCTTAACTGGTAGACAACTTTAGGGTCCTTGCTTTACCTTCTAAGCCTTCATTTCTCTCATCTGTAAAACAATTGGCAGGCATGATATTTACCCATTTTTTCGGGGGGGCTTTGGAGATGAGGTATTGAACATGACAGTTATTTAAACGTCTGAAGTGCCATATAAATAACTACTTATACATTCGGAGGATTCTTAAGAAAGATTTCTGAGTGAAAAGTAGGTGAACAAAGCCAGACCGCCCTCCCCTAACCAAAGGCAATTCTGAATGTAGCATCACACAATTTCTTACATGCAGTTGATCAATAAATTAAACCTCACCCCCTGGCCAACCAATTACCTCCATTCACAAGACTAAGTGAGATTCAGCATTTCTTTTAGGCAGGTTCAGTGCCTGGAAACTGAAGTTACTGGGATTTGAAGAAAGCAAGTTGTATTCTGCTGCAATATTTCTCAAAAAATCTCCTACAAAAAATCATTTCACCTCCACGCATGCTGAGGAAAACAATTCTATCATTTCGGTGATTTATTAACCCAACAAGCAGAATTAACACAGCAAGCCTGAGTATCTATCGCTGTGTATCTGGGAATTATGTTTTAATTAACCAATTTCTCTAATATGTTGTCTAAGCTTCCTACGGGGGAATTTTAAAAAAACCCAAACAGCTGCTAGGCTGAAAGACTTTCTCTAGACAGTTACTGTCCTCATTGTGTTTTGGTCTGGCTTAGTGAACGCCTCTGGTGACAAATGCATATTGATGAAGCAAAGAATTGTCTAATTGACACATTTAATGAAAACTTAATATTCTGCTGGTGGCAGAGGGAAATATTAAACTTGCTCTCAGTCAATTGTTATAAAATATTAAACACACATGTGGAACTAGAAGGAAGGGAGAAGAAAGATGATCTTCAAGTGAATCAGATCTCTGGAATGGGCCCAGATAGGAATTCAGAGCCTGGGAATTTTGAAAGACATTATAAATCTGGTATATCTAAGAACTTTCCACATGTGATTGTCAGTATACATCACGTAAACCTTACTCCTTTCATACAAATGCTGACATTCTTGATAAAATAAATCTGCCTGTCCTTTCCATTTACCTGCTGCAGATGTGTGGTACATAATTAATTCTATGCACCGTGTTCTACTGTTGATTTACTTTGTCTACCAATTAAGTTTTATCATTTTGATTCCAAACTCCTTTGAGAAGGTCTAAAGCTGCATAGTATGCTTGTATAGCTGTCTCTGCAATAGGTCCCAAATGGGTCATCTTCTTTGTTTAATACTGCAGTAGAACTACTCAATAATATTAAGAACAGCCAGATGTCTTTGCTGGTTTCTAAATATTTAAATAGCATTGAGAAGCATATATTACATCTCTCCTTCCCTCTTCAGACACATTTTATCGTGCAACATAGAAGGGATCTTCAAAATGCCTTTTAAAGACTTGCCCAAGTATGGGCTTTCCAAAGGTCCTGAAATTTTGACCCCAAAAACGGGAAGCATTGGTATCCCTGAGAATTAGAGTTGTATCAGCCTTAGAGACTGAAACAGTCTCTGCCATGGGCCAGAGGTATTTTCCACAAACTCTTAAAGATTAGGAGCCAACGTTAATTTAGAGCATTGAGCTATTAGCATTTCTCCATTTTCACAGTATATTTGATGCAAACTGGAGTATTTTTCTGGTCTTTGCCTGATGTCCTAGGCAAGGACTTTAATTATGTGTTTATTTGCAGTATGTAGTCCAGACACCAGATGTCACTGCATGATGCAGAGTGTTGCAGAGGTGGTCTAGAGTGTGGTAAACAAATTGAGAGAAGGTGGAGCACAAGCTGTGCGGACCCATGTTTTCTGCTCTCTACTGACAGTTGTCCTCTTTTAGAAACATACCTTGTTCAAGAAGAAAAATGATTCAGTTAGCAACAGTGATCCAAAGTATGACCAAAAAACTGTTCTTAAAACAGCTCACTTGGTTATATCTCCAGATTTTATGAAATAAGAGGAAGTTTGTGCTTGGCAAAATGCTCGAATAGAAGTTCTATATTTTAATTTGAAGTATTGTTTTCTGAATTCATTGCAAAGATGTCCCCATGAATTATAGAAATGTATGAAGCTGGTATTTTTAGCGTAATAATTTTCCATTGGGAAATTGCATTTACCTCTAATCGCAATCATCATGCTCAAATAACAATATTGTTATTAATAATTACAAAACAACACAATATCAATTTAAAAATATTAGCCAGGAAGCAAGTACAGATCACCACATAAAAATGAAGATTGATTAACAATTATAGCACTCGCTGCCAGGAGCAGAATAATTACAAATGATTTTTCAAGCAAGTTATTTATGGACGAGCAGATATAAGAAGGTAGGGATAATTGTGAAAGTCTTATTGCAGTCATCATGTCCAGTGACAACTGCCCTTTCTCCCCTGGGACTAGAATGAGCACAGCTTTCTTCCAGCTGTGTCCACAGAGGGACCAGGGACAGAATGAGTTAGGGAGCCTGAAAAGACATCTGCAGTTGAAATGGCCCTTTCAGGCACCCACAAAGGAGAAAAAAGACTTAATTTTCACTATAATTCTGGCAGTGTTTTACCAAGGCAATTGGAGTATTTTGTGTGTTCCCACACATTGTCCTGACTGAGCTTTAGCCATCTGAATTTGAGTTCCTGGCTTTTCCTGGCTCTCTTGGTGTCTCGGTGGAGCGATACTTTTCTTTTTTTTCCATTTTTTAAATTTTTCCAGTTCTGTGTTAGTTCTGTGGGAATTTACAACAGGTCTCTGGGGGTAACCAGCTCAGAGAACACAGATAAATTCAAGGTGTTAATAAGCTTATATACAGAAACTCTGAGGTGAGAAAATATGAAGGGACCCACATACTCCACTAAATCTGAGTTTATTTGGGTAAAGACAACCAGACACACCAGATAGCATTATCCACCTAGCCAATAAGAACCGATTAAACTACCTTCTGTAAGTATCGATGGGCAACTTCTTCAGAGATAAAAAAGATAAAATCCTACCCATCTTTAAAACAAGCAGAGCAGCATTTGCCAGAAAGAAATAGCAACCCTCTGGACAGCAGCACTGACCTCTCCTGCTCAGAAGGGATCTGCACAGGGTTTTTTTACAAACTGGTGGAGGTGTCGGTCTCCTCAAAATGGGGAACAAGGATCTTCCCCTGATTTTTTCCTGTTGAGGTAAAAACGGAGGGGGGTACAGTGTGCCAGCTGGGTAGCTCTGTGTGCAAAACGAGCTCACTGAGAGAGCCAAAGCTCCTGAGCTTACTGACAGAAGCCCGAAGCCCTTGATGCATGAGCATGAAAAGTGACTTTCTTCTCTGTACAGTTAGAGGATGTAATTCTGCCCTTGCTAGAGCCTGGCACAGCAAATTAGCTCCTGCCTCCCCATAGGGCTTCAACATCTCACAAGTGTCAGAAAAAGTAATTTGTTTTAACCCGAATTTCCTTCCGCTGAAATAGCACACTTTTTTTCCCCTTTACTCATCTCCCACAGTCCAAGCACCCCTCTCCTTTTGACCACCACATATTTAACTGAAGGAATAAGTTAAAATGTGGAGTTTCAGTGCCCTCACTGACCAGTCTAGAGTGGCATCTTGGTCCCACAGAGTCAAAAGAGTCAAGCCAGTCTTCAGTGCGTATCATACACCCCGTGAGGACTTTGTGATATTTTGTGCCATGTACAGATCTTGGTGATGGTGAGAGAAAGCCCATCGCATCCCATCCCAGCTGAGATGTGCATGTGCAGGGCAGGTGTCCCGCAGAAATGCTGAGTGTAGTTCAATGGGGGAAAGCACAGCTTCGAGTTCATATTTTGTGTAGCTGTTCTTTGTAGCTGGTGGCCAGCTACAAGAAGAGGACCAGCATGCTCTTACAGTGAGAATTTGTATGTTTTTCATCCATCTCCTTTGCTCATTTTCTTTAAACTCTAAGTCATTTGGTGCTTGGATGATGTTCTGTCATGACAATGCCTCCCTAGAAGTGACTCAATTTGAAAATGCTCGTGAATTACTTGAAAGATCTGAATTTGTAAGGCTGACTCTTAAGCAATGGCAAACAAGAACTGCACTGAGCAGTAATCTTTGCAGAACAGCCATATGCTAAATTGGTTGGTTTTGAAATAACTTTACACTCTTGATGCTCAGATGTGTTGATTCAGCCTTTATATTTTTTTGAAAGAAGAAAGAAAGAAGAAATGTCTGTAAAAATGCTTACAGATGTAGTACAGCCTCAAATGTTTAACATTCAGTGGACTTTGCAGAAGTTTTAATACTTCTGACAGCCAGGTCCTTCTTCGCTATCCCTCTGTGTGTCTAGATACCTACCTGTCTCTTGCTGTGAGCACATCTGAGGAATTAGTACCAAAGTGAGGTATCTTGATGCTCTAATACACTTCACAAAACATAATTTGAGTGATTTCCCCAGCAAGTGATATGTAGTTCCAGAAGGACTCAGAGACCAGGTCCTTGTCTATGCCATTGCAATGAACTTCCTCAGACTTACACCACCTGAAAATCTGGCATTCTAACTAATTTTAATTCATTATTTTACAAACACGTGTGAACAAGGCAGAGAAAGCTAACAGAAAAGACACCTTCCAGTTGCACTTGTAGGGGCCAGGAGACTGACTATGAGTGCATTGATGGATGAATGCTCACTTTAAGATGCAAGCAAAATCATTTTAGACTATATTGCATTATAAACAAGCTGCCACCAAGCTACTGTATAAATCACCTCTGAAACTGGGTGTCAGCTTAGGCTGTGGAAGCAATTTAAAATCAGCCTGTCAGAGGGATTCATCCCTCCTCCGTCCAGAGATGGATGTGAAACGAACCAGGACTGATGAGTGGAAATCCCTGCATAAGTCACGGTGTGGCAAGAGGCAAATGGTGTGTCAGCAGGAAATCATTGCACTCAGAACCTCTTGTTGTGAAACATGTTGCATCCCCATCATCCCTGAAGAATAACTGGGTCCCACCAGCGCCAAAGCCCTATGGAGAAGCATTCTTTTGTGATTAGAAAAGAAGTTGTTGTGGTCACAAAATGCAATCTGGCCTTGATTTTCCAGACAGATACGACATGTTCTCTCTCTGTCACTCCTGTTTGTTACTAGAGTGGCTTGACATCGTGAACTTCGTGAAAAGCAGGTGAAATCTTAAAATCAGTCCAGAGTATAGCCAGGCTGCTCCATATTAATTCCACATTCATTGCTGGCTCACTCAGTCTACTTTTAATCTTCAAAATATTATGCCCAGGTCATGCTTGCCATTTTGGACTGGGAGAAATGTGGTGCTACCGGGTTGGGACAGACTGTTACATATATAGAGACATATATGAAAATATAATATATATATTTATATACCCAAAAATGTTACCTACAGCCCGGTTCATCCACTACAGACTTTTCCTTCCATTGATTTACACTTGAATTATATAGCCAAATTAATTATTTAATGGACTAAGGTAAATCTCTTGGTTGTAAATGTCTGTTTGGGGGTTCAACTCTATACTTTTCCTACTTAGAGAACATATCTGCAGTAAGAGAAAGGGTTTGCCTAGAGGAGCTTAGAGATAAAAAAAGGAGGAAAAGGGTGGGTTATTATTTTTCTTCTGATTTCATACATGGGGAAATGACACTTACAGGTGTTAAAAGAAAAGTCAAAAGATGCACAAAGCAGAGAACTGAGCTCAGTCTTGCTGAGTTGGGTTTCACCCAACTGAAGAAAGAGAAAGATTTCTCCACTTCTCATCTTCAAACTAATATATATATAAAAGCACTAATTTTAAATATATATATATATTTTAAAATTAAGAAATAAGTGCAGTATTCCCCACTTTGGTTTAGGACAGGACTCACATGCAAGCGCTTGTTTTCTCTGAAATTTCAGCCAAATTTCTGAATTTAGTAAGGTGCAGGAAAAAATAGACAGTAGTAAATATCAAGCTTTCACAACACATTTTTTAAGAGATTCTGGGAGTTCTCTCTCATTTCCACTTTAGGAATGGAGAAACTGGGGTGCCAATAGCTAAGGACTGCTCTTGATTCTGCACTGAAACAGAAGGAAGCACTTACAGAAACAGGAACCGTTACAAATGGAAAAGTTTCCCTTGCCCTCTGAATCCGTCACCAGGTCGTTTCATGCTGGTCATAAGTGTATCAGTCTCCACCTTGAAAACAGGAAGATTTTTTTTTCCGTAATATTCCTACTGTCTGATCCAAAGAAATAAGCACTTGAACTCTGAAATTAGAAACCTAGGTCCATGATGAGGATATATTTTACTCAGTGTTTATTAAATAAGTACCTATATTTGCAAAAAATCTGGGCAGCTGGTGTTTACATTACTTCCATGTCTTCATCCCTACATGTCTTGATGAAAAGATACTTTAGTTATTAGCCACAATTCTCTTCTTTAAGAAACATTTCAGTGCAAGGCTGAAATATGTGAAGTCTTACAGCCTTGAGAACCGATGCTACAGGGGATAGCTGTAAGGAACCATTTTAAAGGACTGGAGAAAGGTCAAGTTCTATCTCTGGGCTTGGCTTCAATGGATTTTGTGACCTTAAGTAAATCTTTCCATCACAAAATGCTTATCCTGATGCAACTGCTAAATGAGGACAGCAGCATACACCAAAACCTTCACTGGAAGCTTGTGACGACAAATCCATGAATCTCTTTGAAGTGAGAATGATGAGAGGAACTAAAAGACATTGTCAAATCACAAGTTTATAAGTCGGCATATTCCCAAAGATTTGTTAGTCCTGCAGTGTTGACCTACTCACAGCCACTGCTAAACAACCTCTCCTCCACTACCATGCTCTTGTGGGCTTCAGTCACTACCTGCCACTTTGCTGTGACTAAGGTCTGGCTGGCTGCTACCACAGCCAAGCCTAGTTTCTCTCCAAACTACTGTTCACAGCAGTCAGCAGACATAGTTCAAAGTTTCTCAGCAGAACAAGCAAAACTGAATCTGGTTGCTGCTGAGGCTAGGACCATACCCCAGGAAGGAAGTAGAAAGGGTCAAAACTGGTGGCAAGTCCTAAAAGTCAAGCATGTGTTGCCCACCAGCAGAAATCATACCAGGGCAACTTCCACTCTGGGACTTCTACATTCCCCTTGTAGACTTTGTCTCCATTGGCAATCATGATGTGCTGTGTCACAGCTCTAGAAGCTTGCAAGGTGGAAGCATTCCAGTGCTCTCTCCCAGGTATTATTCAATTCAAAGTCCCTCCCTCAATGACTTGGGTTGATTTTGTGCCTATTTCATTTCTAGAGATCACTGAGGAGCACACACATTGTGTTTTCTGGCTTCTGACACTTAACTGTATATCTTTGGTCTAGATTGTTTGATGTGCCATTCATCAGACCCCCAAAAAGGAGGATAAGATACTGTTGGCTTCCAGATCTGCCAGGAGAATATCTAAGGACAGAAACAGCAAGCTGCTTTACAAGGACAAAACCCATTATACACAGGGAAAGGTCTCATTTTGATGCTCTGTTTTCAAATAAGAAGTCACTCTGCCCCCTCTGAGTGGAAAACAATTTCCTGATCAATGGCTAAGTGTCAACAGTGACAACTTTAAACCAGTGTCATTCACTTTTCAGGCCTGTAGAAGAGCAATAGGTGTACTGCTTTATTTACTTTCCCATCTTCACTTTGTACATCTCTCCACAGTGAAGGGTACCTACAGGTCTCTTCAGTCAGCAAAGTGGGACACGGACAATTGTCTGTCTCTCCGTCTGAATTAAGATTAAAATGAAAGCCTCAGAGAGTGCCTTTTGGATAACCTTATGGCAAGCCCCACTGAAGGATGTCAAGTAGAGAAGCTGTCTAACAAAGTAAGAGAGTCGTACAGTATCTGATATTTAGGAGCCAGGCAGTAAATTGAAATAAATGGATTCTCACCTAGCTAAGTTATAGTGGTATTTGTCATACTCCAAGAAGCTCACTGGTATCGTCTGGAGACTACCTATGAAGGACCAGAGCTTGACATCTTGGCTTAGATTGAAGCATTCTTGATTATGGTTTCTGTGATGATATTGAGATGCTTCAGCTAAGTTCAAGGACTGGAAGGCAAGCAGACAGACAAGCTGTGGGGAAGAAACTTTAAGGAGAAGTGTCTAAAGCATCATTTAGATCTGGGAGCTTTATCTTCTGCTCCAAAAAATATTTGAGGTTATGTCTGTATGTCTGTTATGACTGTAATGCCTAAAATCTCAGGTCTTCGTTGTCCATTGGACTTTGAACAGACAAATTGCTTAAGGATCTGCAATTATCGCATGTGCATTCCCTGTGGCCCAGGCAGCAATGACTTCTGGGATTCAGCATTCCCTGTGGTGTTCTCCTGTGCCAGGATGTAGACATGGCAGCAAATTGCTCTCTGTATCTGGCCTTGAGGTTTCCAGATGTTGTCCCGGTGCATGGGCAACCCTCATGAAAAGGTGCCGGCAGCTGAGAGAAGATGCACTGCAGCAGGAACAAAAGAGCAAGTCTCCCCCTTGGACCACTTGGCTGACGGGCTAATGGACATCACACAGAGAAAGCATTTGGCTTCATCCCTGAGATGTGTGAAGTGCTTCTGCCCTCCACTTCTCAGCCACCTGTGTGAAGATTTCCCAAACTGGACTTGGATTGGGAAGAGGGGTCAAACAGGACAAGGGAAAGGCGAATTTGCAGACACAGGTTGGGATCCACAAATTTTGCGTTTCTCTCAGTTTTTTATCTGCCTTCAGTGGAAATGTGACCTGTCTGATGTGTGATGCTGCCTTTTCACATCTCCCAGAAAAAAAATATCTTTCTCTTGATCAGCTACAAAACTGACTTCCATATTGCTGAGTTCCCTTTAAACTAACCGCATATCGTCCGCATATGTTGGGAAATATGGTCACAGCTGATAGAAACTAATGATTTCTGTTAATTCTGTTAACTGAGAGGCAAGGACATCTTGTTAATGAGTGACTAATTGAGACATGAGTTAATAATTCCTCAGCTGAATTTGTTTGGATTGCCAGCCATTTCTTAATTTTCTTTAGGGAGACCAGTCCTCAGATTGCATGCAGCAAGTTTTCTGCAGCCATTGAAACAACTGAGTTCAAATGCTTGAAAAATGAAAATACAAACACACAAGACATAAGAGCCCTAAATTATAAATAATTGGCTGAGAATAACCACTCCAGCATCTGAGTGCTTGTGTTTCTTTCTGCCGCAAAAATCAGTTTCTATCCCTTGCTCCTGGTTACAGCACGTGAAAGTCTGAGCAATGATGATTTTGGAAATGAGTAGTTAAAGATCATGTCATTGACCTTGTGTGAAAGCAGAGAGGGCAGAGTTAAGGCCAAGTTAAGGCCGTCCGTGAGAGCTTAACTTGAAATGCCAGCATTAGTCATGTATTCAATGTATCTGTTAATTACTGACATGGGAAGAAAACATAAATGAGTGATTTTTATGCCTCCCCTGAACTAATGGGTTCAGTTCCTGACTCTGTTACAGACTTATGGGCACCCTCGGTTACATCATTTAGACCAAGATATTTCTAACCAAATAAAGAAGTCTACACCTGACTTACCTGCACAGACTCTCTTTGCAGACAAGGAACAAGTAGCCAGATCCCACAGGGGAGCACAGTGTGAAAAGCTTTTTATCAGAAGTGGATGTATAAAATGGGGCAGGTTAATAATACCTCACAGAGTCTTTCCCTCACCAGTCATTGGGAAGGGAGTCTGAGAGTACATGCAGCTTTACACCATATGCACATCAAAGTAGATGAGCCAAATCCCTTGCTCCTGCATCTATACACTGGAAGGGAAAGGACAATTGGTTGTACAGTGTGACAAGCACAACATGGTTTCCCATGAAACACAACCGTCCCACACATCACATGGCTGGACATTGCCTGTGTTTCAGTAGCATGGTGGACCAGCCTTGAGCTATGCAAAAGAGGAGGGATTTGAGGAAGACCTCGGCAAGATGAGTCATATTTATCCCTGGCCATAGCAGGAAGAGTTCCTAGGAAAAATGTGCCCAAAAAATAACATGAACTTTCCTGCAAGAGTTCTTGGAGTTCACAGACACCCATGTTTTACAGCACCTACTGCCCAAGAAATCACACTTCTCTTTTAGTTGGGACTTAAAGGATCACATGCTTATGTCCTTGCTGTTGATTAAACATGAATCCAAACCTATGCTTAAGTGGATCCATCCATCCCCCCAGAGACAGCAAAAAATGAAACAATGAAATGGGAAATGTTCCCATCTACTGCCAGCAGCTGATATTAGCACCACATGAAGCTTTGTGCAGATTCAGAGGAAGGTCAGTCCCAGCTCCTAACGCTTTGCAAATCAAGCAAAATGCATGTTGCTGGCAGCCTTATATTCCTCAGATGTCCCTTACCCCCTGACACCAAAAGGATCCAGACATGTGGTGAAACACATCATCCTTCTCCTGGCTTATCAGGACCTTGAGCGACCATTATCTTCCTATAGCACCAATGTTCACAAGTGAAACTCTTCAGCCATGGCAAAGGGAAAATAAAGGAGCAGACCTGCCACCATGGAAGGCTGTACTCTTGCCACAATTGCAGTGCTTTATAAGCTGTGGCGTACAAATCCCATAAAATAACATCATTTGTGCATTTCAAGAACGTGTTGTTCTGGGTGTCATAATGCAAAAAAGTGGAAATAACAAATTTAGGTGACAGGTCAGTTCTCTGAGGAGAAGATGGAGTGCCTCATCAATCATCCCATATTTCCTCATTTCTTTCAGGTCACAGCATCACCAGGCATTTAAAAAATATTCATAAATGTCACTAATGGATTATCACCGCGTCCTGAAAAAAAGCCACATTTATTTATGCATGGAATGTCAATTAAATTGAGATAGATATTGAAATTAATAAGTACCCAGTAAAATGTAAAGTGCACAATTGATTTTAGATCCTCTGTTATATGCACAGCATGTAATTACTAGTAGTAAATCTAAAATGAAAATATAGAAGCTTGTGAGATGCTTCAGTGCAGTTGTTCATTTAGATCCACATAAATCCAGGGGAGACACATTAGAAGTGCCGGCACTAGCATAAAAGGACTAAGCTATAACTACAACCTTCATGGAAGGAAAACAAGAAAAATCCTTCTACAGCAGAAAAAGAGAAAAAATATGTATAATTTTCATCTGAGAACATAACGGCTGTGTGTTAATGCTTCTATGTTGGGAGGTAAAACTGAATAGTATAAGTATTTGTGAACACACATGGCACGATACAAAATAAAAATGCCAGGAGAGTCAAAGATTAACATTTTTTCAGTTTCAACAAATAAGGGAAATTGGTACATGGTAGTGCATCTAGAACAACTAACAGCCAAATTCATCAGGTACTTTTTACTGCAAATGATACTTTCGTAATGCAGTTTAATATGTGTTTTTCTTGCGAGTGTAATGGGAGACTTCTGTGACTCATGCAAAGCTACACTTTGTTCTGTTCTTGTTCAATTTTTATGCCATGCTTATCACCTCGGTATCTGAATTCCTGAGATATTAAGATTTCACTCGCATTCTAAACCATTTTTGTAGGCAAATACTTTAGCCTCATAATCTGTTGTTCTAAATAGGATATGGGCTTCCATAAGTGCTCTTTCTTTTCAGTTACTGTTGACCGGTGGTACTCTTGCCAGCTACCAAAAGGGCCACAATATATTGTTGTGGTCTGTGCTGCATAAGATCAGGCCTGTCCATATTATTGCCACTATGTCACCCGTTAGGGATCAGTCTATAAAGAAACCAAAAATCTTCATGGTCTTGGAAGTTAATAAAAGTCATCTTTAGAGAGCTAAGGGAATTAAAAATTTAAGCCAGAATCAGGTGGGATTTTTCTGGCTGTGAGTGAAGGTGATATTCATCAGATGTCCCTTCTACTAGATGTCCCTGCCCATGGCATGGGTGTTGGAACTAGATGGTCTTCAAGGTGTCTTCCAACCCAAACCATTCTATGATTCTATGATGTAAGTGTTACTACCCACAGAGGACATGGAGATGTATTTCACCTACTAAGGTCTTCAAACCACAGTCTGGTGAAAAGTTGCATCAAAGTTGAGCTAAAACCAACTACCACACATTAAAAGTGTTTGGCTTTGGAATCAGATCCAGAGACAGTGACCTGACCACACCTCATGGGCGGAATTCAGTGGCCTAAACATTTATGTGCAGTATTATTGTAGATACTGGAAGGAATTCAGTCCTCCTTCCACTTGCCATTCTGGAACAGCATGATTCCCACATGTCCTGTGGAATATCCAGCAGGCCCACACAGGTGTCTTGAATAAGGGTATCTTCTAAAGCATAGAGTTGAAGTCTGGGATGGATCTAACAAAGGGCCTCAAATTATAACATAATCCTATGTCTAGGCTGTTCAATTCTATCCTGTCTGTGTATCTACACCATCTCCTTGCATAGCTAAGTGACTAAGGCCACTCCTCTGCCAGGCTGAGAAAAAACACTGTCCAAAAGCTCTCAAACGCAGTCACTTGGATGTAAATCTTTGTTCAATGCTAGGACTTAGCCATTAGTTGAGGAGGTAATTCCCATTCTGTTGGCTGTGATTAATGGGAGAGGGCATACAGAGCACATCTAGTGGCATTTGGCCACCACACTACATGGCTGGGGATGTCTCAGGGGAAGACACTTTCTGTCTTTGTTTTCAGGCTTAGAGCAAACACATTGATTTAGAGTGGATTATTCATCTGGGAGTGTAAAAGGAAACAAAATCTTCAAGAACCACAGTTGTTCTAGCGTTTGAATGTGAACAAAAGAAACTTAGACCTGTATCTATATTTCATGGGAAGTTAATTCAGAGACTTCAAAAGACAAATAATAGGCTTTGTGCCTGTGAATGCAGACCTCTGATTTTTTTAATAAACTCTGGCCACAGACATTTTATGATTAATAGAAATACAAAGCAAACTACAAGAATCAACTCTTCCTTATAAAGCAAAAATATTTCTCAGTCACTCCAAAAGTATCTTTGTGGATGACTAGTCTCTGAGTGGTGATAAGTAGATATGTCAGAAGAGGGTTTAAGGTATATATATGATTTTCTTTAATCCTCCTAAGCAAACCATGGTCATTCAATCATTATATTTCCAAAAGGGTTTAGTAACAGAATCTTAGAAGGAAGTTAAAAGTAAACAGGGGTGCCCATCAGCTTTGAAACGTATGGGCAGAGCCACTGAATTCAAGAAGAGTCTTGCTTACAGTCTGTCTGTTTTGTGTGTTGAAATATTGCACAGAATAATTGGGTCCCAAACCAAAATAGATTAATATAAAACAATATGGTCATCCCCTAACTGGTAAAGGACCCCCAACACTCCAATCCCACCACTACTACCACCTAATTTCATACTCTGGCCTTATATAAAAATCCGCTTTTCTGCATATTCATCTATTCCCTATATGCCTCTTTGTGTGTCTCCATCTCGGTCTTTTCTCTGTTTTTTCAGAGCACTGGGGTCAGATGACATGGACTTGAAGAATTCGTGTATAACAATCTATTTTATTCTGTTGATGCATCACAAACCGATGGCACTCAAATTACATTCTGCTGAGCAGACCTGTGCTCTAGCTGTTGGCTAAGAAAAGCGTACAGGAGTATGTCACCGGCATCCCCACTGATTTGCAAATTGGGTCCCAAGAGACGTCTTGGCAAATATTCCCACAGCTCCCGAGAGCTTTACCTAATAGAAGCCAAAACAATCTAAAAAGGAATTGCTACTTTTTATATAGCTCATTTGCTTTATTTGAAGTCTGCTTGATCTAAAGCCAGGGGCAGGATAACAGCTAATGTATTCTTCACCTGAGAGGCAAGGGACCTTCTTCTATGAATCTAAAAGACTGGAATTATGATCCTGAGAAGATTATAAATTGTATCAATTTAGTTTCCCCGGGGTAGTGGATTTTTCCAGACCTCTTCACTGCACTTTTGTAAGGATATATTTGTTTTAAACCAGAAAAAGTACAAAAGAGAAAAGGACTGGCTTGGACACTGGCCAAGAATGCAATATATCTCTGAAAAGGACTGACAGTTTTTGCATGGTTTCTTAAGAAAGCAAATTTTACATTATCAGAGAGTGTGTGTCTCTGCTGGTTCTTCCCCTGCTAGGGGGAGCATCAATCCAATTTGATGCAGAGGGAGAGATCTCAAAGACAGCAAGTTCTCAAAAGTTTAATGGAAACTGCAATCTGAGCTCACCACCTATCAGACACTTGGAAATGTATACAAGAAAGAGATGTTATAAATGTCTCTAAAGCTCCAGAGCTTAATGTTAAACATCTGAGAATGCAAACAGGACCTCCCTGCCATTCTCTGAGCACTTCATAAAAACCAATGCTTCCTTATTTCCACCACTCTAGGCAAGATTTGCTTTAAGGGCATCACAGCTAGTCTCAAGGAGCATGAAGCTCTTTCCCTGCAGAGCAAAGCACCAAAATGAAGCCATAAGGAGGTATGCAGTAGGCTTGTAACTATAGTATCAGATACCAAGTGAGGGTCCTGCTCTACAAAATGTTCTTAGCTTGACAGTTTTCCAGTTCAAATAGTGAAAAGGTGGTGGGGAGAGAAGACCAGGACATAAAGATGAAAAGCAACCAGCAACAGACCATATTCTCAAGCACAGTCAAGACCAGAAACCATGTCCCCCGAAAAAAACATCATCAAAAAACCAACAGTGCTCTAGAAACTGTACCTGACTGCATCTCACTCCAGATCTCCTGCATCTCAGTGGTGTACTTTTAGTCACTGCCCAGTGAGTTACCAAGGCCAATAAACATGTGCTGAAACACTAATGATATTTGAAGCCTATGGCAGGAGTCACCTTATGTAACTTTAGATGACTTCAGGGTAAACTGCTAAGTGGCCCTGGGCTTCCTTGGAATTGATTAATACCAAGTTAATAAGGTTGAGGAGTTTTAGAGCACAAAAATGCACCCGTCTATTTTAGAGTGAGATAAGACAAATATGAAAATGCACTATGTTGCAGAAACCAATGTAACTGAATGAATCCCGTGCCCGCATCCTACCTGCCAACAGATCATCACACAGGCCCAAGAGCAGACTTACCTCAGATGCCGGCGGAGTGTATGAGCAAAGGTGGGTACATCCAGGCTTAGAGCCTCCTCTTCTGCGAATATAGACTGGAGTCTCAGCACCACCTAGCAGCAAGAGCGTCCAGGTAAGAGGCAACTGCCATGCGCAACCGACATCCAAATATTACAGTAGGTCCCTCCTTTGTCTAGGCATGTCAAGAATCAACTGTCTGTTCCAGAAGGACACGCGGAGCTGCAGACACCTACAAGGTGAAGAAACAGTTCCTTTTGTTTGTCTGTCAGCTCCTCCTGAAAAGACGTGGCAATTTCAGAAGTGCTTTTTGTGTCAGTTCTGAAAGCACAAATCCTGTTCTACATTGCCATGTCCCTGAGCTGCCTCCCTGGCTGTTTTACAGCACCCTGAAGAGTGTTCTTAGGCTTTCTCTCCTTCTCTGCGTGGATCAATATCAGAAAGGTATTTAGTCACATCAGCAGTGATCCATTATATGAAGCACCCTCCTGGCAGGAAAAGCCATTACATTTATTTTTCTAATGCAGCTAAGTAGACATTAATATCTGTAATTAACTATTTAAATGCAAACTGGCTGATTCCTCTGTGTTCATACCATCTGCAGACTGCTCTGAAAATCACAGTCTTGAAATACACTGACTTCATCCTGCCCTTTTCTATCAAAACATGGATCTGGACATGGACAGTGCTTGTCTGGATTTTACTCTTACACAAGGCTGATTAAGGACACTTACTTGTGGAGGTGAGGAAGTGTTACTCATAGTCATCATTGTGCCTAGATAATGTCCAAATGTCAAGCATTGCCCTCTCCTGGTGAGAATCAGGAGTTCAGATCCTAATTTATATGTTTATTTATACTTGAGTGGCCAGGATTCTCATGTACAAAGGCTAGATGAGTCTGGAGGGGTGTCCACGCCTTCATATATGCTCCTGAATGTCTGAATTAATGAGAGTCGTTTATAGCGGTAACAAGATGGGGAAAAGCTGCTTCTCTACATAAGATTCTCCAATAATTTGTAACTGAAGGTGATAAACATTTGTTTCTTTGTTTTTTTTTCTTCTACCAAACATCTGAAAATATAAGAATAAAGCAAGCATTATTTACTTGTGACTTTCATGGGAAAACCCAAAATCACAGACCAAAAATAATTAAATCTCCTTAGTGCTGTCTGTTTTAGTCCTCCACATAAAATGCTGTTGAAGTGCCAGCTCCACTGTTTGAGAATGGATAATGGGATGGGTCCCTCCCTGTGCTTTCTCCTCACTCCTCTGCTGATCCAAAGCCCCTACCATCGTGCTGTGGTGGGGGCACAGCCCACCTGCAGCACAGCTCACGATGCACACACTACATTGGAAAGAAGATGTCCCCACAGCAGATGTTGTCTCCTGGGACAGGTGGATGCTCCATGGCCCTTTGGCTTACTCCACAAGCCTCATGTATCTTGTTCCTTGGCTCCATTTTCACTCTATGTTCCATATATCATCCCATGCTTCATGTTGCCTTCAGAGTTTGAAATATCTTGCCTCAAACTCTGCCCTCAAGTGCCCTCTTTCTCTTTGAAAACATCCTTTTAAACCAGCCTCCTCAAACTGGCCTTGCTTTTTCCAGTGATCCATCCATCTGTTTTCTGGTTAACTGTTCCATTTTTATGCTGCTTTTCCACGGAAATGAAGCCTAGGTGGTCTTAGTCACCTTGTATATGTCTGTACGTGCACTGCCAATAACTTCTGATCTCATTAACCAAAATGATAGAAGAGCCTGAAGCCTCATAGATAATTACATTTCATGCAAATAGGAGGCTGAATGCAGAAGGCAAATCTTACAGACGCTGACACTACAGGAAAATAAACAAGCATAAATCTTGGCATACATGGGAAAATCCATGTGGGAGAGAGCCTTTTACGGATGCCCCAAGCACAAGAAAAGCTTCAGTCATAGTTTAAGCCTTGCTTAAAGCCAAAGCAAATCTACCACAAGACATGCATCCACAGGCAAAGAAAGTTAATTTATTCCAAAAGTCCTGAAGTAAACTTTGGGTTCATTGAGTGTAATATCTTAATTAGGTTTCTACATGAGCTATAAGACGGCAACAAAACTTAGGCCACTAGATGTTGTACTAAGGTTTTTTAGGTTTAATTCATAATCGAGAAAGTCTTTTTATTTTCTTTCTAGTTGGTTGCTTATTTGTGTGAATCCAAATTAACACAGTGATTCTTTTCCCTAGGAGTTTGTCCCATATATTTATTTTTCTGAAAACAGCCCACTGGACATTGTTTACAGCCTCTTGTCACATTCAGCTCTTTCCTTAACTTATCCACAGTTCTCTAGGATTCATCTTCCGAATGAGCATTTCCAAATAACCTCAAAGCTGTGGTTATTCACTTACCTTTGAAACTAATGGGATTCACGTACTCAGGTCTTGGCCAGAGGTTTATGGATTTCTCAGCCTTCATAAAGACATCTGTTAAATCTCTCCTCAGTCATACCCTTCTTCTAACTCAGTTTTAGCCAGGAGTCTCTTTCCATTTGGCAGTAGGGTGGCAGGAAAGGAAATAGCACTATATTCTCCTTGAATCCTCCATATGAGATTACTTCTTGTTTAGGAAGTTGCAAATTACTGGAAAGTGAGTGTCCTCAGAAAGCCTCACTGCACATTTTTCTGGTTGTTTATCTTTTCTGGTTACTCTCCATGAAAGGCAGAACAAGGGACAGGATAGACCTGTGGTGTGTGGATGGTCCTCACATACCAACAACTCTGACGATACTTCAAGCTTTCTGTGATGTCTATTACCAGAGATCTTCGTGAAAAAAAGTCTGGGTCTCAGACCTTACCCAAGTGTTTTCATCCTATTGCCTGCTGCAGCTGGGTGATCTCTAAGGAGAGGAATGGAAAAGCAAGGCTCGCTGTGATATTACCTATGGCAAAGAGACAGAAATTGATGGAGAACATTTTTTTCCACTTTCCTACCCACGCAATAGTTTCCATCATCATTTGTTGGATTGCACTGCTGTGACCTATAAATGATTGGCCAGTCTCTTCGACACAGTGCAAATTGCTGAATTTTTTTTTTCCATTCAGCCTCTTTGATTTGTTTTTTGTTGCTCAGTTTAGGGATTAGCTGTTTTTTCTCCTCTTAGGATTTGTTTTTCTCATCTACAAACCACTGGCTTTATTTATGTGGTTGTGTCAAAAGGTTCACAAACAAAATGCTTGTTATGTATTTGTGTGTGTCTATGTGTCCCTTATTTTCTTTTGGTTATGACAATAATGATGATTATTCATGGTAGTCCGCTAGCACAGGTCTCTAATATGGTACGGGCTAGTTCAAAGGGAATAGCAGACTGCAGAGAACAAGATAAGCAATGTACACCCTAACTTACAGTGACCTTTCTTTCTTCTGCAAAAACTACTAGCTTAAGAAAAATCTCCACAGTCATAAATCACCATCACTCACTGCTGTTTGGAAAGAGCTGGATGATTTTGGTACATTTATCATGGTTTAAGGAATTTTGACATGTTGTTCTCCTCTGAATGTAAAAGTTCTTTTCTTTGTGGTTGTTTCCTTCTATCCCACGCACACATTTCAGAAGGTTACGCAGAAAAGCGACACCACCAATTGTCTTTGCACAGTCGGGGGGAGAGGAGGTGCATTGTCCATGCTCCTTCAAGGTGAAAACATTGGAGGAATTTGACCTTGTCTGAAGTAGCTCCCATGGAAGATTAGAAAAATAACAGTTCACTAAACAGAAGCCTGATCGTAATTACCACTGATGACTACCTCATGTGTTATTCTAGGCAACTCACAACAAAAAATACTATCTTTTGACAAAGCTGTTGGCAACCACATGTGGGGAAAAAAATGAAGGTTTTACCCATTTTTTTCAAGCTTTTTTTAGGCTGATAGTTGCTTAACTTGACTGTAAGTAAATAACACACTGAAGATAGGCATATAATCCAAGTGTAAGAAAAATGTTTATATACTATGAGACTATCTGTGGACGGTTGGATTTATAACTGGCAGAGATCAAAAATGAGATTTCTGCAGTAGTGAACTTTTTGAAATATTTTTCTGCCTCAGCATGGTACTTAGAACAGAAGGAATATTTGTTTAACAATGGGAATTCTGATAACTGCTGTTCACAACTGCACATTCAAAAGTTTTTGATTAAAAAATATCTCCATGCTCAGATATAAACATATGCTTACATTTTTATTCATTAAATTGAAACTAAATAATTCTAACCTGTTTGAGTTGACCTGACCCCATTTGCAACCTTCTTCCATTAATCTGAATTGTAGATCATGATTCCCTGTCACTAAAACTCTTTGTGGAATATTAAGGTGCTGTAACTGCACCAGCAGCCATTTAAAAATTTCTCTGGGAGCAGAGGAATAAATATTTGCTTCTTGTTTTACAGTGCTATCCTTCAGATAGTGTTTTGAATGTGGATCTCACAGCTCTTGTGGTCAGGCTGACTTTAAAATAATTCAGCTGGTGCAAAGAGAGTAGTATCCTCGAAGATTCTTATAATCTACTTACAAGCTACTTCTCTAACATATATACAATCAAGGATTACTATAATGAATGAAAGGATTTCCTCTCATCTGACCTGTGCTATAAAACAATTCGCTGTAGACATACACGTTTAATTTGACCAGTCTGAATTTACGCATCCACATGTAGACGCCTATATGTACACAAGATGCTCAGTTTAATAACCTGCACAGGCATATAAAAGCATTGAGATGTTCTCGACTCTGCTTTCTGTATCCCCTCTGTTTAGGCAGCTCAAGCAACCCTTACCTTCATCTTACGACTCTTATGGGAGCTGAGACACTTAGCACACAGGGGCATTTAACTAGGTAGTCTCAATTTCAAAACAAATCTCAGATCAAGGCTAACTTCAGTTGCACCAGCATAGGACCCACGCCCTAGATATCCAAAGTGGGGAAATGGTAGGAGACTTCTATATGGATCTTTTATAACTCAAGGAGGTCTAGTCAGCATAGTCAAAGGTGTTTAAGGCAACCCAACATTTGGACAGATGACTGAGATACAAATGCATTTGACTCTACTGTCAAGATTTCTGTTGTCCACAGCATTGATCTAGACAGCAACACCCAACACAAAAAAACCACTCTAGACATTTCAAGCTAGTGAAGATCACTCACATCCCTAGTATATGTCTCAAGACATCAAAAATTAGTGACATAACCCCTAGTACTTCCAGGAGAGACATCTTCATTTATTTCTAAAACATCTGGGAATTAAGAAAGGTGTAAATTCCAGTAGCATTAGTATTTATTAATACAGGGACTATCGCTTAAATTAAAATATAAACACCTTTTTTATTATTGCTTGTTGTCTGCACTCTGATCTTCACCATAGCAGAGAAAAAGGCAATGCCAATTTATTTAATTGAAAAAAAAAATCCTCTATTTTAAAAAGGAATACTTGTTTTCAAGGATTAGCTATATTCTTCTCAGTCTGCAGCATCCACTGAGTTCAGCTGGAATAGTTTATTACGTCTTCTTAGATCTGTCCCCTTTGAAAAAGCAAACTGTGATCCCAGGAAAAACAGACGATGAGTTTTTCAGCCTTGCTTGGAATTCCTCTCTGATTTCCTCTTGCATCACACTGTTACTTTCGGTGCAAAGCTATGGGGGAAGCTTGACCACTAACTGATATTTTACTAAATTATAACCAGTGGGGATGTGTGAGTCCTTTGAGAAAAATTTGTCACCAGAGCCCTTTTTCTGCTGAACACATGAGCAGTTATTACTGCTTGAACCGGATGGGTAAATCCCTTAGCTCTCTGAGTAATCTCTTATGTACTCTCTGACTTGGATGCTCAGTAGAAGATGGCGTGGGCAGCAAAAGCTACATCTTTACTGTATTAAAGAACACACAGCCAGGGGCTGTTCTTCAGCCTTCCTCCCTCTGCTCGCTAAGCACAGGGTCTTCAGGTGAAAGCCTTAATTTGAAATATAGTTGCACTGTGGCCAACAGTGGTGAAGTGAGTTATCTAAGGTCTAAAGTAAATCTGTGAGAGAGATCAGAGATGGAGAAGGAGCTTTATGTGTCTCATGCAGTGCAGCACCACACAGTTGGCAATGATTGAGCCAGCTCAGGAGCACCAGGACCTAGAGGTGGATGCTGAGGTCTGTGCCCAAGCTAGCTCATTCTCCTGAGCCCTCTTTTCCTCTGTTATTGCTTTCATTCTGCCCTAGAAAAACTTCAAACTGAGTTGGATAAAGTAGTAAAGCCATTTTGCATCATTAAAACTACTTTTTCTGTAAATATAAATTAGGGTGGACAGATGAAGCCTAGATCAGCAGTGCAGATAAAGTCTCAGTGATCCATTGTGTTGAGCAAACAAGGAGTGCAGCCAAACCGCTCACAGTAACTGACTCCAAGAAAGAGTTTGAGATTGATGCGTGAACGAGGTATTCCCATTAGGGATGAAGGCTCATGGGGTCAGAGTCTACAAAGATGCCTTATTGCGTGTGACACTCAAAAGCCACCATCAGTCAATGCCAGCTTTTCAAACTGAAACATTTCTAAGGGTAGATAGAGAAACTTATATGAGTATGAATATATTGACTCATTAAGGTTTGAACAAAAGAGATGCATAAGTCTGGAAATTAGTAACAGTTTGAAAGAAAAATTATATTAAAACATCATCAGCCAAAAGCAATATCACCATTGTAGCAACAAACAGTAGATGAAATAGATAATAGAACTGAGAAATCATTAGGCAATGTGAAAACAGATTGTCTGGATAAAAATGAACTCTTAGCATTACAGACAATAATTATGACTCTTCTCTAATGTCCTGATGCCCTGACTTGACCTGCTTGCTGTTATCAGGCTCAAAGAAAGTCCAGGACGAAAATCTGAATTTTGATTGAGTTGCCCTAATGAACAGAAAACATTCATATAAATGAAATAAGGTGACATCAATGGCACACTGCAAAGCAAAAACAATAGAAGCTATCAAAATCCAAGCAGTAATTTGTTTTTGAAAAGAAAAATAATTTTGCATTTGCATAATCTTGAAATAGAATGACTATACCTTAGAGAAATTGATTAAATTTGCCAGCAAATTTTCCTGCTCCCATTGTTATGATTGTGGTAAAAGGCCAGGCAAACTATTTTTTGAATAATTTATTAGCAGGATTTAGCTTCTTGTTCATGTGTGCAGACTATGCATTTAACAGCTTTTGATTTTTTCCACATTCCTTCATGACTTTAAATTACTTGACACAAACGTGGACTAAGAGTTTCTGGCAGACTTCTCAAAAACTAGTAATGGCCTTGCAGTTTGTAAATTTACCCATTTCGTTGCGTGTTTGGTCAATATACATTATGGGACAGTGCTTATGATACCACAAAGCTTTCTTGTTTGCTTTGCAAATATTTCCATTTTAACTGATGTTCATAAAATGTGAGATCCACCAGGATAGGCACAGCAGGTATATCAATAATATCTATGTAATCTTAATTACTGTGATTGATTTGTTATGTCAAAAAGTACACATTAAGACTTCGCTCTGTTTAGTATGCTCTACATAATACAGAAAAACAACAAAACACCTTAGTGCCTACTCCAAATACAGGAAAAGTGAATACGCAGCCTCAAACATGATAAGAAGTTATTGCAATAAGCTGACTGCTGGACATTTTCTGTAGTTCTACGTGAAAAAAACATCTTAAGGAGGACGTGAAAAAGAACAGTATAGATTTTCCTTGCTTCTAGCACCTTCATAGGAGCAAAGAAAGAGCACAGAAACTGTTGAAAATTGGGCAAGGAGGGCAGAAAAGCTGTTATGAGAAAAGAGCAGATTATGGACTTGCCATCTCGTCACCATAAAGGAGGTAACATTCATTAAGAGTAAGAACAAGGAGCTTCTCTTCGGCTTCCTGATTAATGTATCCCAAAAGCTTTACAATTTTCCTCTCATGACTCCAGTGAGTATCCCAACAGAGGATAGGGAGATGTGGAGAGGCCAAGGCATGCACAAGAACCTCCTCCAGTTGGAATATACAGGGTATAATGTCCACCCAAGCCTGAGAGTGTGAGGGTACCAACAGTCCGCAAAGGCAAGCAGAGCTAGGGGGGCAATGATGATGTCACAGCATTAAAAATTCATGATGATTAACATTTTTATTATTATTGTCTGTCAAAACCCCATCACTGACTACAGTCCTTATTCCTTCTGTTATGAGCCCAGACCAAGAGAAAAGTGTCTTCCTCAAGCAACTTCACATACAAGCTACATCAGATGAGTGCAGAAAGATGGAGATGAGGAAGTGATGTCCATGACATGGTCAAATTCACACATCACTGACCTCATTCAGTCCTGAACTAGAAGGAATCAGAAAAGAACAGCAAGGCAGCTGCATGGTTATTTTAAAGACATCTTCCAAGCACAGGACATTTGGGAGAAGATATAAAGTTACCTTCAAGGAACATAAACAACAGGCAGCAGGAGCAGCATTCACCTCATGGGCAGAAGCTTCCTAACAGCACCAAGATCTGATGGGTTAGGAACAGCCCTCACAGATTTTTGGAAGCAAAACCAAGGCTCATTCAAAGGTATGCTAAGAAGTCACTAGGTAACAAAGAGCTAATGATTTAATTGCTCCACATCTCATTGGTCCCATGGGGATAATTACATTTTCCTTAGAGTGATGTTGGGAGTGGGAAGCCAGCTAAGAAGTGAGTAATGAGGAAAAGGTGGGGTGGCCAGAGAAACCAAAGTTGGGCTCTTCACTCACTGGCTCCCCGGGGGAAAGAGCTCTGCTTAGGAAATCTCCACATTCTGCAGAATTTTACTTAGATATCTGTTCTCCCACGCATATTAAATCAGGTAGGCTCTTTGGGAGTGAATGCTTCACAGGTGGTGTCCTTACAGCTCACAAAAGTGACTTCAGCTGGAGAAACACACCACCACTTGGAAGTAAAAAGGCAAATACTTCAGGAGGGGAAGACTTTGGAGCTGACAGGAGGAGTGAGAATGGCTGGACCATTACACTACAGCTGTAAATGGATCTCTAACTACAGAGCAGTTTAGTTTTACTAGCACAGAGTCCTCTTCTGTTATTACCCAACACAGAGTATGTGACAGAGTAAATGTTCAGTAAAGATCTGGCAGCCTGGCCTCTCTCAAAAAATATGGCAGGGTCAGAGGTTGCTTTGCTTTGTTTCTTTAGGCGGATATTCTGCACTCAGGGTGCTCCTTTCTGAGGTGTTAGGAAGAGATGCACCTGTAAAGGAAGCTGGCGAACAATTTAAAAATAAAGAGATCATTACTGTGCCCATGGAAATCTGGATCTGCATCTCATGACTCCAGTTAAAAGGCATTTCACAACTTGCAAGATTCCGTTCCTAACAGACGTGCAGATCTCGGGAGCACCACCAAACTTTACATTTAGAGGGTTATTTTTATTTTAATTTGTCTCCTGAGGCAACCTCGTTTGAGCAGAGCTTTTAAGGACAAAGTGAAGGACTTTAAAAGCATCTTTAAGCCCACAACTGCAATACCTGCTACTACCTAAATCTCAAGTATTTAATGGTTCCTAAAAAATATATTGCCTTGTTAATGCCTGCAGCAAAGCATACAGTTTATGGTGAGCGAACAGTAATGCCCCTTTAGCCATCTGGCCAGCAAGAATACAATGGGGTGTTTGATAACAGCCATTTGCGTGTCTGCAGGAGATGGCTGCAATAAAAAGAACAAACAAGCACATTTACAGGGGGCTGCAGTTGGGTAGTAAGCCAGACTAGGCACCATAAGAAATTTAATGCAAATCTCCACGGCCCAATCAAAGACAACTCCATTGCTTCCAAAGTTAAATGGAGCTTGGTGCTTTCTGCTACAAGATGCAGGTGGTTATTCCAACCCAAAATGAAAGTGTCTGAAGAACCTCAAGGGTCCCTGCCACCAGAGTTTTCACCTTCTAATGCAATTCTTGGAATATTTTAACTTGTTAAAAAAAACTACCAAACCCCATGGAAATAGCACCAAAACAACATGTAGAGTGGAACTGAGCACTCAACACTTACTCCATAGTCATCGTACATATGTGATGGAAAGATTCTTACTGACTTCAGTGGATTTTGAATTAGGGACATAATCACCAAATCAAAGTAAAGCGGTTACTGTAGGGCATGGGCGTGTTGAAGCAACAAACAGATCCAGAAAATATCTGAGCCTTCAGCATGAATTCACAACGCTGGGGTCAGAGTAGGAATCACTGGGTCAGAGTAGAAATTTCAGGAGGATCATCTCTTGAATTTCTATGATTTTGTGTATTACAAATGAGTGTCACAATTCTTACCCACGTCACATTTGAAATACTGCTTCATGAAACCCCTTTGTTTCAAAACATAGTGAACTGCTGTCTTCAACTGTGAGCATGCAAATGGCATAATATTATTTCATTTGTCTGCCTAGTTTTGCACCGGTCACACAAAAAGTCGTGAAAGTACAACCAGGCTTTTCAGGCTTTTAAACATGCAAATATAAACTGCTATTAAGGGTACATCACATCTCCTCGCTTAGTACCTAGCTCGTAAAACGTAATAACTCTACAGTATTTCCAGCATTGAAAGTAAAGTTTTTCACTTAAGCCCTAAAGGAAAGGAGTAATTTGTGACCTAATTTCATGTCTGCAAAAATTAGGCATCTAATCTAAGATAGTCATCTAAGTCTTAGCTTAGATGCAAGGAATGAAACACCTTCAGAGCACAATTCATGCAATTATAAACCAGGATGAGAACCAGCTCCAGGGGAAAATGCCTAAATGGAGATTTCTTCATGTGCATTGGTTAAAAAACTCTGATTTCACTCTAGAGAGATCTGTGGCACATTTAATTCCCCAACCATGGGAACTTACTGGTGTTCTAGGCATTACAGGGCATCCCACACAGTCTTCAGAAGGGTGTAGATCTCCTCTGATTGTGTCATTTTTGCCAGCCCACACATCTCCCCAGGGTACCTGAATGGCACTAAATGTCTGTATTTAGAGAACTGAATAATATTCCTATTTCCTGGTCAGCTGGATAGATCTTTCTGTTTCATTAACTGCATTAACATGTTGTCCATTGTTTATAATGAGAATTTAGACACTTAGTCCATTTGTCATCACCTACATGTGGAAACCTAAATTGCAGTTATTTAATCTGCGGAATTAATCCTTCCCTATCATACCGAACACATGTGAGATGGGTCAGTCTGTGGGAGTGCATATCCCTTTTTATTGAGCATAATGAGCTCCCAGACACAGGACTTTAGACAAAGCTCCTAATTTCTTAAGGACTAAATTCCAGTAGATATGAATTCCAGTACAGGTGTTCACAGTTTTGATGTTCATGGTTACCTGAACTACCTGAAAGAAGGTTGTAGCAAGGTGGGGGTTGGTCCCTTCTCCCAAGTAATAAGTGATAGGATGAGGGAAAATGGCCTCAAGTTGCACCAGGAGAGATTTAAATTGGATATTAGGAAAAATTTCTACACCAAAAGGGTTATCCAACATTGGAACAGGCTGCCCAGGGAAGTGGTGGAATTGCTATCCCTAGAGGTATTTAAAGGACGGGTAGACATGATGCTAAGGGACATGGTTTTTGTCAGTGTCAGGTTGATCATTGGACTCGATGGTCTGAAAGGTTCCTTCCAACCTAGACAATTCTATGATTCTATGCTAAGTTTCTCAAGATACGGGCTTCTTCAAATAGCAGAATGAAATATTAGTGAGGATGGTGATCTAAGAAATTATTTTGCTTTTCCAAAAGCACTGTTTTATTTTTATAGCTGTTTAGTTCTCCATCAACACCTTCCATCTGGTAAGATCACGGCATTTCATTCACGGACTT
The DNA here is from genome assembly GCA_013399435.1 of Arenaria interpres. Taxonomy (NCBI): domain Eukaryota; kingdom Metazoa; phylum Chordata; class Aves; order Charadriiformes; family Scolopacidae; genus Arenaria; species Arenaria interpres. Next base: position 167,163 of record VXAK01002684.1, on the reverse strand, counting down.
TGACAAACAGCTCTAAAATCTTTTCACACACACACACAGAGAAAGGCAGAGGCTTCACTATGAGCAGAATCTAGCACAGGATAGATAGAGTCTAACATCTACATCTTCAGATGCCAACATTGTAAATTGTAGAAGCAACATTAAGAATGGAATTGGATATGCAACTGAGTGGAACACTATGGCACCAGCATAAATCAGAGCATAAACACTATGAAACAAAATATTGCTGCTTTGCTGCTTGAAAAAAGTTGTGGTTTTCACTAAGCCAATGCTTTAAACAGTAAATGCAGCAGAAATGACAAGTATAGAAAACAGAATAAAAAAGGTGAATTTAAGCTCTAACTTCTTTTCATTTTTTTTTTATTTTATTTTTTAAAATATAATTTTCCTGGAACAGAACCTGACTGCCTGTAAAGCAACTGGAACACCTAACCTCAGAATTAATTACGTTAAATTCAAGTTATGAGTATGCGGGAAGAATATTTGTGACTAAATATGCTTGTCTTGGAACTAATGTTGGATTAACCAAACGAAATGACTCATTTTAAGGTCGTCACAATCTTTCACTTGTGGATGGAGTAATCCACTACTGAATTTCAATTTTCTCATTTGGAGCTTACTAGTTTGATTTAGATCTTGCTAACTAAGAGAAACAGATAATATTTTGTCACTGACTTCTCATGTATCTGTCCCGGGGTGTAATGCAGCATCATTACAATATCTGCTGACCATTTGAAAACTAAACCCACAGATGGAACTTGGGTTTGGATTTTTTCAATTTCACGCTGCTGGTTAACAGCATGATAGTCCACAGCTGCTGTGAATAATAAATTTTATCATATTTTCCAAATAAAAGTGTCTCTACAGCTATGCTTTTGCATCCTCTACAGTAAGGTGCAGCTTAGAAACAACCAGCTACCTTGGGTCCCTAACCTTTATGTTAGCTTTGAGCTCCTGGGGGATAATTTTCCTGTATTGGGAACTGTGGTTTTTATCTCTGCTGCACAGAATTGTTCTGTTTGGACATATTCTGGGACGTAAAATCCAGTCTCTCCTTCAGGACGCTATTTGGAAAGGACATCATCTCCTGAAAGTTTATGTTTTTAGATAGTCTTCCAGCCTGTTCTATTCTAGTTCTTATATCACACCCGTTATTATATCTTACGTTATTGCCTGCATCACTGTAATATGTCTATATTTCATAGAACACAAACTTTGATTTCTAGGAGTGATGGATACCACTATTTACTGTCCATTCGTGAGATGACTCTTCTCCTGGAGTTTTAGTACCATAATCAGAATGAGGGAATGTTTCTGGTCGAAAATATTATCTGTCAATAAATGCAGCTTTAGGATGGCCAAAAAGAATCATAAATTCATGTGAAAAGTTTAGCAGTAGGAGTAATTTAGAGAAGAGGTAATAAATGGAAAATGACAAAAAATAAAACATCTCAATTTTTGTCTGGAAATACAACTTATTCAACTTTCCCAGGATTTAAGACAGCATTAAAAGGGGTAAGAACAAAAAAGTAAAAAAAAAAAGCCAGTAGACTCAGATGTTCCAGTTAATACTATTTTTTTTTAATCATTCTCACTAAAAAAAAAAACGAAACCTAAAAGATTGTCCAGACTATTGTCACTTGTTCTGCCCTTCACACTATTTTGGTAGCCACTATAAGGACTAGGAGAACCTCAACCCACCACTTGTACACCTGGATGGATATGCTTTCTCATTGACAACAATTTTTTTTTCTATTTTTATATTCTCTAAAATATATTCCATATTTTTATACACTCTTTCACTAAAAAAGAGCTCTTTTACCCACTTGTGTGGCTTGACTGAGCACCAGATTGGTCAGGCAGAGGTTTCTTTCAAGCCAGTTTGGTAGATAAGAAGAGTACCACTGTGCAGAGGTGCCCGAATAGCACAATTTGGGATCCAAATGGGCTTAAATCTGAGAAAAATCAATCCTTTGGACATTTTTTGTTTGTTTGCTCTTCCTTTGGTTATTGCCTTACATCATAACTCCATTCAGTACTACTTAACTGATTAATTATTTCATCAATATGCATAGCTCCAGTCATTAGCAAGATATGTGGTCAGTTCATGGGACGGATCTTTAAAAAGCAGAGTTGGACATTTCCCAGCCTGAGAATCTCTTCAAACAGAGGTGTTTCAAAAGCCTGAGAGCATCTAGCTCATTATTCTAATATTTAGTAGTTCATAAGTGATGTTAGGCAGATCCCCATTATTCTAGAAGCAAAGATAATATAATTAGACTTTTTATTTCCCAGGGATTCGTAGCAGTTCTTTGACCTATGTCAAACAGAGTGAGTGGGATTGGGTGTTACTGAGCACACACAAACTCATTACAGATAACAGGCATCCTCTTTTATCTTAAATGAAAGGAATTTTGTGTGTAAATCACAGCATCTTAATTTGCTCCCCAAGAATACTGTGAAGCTGGGCTGCTCAAAAAATGCAGCACAGCAGGAACTGCTCCTCAAAAGGTAGAAAATATTCCTCTCTGAAGAAATCAACCACTATGCACTGTACATATTGCCATGAAATGGCAAACCAGCTTAGTGAAGTAACATAGTATTAGAGCAGGGAACAAACTCCAAGGAAGGAGGGAAGGAGACACCTGACTTCAGGTATGTAAATTAAGGTAGCTGAACAGCTGTGATCCAGTCACCTAAATGTCATTTGAGTGCCATTTGAGATGTAATAGAGTAGTCAAAATGTCTACCTCATGCTGTTAGACATCTCACAGGACACACAAGACATACAAGCCCTCCTGGAGCATTTGGAGGCCAAAAAGGAGATATTAAGGCAACCTAACGGGGACTAGATGCCCACATGAGTAACTGAGTCCTACACTTGCCATCTTAACTTCCTTTATAGTCAGTGAAGATCTAAAGCGGACCCAGTTCCCCATCCAAAAGGGGCAAGGCATCCATTTTGGGCTGGCAGTTAAAACAAACACTTCACAACTGGAAATTCATTCTTTTCAAGAGTATACCTTGCAATAGCCCAAACGGCACTGAGCACTTACGTTTAAGCAATTTAATCGTGCTCCCGACTTGGATTTTTCATTGCACAGAAGGTATAAACAGTCTTCCAGTTTCTCAAAGTAAATCACTGCTGGAAACACAACAAACATTTCCTAAGCAAATGGTGAAAAGCACCAGGCTCAGAAGTAAGCAGTGGGTCCAGATAAAGAACACATTTGAAACGTGACTGAAAAAAAAGAGCATTTACCAAGCTGGCATTTATACACACAAACAAACACCACTTTGATACATTCCCATATATCTCCACTACACCTACAACTTGAAGAAAGACAGAACTGTGTCTTGTATGCAAGGAAAAAAACAGGGACTCCTTTCCAAAAGAAATCCACAGTAAGTCACAGATGGCTGAGACCTCGAAGAACCTGCCAAGCACCTGAGGCAGGAGTCTCTGCATCCGAAGCATTTTGCAATGAGGTTTTTAGAGAGATACAGTTTTAGATGCTCCAGCTGAAATCAACGTAGACGTGTCCCCAAGAAAAAAAAGAAAAAAAACAACCGAAAAAACGCTGGGCTGGACCACTGCCAAGAGCTGCTCTAAAATGGACTATAACTGTTTCATTTGCTCTCATGATAAATAGGATGGTTTAATGGAAACACTGTACACAAAACTGTACTGCTCAGGTAATTACCTTGATTGAAACAAGTGTTTTACACTGAAAGCAAAATTCCCTTGGAGTTAAACCAAACCACAACAAGAACGAGACCTCTGTGGAGACACAGGCATATAAACAAGTCTGCATGCTAATTATTTTCCAGTGGTTCTCTTAATGAGTCACTTGCTAGAGTCCACTAGTCACAAAGATGATTATTTTAATGATGATTCATAGAAATTGTGTGTGCATTGCAAATACCAAGTGCTGCACCAGTTGCTATGGCAGGAAAATGTGTGTGGTTTGTTCCATAAATAGCAGAGTAAATAATTGTGTGGCAGCTCGTTCCTCCTTCAGAGTGTCTCCCAGTGTTGGAAATGGTCTGCAGGGAGCTCCCCGCATTTAACATTTCCCCTCCTTGTTTTTTTTCTGGGCTTGTGGATGAAACCCATAAGCACCTATGTGCACCCACCAAGCAAGAATTTTAGCTTTGGTGTGGAGTTATTTTTGTGGGGTTTTTTTTCTGGAGCTTGATTCTGGTCTCGTTACCTTGGTGCAAAACAGCAAATCTAGATTAAATCTGTTTATTTCAGGATAACTATATTACTATAATCTCCAGCTAAGGAAAACAGAGGACAGAAAAGCAAACACATCTCTCTCCACATAAAGCGGTGAGAAACAAGTTGATATTTATGACAGGTAGAGAAAGTTCACTTTTAGCATCTTGAAATACTAAAATGAGATTTTTATGGAAATTCCTTCTTCCTCTTACCAGCAGCACTCTCTGTCCCATCCTAGGGTTTTCTCAGAGAAATGGACTTGGTCAATTTTAGTCTTTCCCCTCTTGAAAAGCATGTGCATACTCCAGAAAACTCTGTTTTTCAACTGGGCATTTTCTAAAGTCTCCATTGTGGAATGATTTTTAAACTGAAAATATTGAAATACAACCATTGTCCCTACAGCCCTGGGAAGGAAACAGTGCACCGTGAAAAAGCACGTGAAGAAGCGTAGGAGACCCTTGGTTTCTGGTAGCCACCCCTCACGAGCACATTGAGACCAGCAGTGAGCAAGGAAAGAAAAAAAGCCCATACAGAGATGGAAGGCTATTTTCAAGGGAAGGTGCAAACACTGAGGGGTAGTCTGATGGAGCTGGGTTTTCCCACTATCAGGGATTGAAAAACCTGCCAGGGAAGGTAACTCTGCATGCCGTTTTCTTCCCTGAGGCTTTTAAGCATCTGTTTCCTCTGAAAGGTCTTTATTCCAAATAAATGATACTTCTCCATATGGCAGCTATTTGGTCACAGATTACAATGCTCATTGCCCCAAAAAGAAGAAGAACAACAAGGCAGAAAGCTAAATCAGACTTGCTTGCAGCTATGATGGGTATTAGGGAACTGCAGAGGGGAAGACCTTCCCAGAGGGGAAGACATGGGTGATGCCATCTTACCCTGTGTGATGGTTTGGAGCCCAGAACCAGAAATAAAGGACTACTGAACAGGAAAAAGAAGAGTGAAAAACCCTCCCCAGGAAAGAAATGTTAGGGCAGCTGAGACCCTTGAGGTTGTTCCCCTGAGCTATACAACCTTCCACAGGTTGTTAAATCTTTCTGTTGCCCATGTTCCCAGGCCATTAATCACCCTACAATAAGCAGAGTGCAGCCGCGATTGCCTCACACTGCCCAATGCCTAGCTCCTCAGGAAGGACAGTCCCACCATGAAAAGTCCACAGCTTGAACAGGAAGGGGTGAAAGCAAGAACAGATAGGCAAAACTATGTACTGGTATCCCTGTGTTATGAAATGATGATGAAAAAAAGGAATATACAACAGAATTCTGCATTGGTTTCCCAAACAATGATGATTAGAAGGTTGGACATCACGTCTTTTGGGGTTATTACGGGAGCACACATGAAAATTCAGCAGAAGTCCTCAACCAGGGTTTTCACTGAGTGGGACACAGGGAGTTTTCAGGCCTGCCACTGGCTTTGCATCCTAAAAAACGTTGACGTCAAGATGGCAGAAATTGGCTGTTCCAGAATTTGGGAAAGGGACCACGCTGCAACAATGACGGTGAAAGTAAAGAACCATCTGCTGCGATGGCTTGAGTTGCAAAAATGTTTTCACAGCTCTAAAGGGATGGAGGGGGAGGCAGAGCCCTGGTAGGAGCCACAAACACCAGGCTGAGAATATAAACAGATGAGGAGAGAAGCAGAAAAGGCTGCAGATACGGCAATGTTCTGGTTGGCATCACCTGCGACATCACTACAAGGAATCAAAAAATGTGTAAAAATCATGCTTGTAGTCCCAGAAAAGAAACAACAGCAGCTTAGCTGCCTGATCCAACACAGGGGCTCCCCACCAGCTAAGCCAATGAGAGCCAGTACAGAGATAAACACCATTCAGATGATGGTTGTTACTGCATGGCACATGGTGGAGACCCACAGCCTCCCATTGGACAGAAAGAGCCAAAATCCTGTTCCAGCTGGTAATTGAAATAGACAGGGAGGCTCAAAACCCTGCTCTCCACAGCTTGCCTCGGAGATCTCGAGCAGCCTGTCAGAGCCCAACAGACCCAAATAAAAGCAGAGAGAGAGCTGCAGCCACAAGAAGGTGAAGACAGATACCACAAAACAGCTGTTGGGTTCAGCATCTCCACAGGTTTTTAGACAGCAGCAGCTGCTCATAAACATGAAAGCTGGTTCTTTTTCAACACCAGGCCATGGGAGACATTCCCTGAAAAAGAACAGTGAAGAGGTATCTGGCCAGGGAAGAAGTTAGCTTAGTAGCAAACACACAGCCACAGAAAGTTTGTATTTTTCTTAGTTGCTCCTGATCAGAGTGGAATAAGGTACTTGATCTCTGGAAATAATAACAGGATAATAACAATGCCCTACTAGTCTGAGCACTTTCAATTCATCCATGTTTGTGAAGTTCTCACAGGCCTAAAGGACCTCTGTATTTTGAATATGGAGAGGAGATAAATTCAGTATTGCAATATTTTAACTCGTGAGGCCCTTTCGCCTTCAGGTCAGAAGACCTACTTTGCAGTGCACAGGATGAATTACCCACCTCACAGCAGGCTCAGACACAAGCCATTACAGCAAACCTCACATTTGATTCTTCTCAAACAGGTTTCATAGCTTGCGTTCACTTGCCTTCTGATGTAAGCTGGCTTATGCCAGGTCAATCCTTTTACATCCCAAATATAGTAGCATGAAAACACATCTGAGGCACTTGCAAAAGTTTTGTCTCACTTATGAAGTTCTGACCTGTCACGGAAGGTAGGAAGCATGGTTTTAAAGACAGTAATATTCTGAGATAAATGACCACAGACAGGACAGATGGAAGAATCCCTAGTTTCTTCATCCCAATGAATTTGATTAGATGTGCAGATGAAGTTGTCCACATACCCACGTGGACAGAAATGAGACAGCAGAAACTAGACAGGACACACGACTGGCAAAAACTGGGATGGCTTGAGAATTTCAAGTCCCCAGAGTTAGGCAGAAATTCTGTGGGGTTTTCAGGACACAATACTTTGTGTTGGGTACTAACAGTAGATTAAATTAATTGTCTTCTTGAGGTCTTTATTTCCACCAAATCTGCAGAGACACTAGACAGCTGACTTAGACAAGGCTCTTAGCTTTTAGGCAGCTAAAATTAGATGCCATAATCCCTTAACACACTCCCTAGCCGTTTTATATATCTAGTCCTACTGACAGCTGGTTCCGTTCTAAAGCACCACAGAAAAATGATACTACAGATCCTTGAAGAAAATAATATCCCAGATAGTGATGGAAAGGAATGCCATCTGTAACTCTGAATCTCAATTTTGTTCTCATTAGATCTTCATTATATCAGCCGTCATTGTTGTGCAGAGACCTGAATCTATCCCCTCTATATTCACCTGCAAGCTATTTCCTTTAATTGCTGTGCACACAGAAAATCAAATGTATTCTAACAACGGTGATTCATTGGCTCAGCTGTTAAATGCAATTTGTGCATCTCTCTATACAGTTTATTTATGTATTTCCCATCCCTGCACCATCTGAAAGCTTCCCAATCTTTACTGAAGTTATGCTTACAAATATTTCCCCAGCTCCAAAGGGCAGATGTGGAAGAATAGCCAAAATCTAATCCCTGTAGCGTTCTCTCCAAATGTTTTACTTCCACCAAAAACACAAGTTTACAGACCAAAATCCTAGGGATATAAAAAACAGACTGGACTAGCATCTGTCATACCAAGAGATGAACTCTTGGCATGGAAATCTCCCATGGGGAGCTCTGAAGTCAAGTAAATGAGCTAGGAAGTTAGTCTGAATTGGACTTTGCCTAACTTAGCTACTTTCATGACTGCCCTTTTCTAACAAGATCAAACTGTTTGGTTGCCTCATTAGAGGAGTGAAAATAATGTAATGAATCTCTAATTGTGCTGTTGTGGAAGAAAAAAATATATAAAAAATCCAAAGCAAACATTGTTATGTCAGTCACTGCTGAATATATGTTGATTTCCTGGCATGTCAGAGAGCGTTTTTCTAGGACCAGGCAAAGAATTGAATGAATTGGATATACTTGAAACAAAAGCCATGTGTTCATTGCCCAAGTTCAGCCCAACTGGACTGAGGGTGTTAGTGGGGAAGCCATGATAATTACCATTTAAACATCCACACATATGTAGTTACGCATATCCCCACTTGCTCTCATTGCTAATTAAAATTACCTTCTTTCTCCTGTGCCTTCCCCAGATCAGTGGGTTGTGTTCATCCTCCCTTCTTCTTCCTAGGAGGACTCCCCAGCGGAAAGCATCTTGTGTATGTACTCCCTGTCTGATCCGTGATGTGGTTACTACAACAGCTGCCAAATGTCAGAAAGCAGCAATATTTCCCTTTCTACAATCACAAGAAAGACAAGACAGTATAACTGTACACATCTAGCAAGAGACATTCTGTCTCACAGTACGGCAATAATATCTTGTTCTTATATAGGGCTATTTGTCAGCTGAATTTGAAGAGCCCCTGGGTAGCTCTGGGAGTGCTACATTATTTTTTTCTGCCTTCAGAGATCAAATGATGTGACCTTACACAGGAGACAACTTCCACGTTTGTCATATTCCCCGTTCTTCTCAACACATCCTATTTTTAGATTGCCTTTAGCCATCAACTGCTGTAATGCAGCATTATATTTCCATGTTAAATTAGGGAGATTCAGTATCACAGACTCCCAGAATTCAACGTCCTGTCATCCCACAATATTCAAAGCAGGAAAGGTGCAATATGGAACGAATTTCTCAAAATTCCTTCCACCAGGCCAGCAAAAGCATGATACAAATACAGCAGATGGTGGAGTAACTGCAGAAAACAAAATGGTTGAACTTACATTCCAGCTGTAAGGAGCCAGACATGATTAGCAGAAAGCAGGACTACTTTAAGGAAGCAAAATGTGTAGTTTAGCTTGAAAGAGTGATCAGGTTTGGCTGCAGAAGGTGCTGAGCTGTCTAATCCTCCACATCTTAGCACAGAGATTTTCCTAGTCAAAATCAACTGGCTTTCATTAGCTGTGGTGATGGGGACTTCTTCTGTTCACCTTTACTCATGATAAAATTAAGAAAGTCAAAGGAAATTTGGTATAAGCAAAGGGAAAATAAAAAAGAAGTAATAGGAAATAAAAGCTGTCTCAGACAATGAACCATTTGCCACCGTGGAACAGACTGTCACAAGGCACCACTAAAGTCAGAGACAGCCAGATGCAACCCCAAGTGAAATTTTTTATGGACAAGGAAAACAGCCAAAGTTTTGAGATGACAAGCAGAAATCTAAACAAGAACTTTAGTCAGAATAAAATCCCTCAGGCTTCAATTCTTTAACTAGCCGCTGACTACTCAGGAAATAAACCTGTGCCTGGCCACAGAAATCTTACAGCAACCTCCAACACAGTTCTGTATGCTTCCTCTGCAGTCAGGTTGATTTAAACTTGCAGAAGATACAATAGTGCTCTAGGTAGATCTTAGATCTGATCCAGATTGACAACTACAAAATCATCTTCATCACCAGAAAAATCTATTACTGCTAACTCACAATCCCAGATCAGAGGAGGACTGTGAAACAAAGGCATATACCATGCAATGACGCTCATATTTTCACGTAGAGTCTAGCACAATTTTTTTTTCTCTGAAATATCTAAAGACAATTTGTTAGCATTAATTAAAGCCTTTTTTCTTTTTTATTCTGCAAAGCATGATCAAAGCATGATTATAACCAAATACTTTGCCTTACCACAGTGCTGTCAACAAAAAGTAAAAAGAAAAGGATTTCCTTAAATCTGCTGTCCATGATGTTCATGCAACCTGCAAGTGTCACCTTCTCTTATCTCTGCTGGTGACAGATGAAGACAAACACTCGAAAGGCTCTTCAATGATGTGCACAGTCACGTGGGATGAATCCTACGAAATGGAACACCAGAAAAACAAATAAGCTGCACTCCAGCCTGCAAAACTCTCTAAAAAGTTAGCTCTTTATTAAATCAAGCATGTTCTCCTAACCACTATAAGCCATTTATTGGACTATTTACAGTCCCTGCCTATAGTGTAAATACCTGCAGATAACATCATTCTTGTGTCTCTTCAGACAGAAGCTTACATTCTTGAGTTTTCCCTTAAAAAATCATATTAAAAATCCCTTCCTCACACAACTTGTAGAACAATGACAGATCCTATTGCCAGTATCTCATTCCCATTTAACTTGATTTGTAGCTGAATGAGCACACAGTGAAATAAAGCCTCTTTTTAATACTTTCACCACTGGCTGACCTCTTTCATTTGTAACTAGATTTGCTCAAGAGGAGCTCTCACCAAGTTTTTAGTGCTATATTTGGCTCCAGATTTGGTCTCGGTGATCTCTAAAATTAACCGTTTGTTTTCAATCATCTGTTTTCCCTGCCAAAAA
>VXAK01002684.1:133006-156517 GCA_013399435.1 Arenaria interpres | reverse complement strand
TATCGCTTGTTACTTGGGAGAAGAAACCGACCCCCACCTTGCTACAACCTCCTCTCAGGTAGCTCTAGAGACTGAGAAGGTCACCCTTCAGCCTCCTTATCTCCAGGCAGAAATAACCCGTGGAAGGCCTACATCTTGATGGATTGTCTGATAGAGGCCTGTTGGGCTACCGTACAGCACCTCCAAGGGCAATAACATCTATATTTAGGCAAGAGAAGCCAAGAACATGAAATCATAATTGCTAACCATAATTGCTACAGCACCCAATTGCTGTAGTATTATTTAACCACAGAACACATCTAAACATGGCTTCAACATAATATATTTGGGAAATGGGAGTAGCATGGCTTCTTGTGGTCCTGCAGCTTTTCAATGTCACCTCTGTTATGCCATCATTTTCTGGGATACAGTCCTGACATTAGATGTTGAGCACTGAGGCAGAACAGACAGAAACACCCCCTTCCCTCTAAAGGCTTAAATTCTCACTAGAAGCATGACTTTTTTACAAGAAAGCCACTTGTAGAGCCGAGCCATGAGTCGGTTCTGTGTTTATCAGCTTTCATCCCCATTTTCTTTTTAAACTTCAGGCTGATTTATTAACACCTCTGTCAGCCTTTTGTTCTGAATTGCCCTTCCCTCCTCCGCTGGCTATAGCGGAAAACTCACCTCCTAAGGCTAAAGCTAACCTTTGCCAATTAAAACCGGTTATAAAGCAAGAAAGCCATTAGACAGATAGGCTAATATATTTTTAATTAATCTCTATCTGCTTCAATTAATACTCTAAGTATAGCACAGCAATGCCTATATGCATAGGGAGAAGTATGAAATCACCGGGAGTTGTATCACTGGAAGTGTGCTTGTCACCTTATGGAGATAACAGATACCGGTTATTACTTGATTCCGTGCATTGTTCTTTCTGATTAACTTCAATATAACAAATTCAGAAACACTGAAAGCAAGTAACTGCATCCGCAAAGGGCTTGGGTTCAAACTGTCTTTAGGTTGATTAGATATTCATGAGAGTGGTGCCAGACTGGTTTCTACTCCTCCAAATCATTTGAACTCAATTTACAGAGTGTGGATGTGTGAGAGAGGCAAGATTAGTCCAATCTTACACCACTTAGTAGCAGAGAAGATCTGAGAGAGCAGAGTGTTGGCAGATAATTTCTCTTAGTTTTGAAATACCGTAAGATCTCCTCTGAGGAGATGCCAGGAGGTGAGCAAAAAGGTAGAGAAGGACACAGAAGAAGTCAGAATGGAATGGGGGACACCCCGTGCAAGAAGTAGTCGTCCTTCCCTAGTGGTACAGAATATGCATCCTATAGAAATGCGTTTAATAAAGCCTGGGTTTCTCTTGACCCCCAATGCAAAGGGGAAATTTCAATAGAATCCACCATTTCTTCACAGGACTTAAACTTGCAGCCAGAAGCACTGAAATGTAAAGAAAGTTTAGGAGACTGTTCCTTGGCACAGGAATATAATTTTCAAGTATTCACGATCTTAGGAGACATATCAGGGCATTATTAACAGCCAGAATCAAATACCTTCCCCAGTACTGATTAACAGTGTGATTGCCACTCTATGTATATGTAAGATAAAAATTCATAAGATCGGTCTTCATGTACTACAACAGCTAAATGGCTTAACATGAATTACTCAGGTTTGGAAAGAAACTTCCCTCCTAAGAATGGCATGGAAAATGGTCGGTGAGATAACCAGTTGCCATCACAAACATGGCAGCAGTCAGGACAGGTCACTAGTTTGATGGACGATGACAGTCACACTCAGAATTATGCAAAAAATAGCTTGGGTGCACCTTTTTCTGCAGGAAATTCCAGCCCTGGCAGTATGCTACCCTTGATTTATATGAAATGTGCTGCTTTTCAAACTCTCCTTCTTCAATAGCTATTTATAGCATGCAATTTAAGGAGCAAGAGAGAAAGAGAGCAAAAGAGGATGAAGGGAGAAGAGAAAGGTAGGAAAGCCATTTGCAAATGAGTCATTCCCCAGGAATGCTTTGACAGGCTGTCAGCAGAGATCTGATAAAGACATCCAGTTAAAATACTCCACTATGGTTCCAGGTGACGGAAGATTGGCATTCTGATGGTGTGCACAGGGAAAACTCCAAACAGGAGATGTTTAATCTCTGTGGGAAGCTTTCAGATAGCCCAAATCATTTGAAAAGCATTCTGCCTTTTAGCAAATAATGAACGTATTTTAAAAAGCACTTAAAAAAGAAGAAAGAAAAACCTACTTGGAAGAATAATCTCCCCTGCTGGCATGTTATGCGTGGTTAATAATGAAATGTTTCTTCCAGTACTCTTCTTGGGTTTGTATGCCTGGGTGGCATCCCCACGTCCTGCACTCCAGAGCTGGAGCTGCTTACTGCCCATTGCTGCTGCCAGGATTCCTCTTACCCCATCAACAGTAGTAGAAAGATGGCAATCCAAGCACATCTCTCCTAATACCTCTCTTCTGGCCCTTTTTGTGTCATTTGAGGCAGCGGGTTGGTCCTATGCTGCTGAAGCGGTTTGTAGGAAGCTGAGTGGTCTGTGGGGACGCAGTAGCAGCTGCTGTGAGGTCCACTTTAAATGCTAAAATCCACTGAGACTTCATTTTTCTGGGGCTAGTAGCAGTTGTGAGTCACTTGAGTGTAGTCTGTCACACCTCCAGCCTTCAAAGAATGGAGGTGTACAGATCTACCACTCTCATAATTAATTGAGTACCTTCTGCATCAACCAGGTGATGAGACAAGAAATATGATGACAAAATAGCCAATCTAAAACCAAAGTTTACTGTAAATAAGGAACAGATTTAGGGAAGGAATGAAGATTTTTAAGCAGTCTTTATACCTGTCCATCTTACCTAAACATTAACCAGGTGTAGGTAAACACTGAAGGAAATTAGGCCAGATAATTTTAATAGCTCCCTTAAGCCATGGGTCTATAAATCAGTCTCCCACAGTCCAAAGCTGTTTTGCACACCATAATCTGTCCACGTTATTAAATCTTCCCATTAGGAGGCCAGCACTTCCCATGAAAATCCCCTGATATAAAGCCTATATTGTCCTCTGCTTTATTCTTAATCTCTTATTCATGATGGTCCTTTGACTTGTTTCTTCCCCGCCTTAAGTGTTTATTCTTTACAGGTATTTGCACAGTGTCACTACAATCTTCCTTAGCTGGCATTTAAATTGCATATATAGCAGACTTGCAGGATACCAAATTGATCTTTTCCATCTTTGTCTCCTTGTAAATACCAGTAGCAAAAGACCCTAATAAAGATAATTTTTTCATCTGCCCAGGTCCGTTGATTCTGTGTCCTGGTTTCCCTAACCTTCAGCAATGCGATGAAGACAGAGCTATTATAGACCAAACTGGATTCCTGTACACCTGTAAACTCAGCAGGAACAGACTGGACCATCAGAAGGGGCACTGAAGCACAACTTTTGGTCAAGTTTAGAATAGCCAATTTTCTTCCTAAAACTCTATTTGTTCTAACCAACCATATGGAGAACAGATTGAACTAGGTCCGTCTTTTTTTTAGTTTGCTTTTTCAGTGAAAACTTACTAAAAGCAACAAGGACAAGTTTTCTGAATGAAAGCAGGTGTTCAACCTGGGGGCTAGAGGTTTTTGTGCAAAATCACTTTGTATAGTCCCATTAGGAAGAGAGAGAGGAGCATATCTGGCCACCAGGACTCGAATTCAGAAAACAGCTTTTATTCTTCAGCCTCTCCATATAGGTCTGAAGTTTTTATATTCCAATTTCTGGTATTTTAAACCAATTGTTTTAAGGAAATGCCAGGCTGCTGTGGATGATAAAGATCTATCACTCCATAACAATATGAAAGAACCTCCAGTCGCCACGCCAATGGCATTGATCAATTACATGCCAAAGCCACATCAAATGGCCACACGTGGCTGTCTCAGATACCCTACAGCATCTCAAGCAATCCTGGACACCTATATCCACATGCTGCAACTGCTGGAGCTGAAGCTTATTGTCAACATCAGAAGCATACGGCCAGGATTTGTCTTACCTCAAAGATACTAGATTATGCACAACAGCATCTCAGCAACTCACGAGAGGTGCAGAGATTTTCTGTATAAACATAGGTACAGTGATTGATCGCACCACAACTGCAACAAACTTCAGACTATCACTCACGTTGTTAACGACTGTATAATACACGCTTATGCAGAACGCGTAAAAGAAATTCATCAGGCCTCCCTTGACTCTACTGAATGGTTCAGCAACCTTGGGTTGAATTTACAATCTGTCATTGCCTTTCAAAATGCCATACAGAAGAGGAGGACAGAGCCTGGGGAATTGAAGCGCCTAGAGAAGAGAAAAACAAACAAACAAACAAGCAAAATAGCCAAACTTGATCACACTTCAGCCTTTGTTTTCATTGAATAATTAATTTTAATTCGCCACACTTGACTTGGCCTAACTTAAAGGAAAATGGTCATAATGTGATAAGACTGTCAGGCTACTTGAAACCGCTTGATGGATACAGAAATGCCAAGTGAAAAAAAAAGACTAATGCATGCTTTGGTCTGTTTTCCTTTATGAGCCCAACAAACTGAATTAAAAATAGTGCCAGACTGCAGTTACATGTAATAGCACACAGTTTAGAACTCAAATTAGAGTTGGATGCCTTACCATCCCTAAAAATTTCCTTTATCATTCTTTACTGTTGGCCTCATTCCTCTATTTTCTTCTACTAATCCTACTAAAAACCCACTTTTGCACAGAAAAAAAGGAAGATGCTAAATTGTCCTGTAGAAATTTTCCAGCTCTTGCCCAATGTTTATTGAGCTCTATTAAAGTTGTGTTTAGAATGAAGTGTTCATACAGTCTTCGAGTACTGGGCAGTGGACATTAGGAAAGGCAGAACCTTTATGAACTGAAACTGAGCCACAACAATTTGTGGGACCTACTACAGGCCAGATGATAAGTCCCATCTCACTTCCCAGAGAAGATTCTGGAAATTTGTGATATTGACTGAAAATCCCCAGACATGACTGGACACAGTGACCCTTTGAGGTTTGTATAAGCTCATGTCCCCATCCATGTCCATGTACTAGCTTTCATCTGCAGGAAATCTGTGTGCATAGGCTAAGGTTGAAAGGCGAAATCTGGCCCCAAATCTGTACTTGCATCCCACAGGCACTCAGTAGTCTCCATGCACCGCTCCCTCGCAGTGCATTTTCCTTTCATAACAGCAAAGCAGTGCTTACTTTTGCAGCAGTAAAGGATACCAGAGAGACCAATTCTGCAGATCTAATTCTGAAGTGAGGTGCCTGTTCAACGAGTTAATGTAATTACACTCTTATATGTAATCTACAGGTTTCCTTGCCTGTGCTGTCCATCACGGACACCTGCAACTGGTTGTTACACAATTTTGTAAAAATTCATGTAAACCCTAAACTGTTTCGACGTAGCTGGAAAGGTTGCACTTTTTTAGTGCCTTCTAACTGAACTTCTGCAATTTGTATTCCTACCTTTGAGGCCTCTGGCATCATCCGGTGCTTATGTTCACAACAGTCCTTTCTATATTCCCTCCTTTCCTTCAATATCAATCATATAAGGACAGCTTTAATGCAAGACAATATATGACAGGCGCCCACGTGATCTAAGAACACCCCTGGTTGGCTGCCTATTTCCTTTGGACCAGGGCGTGTTCCTATATATGAATATATACAGTTTTATAGAAATACAGATTTCTCTTTCTATACGTAATTATAAAAAGAGAGTTTAAATATGTGAGAATATTTATACATAGATACACTTTAGATATTGATATTTACATATGTATATATAGCTTGTTAATATACATGTAAAAATATATAACAACAGCAAAAAGCAGGTTTAGGGTCCCTGACTTCACAAGGCTGTTGGATAAGTTTGGAATGGGGGAAGTTCATTAGGTCAGTCAGGCACCAAAAATGGGGGGGCATGAGAACACTGGAATGTGTCCAAAGGCTATGGACTAGTCCAGTGACACCACCAGGTGTCACCCCCACCATGTGCAAAAGAAGAGGCCAACCGTGAAGCCACACCAAGATGCTCACCATCCAGCCAGCCCAACAAGATGACCCTGGGGACTTTGGTCTCTTCACAGTGCTGTGAGGTGCAACACTGCCAGGAAAACGGAAAACCAGGACAACATATCAACTTCAGAGGAACACGTGGCTGGGAACAATAAGGAAAAGACCCTATGGAATTCACCAAAGGGCCACAGGAAGCAGCCGACAGGCTTGTGAATCTGAAACCACATTTTGAGTTATGCTTCTTCTTATTAATATGAACTTATTAAAAACATCTGCCTCATTCTTGCACAACTTACTTTTCCTTTGAACACCCTGACTTTCTCACAACTAGGGTTTGTGGAACTGAACCTTATATTAACTACTTGTCATTGAGAACTATGCTGTTAATGCTACAACTTCCAACTATGAACACTGGCCAGAGAATTTGGATCAAGGACTCTATCTGATGTCAGCTGAAATCTCTAATACAACAAATAAAGTTCTGATTAGCCCATGAGGTAGCCCTTGATAATTGTGCAGCCACAAAGTCAGTGAAAGACTATTACAACTCAGAGAAAGAGCATTTAGAATATTATTTAAAAGTGAAGGCAATACTTTTTTTCCATTACTCAAAAGATTTCCTTTCTGTCTGTCATACCAATAGCAAGTGTCTCTTCCCTTTCCTCTCAAACTTTTTTGGTTTGTATTGGATAAGCAGGGATAACGCAAAGTGAATAAAGGAGGATGAGAAAGTAGCAAGGCACATCCTAAAGCTCACCAAAATCCAATAAAACAGAGAGAATATGAAGATTGGATCAGATTAGAGTTTATAGAAAAAATCTTTATGTAGAAGGAAGTAAACTGTAATATTCCTTTGTAATCCCGGGCCAGGAAGGAGGAAAGTTTACTGTAATATATTGCTGAAATATGAGGGGCAATACCAGAAGCTTGGGAAATTTGTGAGATGAAAAATTATGAATCATAAGAGGTAGCTCTCATATTTTTGCTAGCACATACCAACGTGCCTACAATGAATTAGAAAGTAGAAGCACAGAAATCTCTAGGGCTGCGATAAATTGTAGAAAAGACTGTTTATACTGGTATGAATGCAGACTGAATGTGAATGCACAGGTGGGAAACACGGGAAGAAGGACTGTAAAATGGCATATGCTGCTGACACCTACAGTAGCCGGCCACTGAGGTCCTAGCACACAACTTCCTGCAATGTCTCTCGACAGCCAGCTCTGAAACGGAGGCAGTGACTAAACCGTGATGACTCACAGAGGTGGGACAGGATAAAGAGATTAATTGCTCTCAGATCGAGCTGTACGATGAGACACATCCAAAACCACCAGCACATGCCTAAGGAGAAGCCAGGAAGTGTGAGGAGAGGCTCAAAAATTATTTTCCCTGTCCTCCACATCATTGCAAGCAATCCTGGACAGTCTCCCTGGATACAGATGTCTTAGTGCCCGAATGCTGGGCAAGCTGGTTAAAAGCATCTCAGCGCTTGTGAGTGCGAGAGACTGAAATTAGTTGCAGGTTAAATAAATTCACCTTTCTTCCTGTGAGGTATTGCATTAAGCTACACTGTTTCTACAGGGCAATTTGGCGGTCATTATGTTTTCAGGAGTTTCTGAAAGATATGCATACTGCAATAAGATACTCAGCATTCATTTACATAATTATAAATCAGGAAATGAAATGCTCTCTTTGTCAAATGTACACATTTGTACCCACCTTGCCATCTATGGTCCCACAAGGGCTTTATCTGAATACGAGGCCATTCCTGCACCCCGCAGACCTGGAAGCTGCCTAGCAGCTTTGCCCCACTCACGGTGGTTGTGTTTCCATAGCCGGGACAGGCTCTCTGTGTGGGGTTGCTCTACTTTCAATGCCCTCGGCGTAAAGATAGGGAGAAATTCCTCCTAGAAATATCTTCCAACAGACTGGTTCCCTTCTGCCCTTCTACTGTGCTCAGAAGACACCAGCAGGGCAGAAGGGATGGGCACAGACAAGCCCTGAGGCTCTCTCACCAAGCTTTGTCTCCAAGAAGACAGGCTGGTGGGAGGAGAGAAGGACATGGACCACCACACAGGATTGCTCCAGGCCCCAGGAACCAAGTTTGCTGAGCAAGAAGTGCTCGGTGCACTGGTGTTAATGAACTCCAGAGGAGACTTAGCCTTCTCAGATCTTGCCCATTTTTTTCCTCTAAGCTGGAGTCAACTTCTTGCCTCCATGTTGTCATCAAGCAAGGAGAACTCTCACTTCCCTCCTGGTTTGGCAGTCCAACAGGATCACAGGAGCCAGAGTGCCATGGCAGGTAGAACTGTGGCAGGTTGCATTAGCCTTGCCCAGCTGCTCTCCACCCATCCAGCTGCTCTCTCACTCTCTCACCTCAACAGGACAGGGGAGAATATAGGAAAAGAAAGCCCATGGGTCAACGTAAAGACACAGAGATCATTTACCAAGTACCATCATGGTGAAAACAGAACTGACTTGAGGAAAAATAATTTAATTTGTTGCCAATTAAAATGCATTTGGGTAGACAGACAAAAACTAAAACACCTTACCCTCACCCCTGACTTTTTTCCCAGGCCTACCTTCCCTCACAACCCCTCTCCCCACCCCAAGGGCCACAGGGCTGGGGCTGGGGATTAGGGTCCATCCATGGCAGCCCCTCTGGGCTGCTCCTCCCTCCGCCTTTTAGGGAATTTTGGCAGCCTCACTATGAACCCAATAACTTTTTCATATTCTCATCAACAGTCTGGATGCAAACATCAGGTCAGTGTTGCTAAAACTGAAAATTGTGTAAAGACTGAAAACAGTTAAAAAATGAAGACACAAAAGCAGACCATATTTTTGGAACAGGGCACTGTATTCACCAAAGCAGAGAATGAACTGTCTCAGATCAGAACAGTTTTTCTTATCTGACCCCTCTTTGGAGCATGGTGAAGCCCAAGAGATGTACTTATCTGAGGGCTCGGTTTCCTGAACTACTTGATTAAATAATGTCTCCTGGCAGCTGACTGCTTTGTCCCTGTTACTGATGAAAAGATACTTATAAAAATTGGAAGTTCAGACTAGTTAATCTGATTTTTTTTTCTCTGTTTTGGGTAATTTCCTGTTCCATAGATGTTTCAGTGAATATAATCACATTCATAGAATCTTAGAATCATAGAACGGTTTGGGTTGAAAGGGACCTTGAAGGTCATCTAGTTCCAACCCCCCTGCCACGGCGCAGGGACACTTTCCACTAGACCAGGTTGCTCAAAGCCCCGTCCGACCTGGCCTTGAACACCTCCAGAGATGGGGCATCCACAGCTTCTCTGAGCAACCTGTTCCCAGGAGAGCCTAAGGCCTTTCTGTCCTATTTCTTCGTCTCTTTCATCCCACTCCATCATGGCTCATCTCTTCAACCACCACAGTACAAGAGAAACAAACCTCAAAAGCAGAGGAGACAAAAGTTGTTGTGCTCCTATCTGCTCACAAAACCAGTGTTGGCTGGGTAAGGGTGGCACATAGCCATGGGGCAGGAGGTCATCCCTGCTGGATGAAGTTGGCAAACTTGTCCGTGAAGTTTTCTCTTTCTTTCGGTTTGCTTTCTTTTTTTTTTTTCTTCAGGTTTCCTTTCCATGTATCAAAAACCCAACTGGCAGCTAGCAGAGAAGGTGTTAGCTGACAGAAGCACATCAAAACATCTTAAAACTTCCACCCAGCTTTCTCTATTCGTACATCCAATAACCACTTTCTCCAGAGGAGTTGGTAAATATAATATTAACACTCACTAGTTCTTACATCTCTCCAGTGAAAACCAGAATTAAACAGAAATAATAAAAACTCAGAAAATGTGAAGACTGGTCAACAAAAGTTTGCCTTTGCACCCCTTTTCTTTCTCATTTTTGGCTTCCAAGGAAGCCAAACCGGAAATAGGTAACTGATGGATAGAGTGTGACTAAAGCAGCTTTACCTATTTAAATGTGTAGATGATGGCAGTGAACCACTGACTGGAACAGTCCCAAAAGAGAAATGTCATGAGTCTTGTACTAATTTAAAATTACAAATTACTTGTAGCTGGTAACTTACCCAATTTAATCACAAGAGGCTAAAACTGAGCACAAATTGCTGGAACTATCTACAGCTATACTCAGGATTGTCAGTCAAAAATGCATTTCACAGATGTTTGTTGTTTGCTTAACATAATCTCTTATTGACCACCTTGCATTGCCGCTGTGTTCTTTCTTTTGATTTATGCAACATAAGTACTTTGGAATGATACATACACACATACACACGCAAGAAAACCTCAGCACATCTATTTTCTTTTCTTTAGGATAGGATTAAATTAATGGTGATCATTAATTAATTTCTCCATAAATGCATTAAAAATCCATTTCCTATTTCTCTTCTACTGGTAATTACACTTGTGGTCTCATCTCTATCAAGACCAAGAAATCTAGTCTGAAATCAAGAATGTTGTTAGACATGCTGATGTGCTCCTCTCCAGAGGAGCTGGTTTATGCAGACTCCCTTTCTGAATCTGTTTTCCACAGAGAAGTTGGTTGAATTTATGAGTAGGGTCAATGAGGAAATTAGGAAACCAAAAGTCGTTTATCAACTCACCTCGGAGCTGGTGTTTCCTTTTGTGAATGTGCCAGTTTCCTGAGCTACAGTATAGGAGTAAGAATACTCACCTGCTTCACAGTCGTGTTACCCAGGCACCATAAACAATCGTTAGTGTAATAATACAAAACCATCTGCACAGATACGGCAAAAATAAGATTTGCATGAGGCATTCAGTACTGAAAAGCCTGATATCTGGGCAAGAGTATCCCTATACACTGTAGACATATAAACTGAAGACAGGCTTCACTGAGGTGTCTCAAAGCCAACAAGCCTTGCACAGCTCTCAGCCAGACCTACTTTTATGCCCAAACCAATTATTGTGTAATAAACCCCAAACACTTTCATTTCCACATCTGGCCAGGTGCATAATTTAACACTCTGTACAGAGGAAGAACCAGGTCTGAAGGATGGAAAGAATATCACCATGGGAAATGTAAAGGGCACCAAATACTTTTAGCTTGTCAAAAAATAGGAATCAAAAGTGGTTTTATTACAGAAAATAAGAAAATTCATGCAGACGAAATATTAGATGCAATAGGGCTCTTCAGTTTGGAGAAGGAATGCAGATCAAAAACCTATGGCTGCTAAATCTACACCACTTCCTGCTAGCAGCTAGTCATCTTTTTTTTTTTTTTTTTTTTTTTTTTTTTTTTCAATGCTGAAGATGATCAGACTGCAGAAAATTCCCCACAGGAAACGATGGATTCTCCATTTGTCAAATCAAACTTTGATGCCATTTTATTCAAACACAGATAAGTTGAGTCAATATAGGGCTATCAGGGTGAATTCTGATGGTAGAATAGTCTTTTCATTTGTGGATTGTGCTGAACTTGATTCATGACAATAATGAAATTCATTGGAAATACTTCCCAAAATACTTCCCAGTTTCAGAAGTGAACGCTAACTTTCTTCTTTGCAGGCAGGATCCCAAAATACAGTTTTAAGAGGTTTACATACTACTCTTGTGTGGGCAGAAGGTATTACTTTCTGTAATGAAACGTCAGATTCTTACATGAGGAAGAAAAACAGTTTTCTGACAACCCTTTTTTCTTCTACTGACTATTCAAAAACAGAATGTTGTGCACTACTCCAATGCCACACGACAGCCCCTCTGCCCTGGAATAAAAGCATCCAGTGACTACCCTGTCAAACACAAGGCAAGTAAGTAATCCACAATGCAAGCTCCTGTGCAATTGTTTGCCTTGTGATTTATCAATTTAAGTGGCTTGTTCTTCCTTTGTGGTTCATTTTTAGTCATCCAGTTCACTCAGACTCTCTAACTTGACCTTCTTAAGATTTCTCACCCCTGCAGTAAGGGTGCAGGAACATCATTTTCCCATGGCTCATAGGAGAAAGCTGAAGAATGAGAAAACTGCAGGTGATGCATATATCTGTCAGATGGCAGCAGTGAATGTTTATAAATCTTTATGAATTTAGAATACCCATTTCTTGTTCCATTAGAGAGTGACAATTTAAAGATTTTTGGATTACAACGAGGCTAGTGATGTATATCTGAACCCTGCTGACACACATCTCCTATTACATGGTGGTTGACCGTATATAAAAAATTAACTGCTCAGTGCCAACACTTTCTGCAACAGCTGCTGAAGGAAAACCAGTGATGGGTAAAGGACTCTTCTGTGATTTTCATCAGAGAATTTAGAGATAGAAAGTACCCGGATTTCTTCAATGACACGGTGTATGTTTTTGTTCTTGTTATGCAAACACAGATAATATCATTAGGCCTGCACTAAACCTGATAAGAATACACATCTCTTTTCTAGTAAGGACATCTGAGCTTCTCCAACAAAGCTTTTCCAGATGTCTTTAACATGGACGGAATGCATTTTAAGCTTGCTTGGGCCAAAATATTCCAGTTAATTTCTCCCAGGGGAAATAAATGGCAGAAGTTCGTGTCAAACAACTCAGAGATTTATAGTCGGAAATCTCAAAGGACCAAGATGATGTATTGGATTTCTGGGTCCACTTATAATAACCTGGAATGACTTATATGTTTTATTATTGGAATAGCAATATATGTGTATATATATTACTGATGTGAATGAGCAGTAGATGCATTGCATACATATCCCCCAGTAGGACTAAAATACATATGTGTCCATCATTACAACCAAAATGAGAAATTGGTCCATACTGTTTAGGTTTTTCCAAGTGCTCAATAAATACTTCCAGCAAAATGTGCTGAATGAGCTCTGAAACTCATTTTTCATAAAAACTTATACCAGAGTTTAAAGCACCAGATGGACTGCAACACGGAATAAATTAGGGGAAGAACACTGTTAGCAAGGATTATAATAAATAGCATAAAGGAAGCTGCTATAGGGTAGAAAAAAGAAAGAAAAGTACAAATAACAACCCAGCAACTTGTTTAAATGTCTTCTAGCTCAACTTAGCTAATTCAAGTTTCATTAAAATGTATCGGCTTAATGTTAGGCTTTTTGTCTTACTATAAGGAAAGAGACATCTAAAATTGGAGTTGAAGGATGATCACCATATCTGTGATTTACTTTGCAGTTTCTGACTGTCCTGCCATACTCATCTTGTTAGGAATATAAACAAGTCAACGTCCTGACAGACTCCGTTTCTGGAGCAGAGCTGAGAAGCAATCCTGAAATGAAAGGTAAAGTTAAGTTGTTTGTTTCTTTTCCCAAGTCATGTTTATTTTCATTTGTTTTTGAGAAAATATAAATCTGACAGTAACACTGCCAGAGTATCTATCTCCGTAGCTGCTGTTGTAAGATCATTGGAGAAAGTCACAATTACACATAGCTGAGGAGGGAGATCAGGCAAAAAAAAAAAAGGTCACGTAAGGGATGGTTGAGATCTATCTGGCTGAGTTGTCACCTAAATTGAGTAGGTCCATAATAAGAAAAAGAAGGACGCTTTTTGTATTACCAGCCACATTATCTGCTAGTGCACGCATCCCAGTGCCCGATAACAGTCTGTACCACAATTGTCACTTCTTAGAGACAAGAAAATGCGACTCAGACTCATTTTAAATATGAAAAAATGGACAGAGTGGGTGATCTTCAAAGTCCTTTAGGGTCTAATTCCTACTGATTTCAGGTTCTGACACCTGAGACTCAATTTTCATTGTCTAACTGAGGCAGTTCAGCTGCTGTAGGTATCCTCAATGGGTAAGAAAGAGTTATAGACACTGTTTCATTTTATCTTCATTTCTCTCTAGTGATCAGAGAGAGCTGGAGGTAACTGAGTTAATTACAGGTCCCCATTTAGCATCTAACATCTAATATTGTGTCTTAAGGCTTTGCTTTGAGCCCTAGCCCTTCATGAGGACCTGAAGCAAAAAAACACCAGCTGAAGTTCACACTACAGCCAGGAACAAAGCCCATGCTCTGCATGGATGCTCTGACCACTGGATCATCCCCAGCTTTCTGTATAACAAGGGGAGAAAGCCACCAGGTCCAGTCCCCACAGGTTATTGGATGTTTCCCATTCAGTGACCTTATGTTTCATCATAAACTTTTCCCACTGGCAGGTTTAATATAGAACTTTGCTGCCATCAAAAACTCTGCTCAAAGGATGAAAAGGACCAGAACCCAAATCTGGTTTTCTTTGTTTCACGAGTCAAATTTTGGGTGAATTCACCTCTGAGGCTGATGGCAGTTTAACAGCACCGTGAACAGTCCTGGTACCCACCTTGTGCTTCCCCAGATGCTGTTGGCTCCTCTATGCAGACTGTCAGGTGCTGTGCCTTCACCAGCTACCTCACCACTCGCTGCTGTTTGCCCCTCAGGTTTGATTGCTTACTTTCACCTGCATCAAGAAAGAATGCATATTGTCATATCTATTTAAAAGAAAATAGAAAGAACTGGCAGGCACTACCTGGATGATTGTTTTGCTGGTTATGCAGCATCATAAAGCCATTTTCTTCAAAGGCCAAGAAAGGAGACGTGTCTCTGTTAGCTGCTATTAGCAGATTTATCATTAACTGCAAGCTCTTTGTGGAGACCTCAGTAGGAGACCATTCAAATAAATATCTGTCAGGACACCAAAATGTCTCTTTGAAATAGGTGTAACTGTGTGCAGCAGCTTTGCACAGGTCCCTCTTCAGACAAATTGCACAAGAGCTTTATTCATCTGTGGTTTTATGCAGTGCTCTGCAGGACACAAACAGCTGGCTCTCTGCACCTCTTCATACACAGGTTTTAGGAGCAGAGGGTTCATTGTCACATCGAGTCTGACCTAAATATAACCAAAGTGCTACTATCTAAACCACACAGTTTTACACAAATATTGTCATACCAGTTTTATTTACTATCTTTATCAATGATCTGGACAAGGAGATTGACTGCAACCTCAGCAAGTTTGCAGACAACACCAGTTTGGGCAGGACTGTTCATCTTCTTGAGGTCAGAAAGGCTCTACAGAGGGATGGGGACAGGCTGGATGGATGGACTGAGGCCAATGGGATGAGGTTCAACAAGATGAAGTGCTGGGTCCTGCACTTGGGTCACAAGAACCCCATGAATGCTACAGTCCGTGGGAGGAGTGGCTGGAAAGCTGCCCAGAAGGGATTTGGGGATGTTGGTCAACAGGCAGCTGAATATGAGCCAGCAGCGTGCCCAGGTGGCCAAGAAGACCAACAGCATTCTGGCTTCTGTCAGAAATAGTGTGACCAGCAGGCCTAGGGAAGTGATTGTTCCCCTGTACTCAGCACTGGTGAATCCCCACCTCAAATACTGTATTCAGTTTTGGGCCTCTCACTACAAGAAAGGCATTGAGGTGTTGAAGTATGTCCAGAGAATAGCAATGAAGCTGGTGAGTCTGAGGAACAAGCCTTATGAGGAGCGGCTGAGGGAGCTGAGGTTGTTCAGGCTGGAGAAAAGGAGGCTGAGGGGAGACATTATTGCTCTCTACAACTACCTGAAAGGAGGGTGTAGCAAGATCAGGGTTGGTCTCTTCTCCCAGGTAACAGGAAATAGGACAAGAGGAAATGGCCTCAAGTTGTGCCGGGGAAGTTTAAACATATAATAGGAAAAATTTATTTACTGAAAGAGGTGCCAAGCATTGGAACAAGCTGCCCAGGGAAGTGGTTGAGCCACCATCCCTGGAGGTATTTAAGAGACATGTAGACACGGTGCTGAGGGATGTGGTTTAGTGCTGGTTTTGACTGCGTTAGGTTAACAGTTGGACTCGATGACCTTAAAGGTCTTTTGCAATCTAAATGACTCTATGATTCTATTAGCATCATCTATGGAAGTGTCCATTTTTGGATAGTCTTCAGCAAATGTAGCATCTTCAATGGGACTGACAAAATTTCTTCAATTATGTAAAAACTCTTAACAGAAAAGCAACCCAGATTTCCTCATTCACTTCCTTGAGGCTCTCCTGGCACAGCAAGTTATTCTGCTATCGCCAAAATGTAATTCAAAGGCTGAGTTTCTTCTGCTTTCTCTCAGAGATGGGTCAGTCCCTCTGCCGTAGAGTATTTCATTGAACATGTTAACAGACAGGGGTTAGACCCTCCTTCAGTTTTCAGACAGATACCTCTGTCTAACAGATACCTCTTTGGAAACAACTGCTTTCTGTTTTTGCTCTGTTACCTCTCTTTATTTCTTTTTTCCCTATGCAGATCTCATGTAAAGTATTCACCTGATGTGTCTGACTGTATTGGAAATTACAAGACTGTCTCCACTGCGCTTTTCACAGGGTTGCCTGACGTAGCAAAACTAATGTATTATTTTACATTCGTATTTGTCTGAAAACTGTGGAGAAAAGATTTTTCTTCATTCTATATGAAAATCCCCCCCACACTGCTAACTAATCTTTCCCATGGCCCATGCTATAGAGAGAAACGGTGTTAATAGCTCACTTCTGGCTGTGAAACACTATTTCAAATTGTCTCCCGTAACTCCCGTGGTCCAATTCCAATTGCTTACATTTTGCTCCCATTGTTTAATAGGTTTTTTAGTATTGGGATGGGAGGTGGGGATGTTCAGTCCAGCTGTGAAAATCCTTTGGTGAGCCTTCACAAGCATTTTTAGAGTTAAACTGTTCTCCTGAGATTCATGAAAAAGAGCTTCTGCACGGGGCAACTGACAGTAGGATTCCCTGGCAGCATCTTGCTCTCAGGAACAAGTTTATCTACAACTCCCGTTAGCCCTTGAGACAGAGTTATCAGCTGCACCGGTGTCTCCAGCAAGCACTGAAAGGGTAATCAGTGCCTTGAACAAGTAGAAAAAGCAAAGCTGTTGTAATGTCCCTAATAAGCTCCAGTTTGCCAACTCCTTTGCCTGTAGAAACCTGTGTTGTGCTGCTGACTTCAATTATCTCAACATTTACACCCAATATCAAGTATTTACAACACCACAGACATAGTTGAAACAGGAAAGCTTGCTCCATAATGAAACCGTGACCAAAGAAGGGTCCTTTGAATGTTTTCTAAGTATAAGCAGATTCGACATGAGTTTTTTCCAAGACATGAACTTCATGAACACATGAACGGTGTTTCCAGCACTGAAAGCTTCCTGTCATGAGGACCCAACTCTTTAAGCATTATCCTAAAAATAACACTAAAGGTTTCCAAGTAATTGAAGCAGGCAGTGGCAGTTGGGTGAGAAATGGAGGGAGAGCAACAAGGATAGAGCGCGCATCTCCATCAGAGAATGCAGTGCTATATTAGAGAGCTTTGAGTTGGCTCTGAAGATGCTGATACAAGTCTGGGCAGAGCTCCATGCTGTAAAAAAGTCAGGTGAGACCCAGAAAGCTGTACTAGTTCTATTCACTGACTAATTAGTCCTGCAATTAATTAGGCTTGTTGCAGTATTTGTCCTGATGGGACAGATGCCTGTTGTTCTGGAATCAGCAAGGTCGGCGTTGGATTGCCATGATGTTTTGGGTTCACAAGCTGAGACCCAATTCACCTTTCTACTGCACTTTTTATATTCTAATCCCCCTAAAGATTTGAACTAAATAAGCCAGAAACAGGAAACACCGGGGTAATGGGGCCTTTATGACCCCTGCTCACTGTAGGGGGAAGTTGGACGAGATGACCTTTAAAGGTCCCTTCCAAGCCCAACAGTTCTATGATTCTATGCCAATGTGAAGAAGGACTGTCAATTCAGTCCATATACCAGGCTGGAAGCCTTGGACTCTGTGTTCTTTCCATCCTTTTCTGTTCCCTTAAAGCTCTTAGGTAAGTTCAGGTTTCTCTGAAAAGACTCCAGTGGGCCCTGAGCCCGAATTGTCATAAGCCCCATAGTCTTCTACACACTGAGTACTGCAGGCAAATTCCTTATAAACATACAAGAAGGCATAACAGTCTATTCCATCTGACTGCTAGCTAGCTGTCACCTCATCTAAGAGCCGTGAAGTTGGCTCACAGCCTCAGCCCCACCATCCCTTACTTTAAGGATCACATCTCAGCTCACACCAGCAAAAAGGATCAGGAACACAAAGCAAGAGACCAAATCTCCAACTCCCTCTCCTTCACCTCAGCTAACACCTGACATTCCTATTGTCTGCAAGACACAGCTGATGTGACTGGGATTATGAACATAAAGAAGGAAAATTAGTTACAGCTGGAGCAATTGTCAGGCAGGAAGATAATTGAAAGCCAGCAAAACGATCAACCGTTTAATTGCTTACATTAAAGAAATGAATTGACAGCAATCAAGCCAACCTATAAAAGGTACCCAAAAAAATGGCATGTAAGAAAACAGATTAATTTTCATCAGGAATGAGTAAAAATAAACTTGGAAAAATTGAAAAGCCAAGCTTGTGTTGTTTATAAACCTTAATCAATTTAAAACTCATTTTCAACATATTAAACTTTACTATTTAATGTCTCCCAATGAATTCTGCCGTTGGCATTGTTCAGCAGTCTCTCTGAAGCCTTGTGCAGTTAAAAAAGATAATTCATTAGCATTGCCTCTGCCAAGCACACTTAAATCAGGAGGCAGACCCCAAAACGATGAAGGGGGGAGCACTGTGAATGTTTTTAAAGGGAATTTTTCCTATTTTGGGGATTGTTGTTTTCCTGAGGAGATTTTTTTAGAGGAAGTAAAACTATTGACCTCTTAGAATTTGTGTTTTCAAGCCTTGTGCTTTGGTCTTATTACTGAATCTTTGTGCAGAAGCAAAGGTGAAATATGGGTGGGAGGAACAGATGCTTGGCAAATTTGGTCAATACCTTGGTGGAAATCCCTGAGAGGCCAAACACCAGTCTTGCTGCTTGGTTTTGCCTTCCTGACCACTGACACAGTGCTGTGCATCAGCACAGAAAGGCCCAGCTATCTCCATACCACGTTCAGCGTTGCAGCCTCTCTGTATCTGGGTCGAGAGCATACCTGGAGAGCTCAAACCCTTGAGAGCAATCTAGCACAGGGTCCACTGAGCAGAGGCAGCAATGCTGCTGGCTGGAAGTGTCCAAACTTGGGGTTTGGCTCAGTTTTCAGCCATACAGTGCAGTAACATATTTCACATCTTTTTTGGTTCACAATTTTTTTCCCCAATCACCTGCTTGGAAAGTCCTTTAGAAGAAGTTTTGCTCTTGTCCCTGAGAGCAGGACCCCAGCTAATGGCATGGGGAAAGCAAATGCCGGGTGAGTTTCATTGCTGCTGCTACAGATGTGCTATCTTCAGCCCATCATGTCACCTAGAACTGTCGGCATTGCCTCTAACACTGCTCTAACACAAACCCTTTCCAACACACAATAACGCCCCCTGAAATCTTTAGGCCCAAATCTGAGGTGAGCAGGGATATGAACTCTACTGTACCAACGTACACTAAATTTTTAGAAGGTGAGCAATGATGAAGGAATGGAAAGAGAACTACTCCAGAATGGCCCCTTGAGGCTTCATGCTTCTTTTTCACAAAAACAATACAGAGGTTTCATCTGGTTTTTTTCATACTAATATAAATCACTTAAAAGATTTTATTTTGGAAGGAGAAGATAGATTGTACACCATCTCTTTTTCTCCCTATCATCAACTTTTCATTTCATGATAAAAATCTCATTTTGTAAGTCTGACACTCAAAGAAGGAAAGAGAAACGAAAATAGCTGAATCCAAGGGCTCAGTTACTGGCTGACTGAACATAGGAAGAATGAAGTGTTCCCCATGCAGTGATTACCCTAACATTGCTGACCTTCACCTCCTGAAACTAAGTTATGAAAGTCCTACACCAAATCAATACTTTTTTTGAAGCTTTCTCAATTTTTATGGTTTCCCTCCTGTTTTCATTCTCACATTCACATTGCTGGTAACCCATTGTCCAGGCATCCATTTTCCATGTTGCAGATCAGCCTCTCTGGGTTTGAGTAAAGCAAAGCCCCACCACAGGCTTAGTGAGATCTCTAAGAACTGCACGCTGACAGCAGGGATTGAGAGCCAACTGCCTTTCTGAAAATGTGCAGTCATCTCACATCATCTGAAGGAAGAGCAGATGATCTTGTCCCTCCCACCCTCAGTGATAAAACATACAAGTAGATATCTGGATTTTAACTCTGCATTTTGTACACCTTGGAGGTTTCAAAGGAGGGCCACCAAGACAATCAAAGGACCGGAAGACAAACCTTCTGAGGCAAATCTCAAGAGAAGAAATGCTAAAATCAATACCACCTGGATTATGTTCATTATTTTTTGACACAACCAAAATCAACTTCATTTTCTACTGTAGTATATTACTTGATAGACTAGAAATACTTAAGTAATAAGTAAAAGATATTTCCAAATGAAGAAAATTCAAATATTTCCCTTATGAAAAGGTCAGGATTACTGATTATTCCACTAAACTCTGGGAACATAGGATTGGGAGGAAATAAGTGTACCGGTAACTGCAGGTACCAGGTAGCAGAGGTTAAGTAAAGGGGTAGAAGGTATTGACTCCACTGTGACACACCATGGGATGATACCTCCCTAGAGCAATCCCAGGAGCCCAGGACCAAACACCCAAGACACCGCAATGTGCCACAGTAGAACAGACTCAGGGGATCCCATGCAAACTCCCATTTCTCTGTCCTCTTCCTGGACCCTCACATTGGAAGCAGAGGCACCTAGCATTTGCTGAGAAACTGATGCGTGCAGAAAAGTCAACAAATCCAGAACTCACCAGAGTCACTGCACATTGGAATATACAAATTGTTGGTTGCAGTTTCTAGATAATCTGAAATGCTTCCTAGCTGTGTCTCTGATCAAGTGGCCAGGTGGCAAGAAATCCTAGAGAAATGACTTAGTTCTCCTTTTCCTGCCAGGAAAAAATTACTGGGTACTAAAAGATGCTATCTTCTTGGAAACCTAGACCTAGAGTAGTACCAACCTAATGCCCACTGTACAGAAAGACATAAAAGTCACAAAAAAAAAAAGAAAAAAATCAACTTTACTTGCCAGTTGGTCCCAGAAGGAATTATTTTTCTGAATTCATCCTTGTATGTTTTATTGACAGCAATGGTTATGACCCTTACAATGGCCTTATAATTCCCTGCCTTGCTCTAAGACATAGTATATGGTGAAAGAAACTAATGAAGCAAAAGACACTTGATATCCGCCTTCAAATGTGCTGTTTATAAAATCCTTTTAAAAGGAAAAATAAAACAGCCATTTTAATAAATTAAAACCCCTGATGTGCAGCTCACTGGATGACAGGTTGAATCAAGATGGTTGACATGTCACACTGTAACTACTTCCTTGGTGAATGATGACATAATTTTCAGATTTGCCCTTCTTACTGGCGTTGATGCATTCAGGCAAAATGATATATCAATCAGTCTTTAGGACTTAAATGCCTGTTATGAGTCAATCCTCTGGGGCTCTCAGATTCCCACATCTCGTAAGAATCTCAGCAGTAATTTGTAGTCGTTTGAGTCTTTTATAATGCTTCACATCTCTCAAATTGGTTAGAGCCTAAAACTAGAGCCCTTGCTCTGTTTCACATCAACCATATTATTGGTATAGGATGTGTGTATTGCTCTATATTCTTTTTTACCACCGTGTTAATGCCAGTTTCTCATAATTCAATATGGACAAAATCCACTGTTGTACCACATATGTAGCAGGTTTATGGCCTGCTTTCTCCCTGGTTCATTTTCAGGGCCTGCATAAATCTCCAGTAGAGCTGCTCCCAGACATAAGGACTACATCAGTGGACAAGGTAAGAGCTACCAACGTTGTCTACCTTGACTTCTGTAAGGTGTTTGATACGGTCCCCCCCAACACATTCTTACCTCTCTACTGGAGAGAGACGGGTTTGATGGATGGACTGTTAGATGGATAAGGAATTGGCTGGATGGCCACATCCAAAGAGTTGTAGCCAATGGCTCAATGTCCAAGTGGAAACTGCTAACAAGTGGTGTCCCTCAAGGGTCCAAACTGGGACCAACACTATTTAATACCTGCATCAATCACATAAACAGTGGGATTGAGTGTACTCTCAGCAAGTTTGCAGATGACACCAAGCTGAGTGGTGCAGCTGATGCACTCAAGGGAAAAAATGCCACCCAGAGGGACCTCAAGGGGCTTGAGGAGTGGGCCCATGTGAACTTCATGAGGTTCAACAGGGCCAACAGCAAGGTCCTTCACCTGGGTCAGGGCAACCCACACTATCATGACTGGATTGAGAGCGCCATGCGGAGAAGGATTTAGGGGTACTAGTGCATGAAAAATTGGGCATGAGCCGGCAATGTGCAACCACAGCCCAGAAAGCCAGTTGTATCCTGGGCTTCATCAAAAGCAGCGTGGCCAGAAGGGTGAGGGGGGGTGATTCTCCCCCTCTAGTCCACTCACAAGACACCCCACCTGGAGTACTGCATCTAGATCTGGAATCCCCAGCGCAACAAAGACATGGATCTGTTAGAACAGGTGCAGAAGGGCCACAAAAATTGTCACCTCTCCTATGAAGACAGGCCGAAGTTGTTCAGCCTGGGAAAGAGACTACTCTGGGGACACCTTATTGAAACCTTTCAATATATAAAGGGGGGCTATAAGAAAAACAGAGAGACTCTTTATACAGCCTGTAATGACAGGACAAGGGGCGATGGTTTTACACTAAAAGAGGGTAGGTTTAGATTGGATATAAGGAAGAATTTTTTTATGATGGTGGTGAGACACTGAAACAAGTTGCTCAGATATGGATGCCCCATCCCTGGAAGCATTCAAGGTCAGGTTGGATGATGCTTTGAGTAACCTGATCTAGCGAAAGATCTCCCTGCAAAATATTCATGAGACCTAAAGAAAGGGAAGCCATATAATATATGGCTATACAATCTATAATATATTATAGATTATATAAAAGATTTATATAAAACTTACTTGTACTACGTGGCTGGATAATACATTCAAGGCAAGTGCTGACCACACAACTCACATGTTATCTCAAACAAAATGACAGAGGATATCTGTAAGGAAAATTATATACTCTTCCCAAGAAACAGATCACTCAAAGAAAGTATACTTTTAAATGTTTTGAAGTAGTGACAGTCAAAAGGAAATGTATGATCCCAAAAGGTTAGGTTTTCATATTTCATGATGCCCAAAAAAAGACCTGTTTACATGAACCTTTCCTTGCTTTCATCAGGTTGATGGAACTATAATAAAATACGGAACTATAATACTGCAGTAAGTGGGAACTTGTCTGAAAAATTACTCACTGAACCCCAAACTTCAAAACGTAAATTTGAAATCATGTAAAAAGATCATGAAGATACAAAAAAACATCACGTGGGTTGTAAGCTACAGCCATGGACTGTGCATTGCAGCAACTGAGACGTTTTCTCATGCTGAAGCGTTTTGGGTTTGGGCCAAAATGTTTTGAGCTTTTTTTTTAAATAAAATTTTTCTTCTGTTGTCTGGTTGTTTGGTTTTGGTGT
>VXAK01002684.1:6586-132831 GCA_013399435.1 Arenaria interpres | reverse complement strand
GCCTGCTTTCTCCCTGGTTCATTTTCAGGGCCTGCATAAATCTCCAGTAGAGCTGCTCCCAGACATAAGGACTACATCAGTGGACAAGGTAAGAGCTACCAACGTTGTCTACCTTGACTTCTGTAAGGTGTTTGATACGGTCCCCCCCAACACATTCTTACCTCTCTACTGGAGAGAGACGGGTTTGATGGATGGACTGTTAGATGGATAAGGAATTGGCTGGATGGCCACATCCAAAGAGTTGTAGCCAATGGCTCAATGTCCAAGTGGAAACCGCTAACAAGTGGTGTCCCTCAAGGGTCCAAACTGGGACCAACACTATTTAATACCTGCATCAATCACATAAACAGTGGGATTGAGTGTACTCTCAGCAAGTTTGCAGATGACACCAAGCTGAGTGGTGCAGCTGATGCACTCAAGGGAAAAAATGCCACCCAGAGGGACCTCAAGGGGCTTGAGGAGTGGGCCCATGTGAACTTCATGAGGTTCAACAGGGCCAACAGCAAGGTCCTTCACCTGGGTCAGGGCAACCCACACTATCATGACTGGATTGAGAGCGCCATGCGGAGAAGGATTTAGGGGTACTAGTGCATGAAAAATTGGGCATGAGCCGGCAATGTGCAACCACAGCCCAGAAAGCCAGTTGTATCCTGGGCTTCATCAAAAGCAGCGTGGCCAGAAGGGTGAGGGGGGGTGATTCTCCCCCTATGGTCCACTCACAAGACACCCCACCTGGAGTACTGCATCTAGATCTGGAATCCCCAGTGCAACAAAGACATGGATCTGTTAGAACAGGTGCAGAAGGGCCACAAAAATTGTCACCTCTCCTATGAAGACAGGCCGAAGTTGTTCAGCCTGGGAAAGAGACTACTCTGGGGACACCTTATTGAAACCTTTCAATATATAAAGGGGGGCTATAAGAAAAACAGAGAGACTCTTTATACAGCCTGTAATGACAGGACAAGGGGCGATGGTTTTACACTAAAAGAGGGGAGGTTTAGATTGGATATAAGGAAGAATTTTTTTATGATGGTGGTGAGACACTGAAACAAGTTGCTCAGATATGGATGCCCCGTCCCTGGAAGCGTTCAAGGTCAGGTTGGATGATGCTTTGAGTAACCTGATCTAGTGAAAGATCTCCCTGCAAAATATTCATGAGACCTAAAGAAAGGGAAGCCATATAATATATGGCTATACAATCTATAATATATTATAGATTATATAAAAGATTTATATAAAACTTACTTGTACTACGTGGCTGGATAATACATTCAAGGCAAGTGCTGACCACACAACTCACATGTTATCTCAAACAAAATGACAGAGGATATCTGTAAGGAAAATTATATACTCTTCCCAAGAAACAGATCACTCAAAGAAAGTATACTTTTAAATGTTTTGAAGTAGTGACAGTCAAAAGGAAATGTATGATCCCAAAAGGTTAGGTTTTCATATTTCATGATGCCCAAAAAAAGACCTGTTTACATGAACCTTTCCTTGCTTTCATCAGGTTGATGGAACTATAATAAAATACGGAACTATAATACTGCAGTAAGTGGGAACTTGTCTGAAAAATTACTCACTGAACCCCAAACTTCAAAACGTAAATTTGAAATCATGTAAAAAGATCATGAAGATACAAAAAAACATCACGTGGGTTGTAAGCTACAGCCATGGACTGTGCATTGCAGCAACTGAGACGTTTTCTCATGCTGAAGCGTTTTGGGTTTGGGCCAAAATGTTTTGAGCTTTTTTTTTAAATAAAATTTTTCTTCTGTTGTCTGGTTGTTTGGTTTTGGTGTTTTCTTCTTCTCTTTCCCCTTATCTCCTCTCTCACACCCCCCACCCCTAAAATAGAAGAAATACAAATTTTTATGGAAAGAAATAATTAAAAAAAGACACTTTGAGTGCAGTAAAAATGTCTGTGCTTGATAAGGTAAGGTCTGGGTTTTGATCAGGTGGTCTTACAAAGAAATAAACTACCAGTCTCAAATGAGACCATTCAGAACCTCATTATATCTAATTAAAATCCTTTTTCCTAGGATTAATAGAGATTCTGGGTGTGAATAACTTTGCTTAAGTAGATTCACAAATCTGGCTGCAGTAAATTACAGATGAGACCTCCCAGGAGCAGAACAAACCCCATCAAGACCCTCATAAACAAAATGCCAGCATCTGGAGCCAGAGAAAAAAAGCACAGGCAGGATACAGAGAAGAATTACAGACCTGGGATTAGCCTATACGTCAACACCATCTAAGGAGAAAGAAAAGCTCTTTATTTATTGCTTACCAGCCTCCAGGGTGTGAGTGTCACTCAGCATTAGCATTCACCTTTATAACTGCGCTTTGATTTACAGCTCCACCCCAGTGCAGAAGGAGCAGCCAATTACATGTCTACGAGAACATGCATGCATTGAGTATATCCCCGCTGCTTTCTCTCCCCTCTCGTACAGGATGCATACATAGAGATTTTCTTGGCTGGGCCTGAAATAGAGGTTTGAGAGATGAGATCTGATCTGCTTTATTATATAAGTGCCAAAAGAGTATCATATTGTATATAAATTTATATCCCTTTTGCCAAGGCCGGGAGATAACAGCTAAAATGCACAAAGACCACCAAGGTGACAAACTCTCTATGCTCCACTGTCTATAGGGACT
Organism: Arenaria interpres; assembly: GCA_013399435.1. NCBI lineage: Eukaryota > Metazoa > Chordata > Aves > Charadriiformes > Scolopacidae > Arenaria > Arenaria interpres. The sequence goes on along the minus strand of VXAK01002684.1, from coordinate 130,173 downwards.
ATAGTGGCTTCCATCATTTTTTGATGTTTACTTTTTTGGATTTTGTTTCACAGAGGCACCCCCTAGATTAGCTGAGGAAGCTGAGCACTTCTCAGACCCAGCCTTCGGGTGAGTTTGGATGCTCAGGTACCACCAGTGATAACAGTTGGCTCTTGACTGCTCAGGAGTTCACTTAATGTCCTAAAACCCACACTGTCAAGCCCTCTTCAGTGCTGGTCAGTACCATCTGTGCTCATATGGCCCCATTTGTTAATATTCTTAGGCCAAAATAGATCAAATATTTGAGATATTAAACCAACTGAGTGTTTGGCTCGGATTCTGCAAACAACCACTGTTTATAGGTGTGCAGCCATCCACATCACAGGTCCAATGCTCAGATGGATGCAAACCTGGTAAACTAGAGGAATGGACTCGTGCTGAGATGCTCTTTTGCAGAAGTGTCTAACGCTGAAGCACAGATTTAACCACCCAGATACTAAATACAGTGCTCTGCCTGCTGCTCTCTGAATTCAGAAGAGCACACGTGAAACAGCCATCCCACCTACCTCTGAGAAGGGGTCACAAAGGCCTTTAGAGGCTCACTACAGATGGTAGCTCAAGATTTCTTTTTCTTGCTGACAAATCACCAGTAAGAGTGGAACCAAGGAGATTTTTCAACATCTATTCACTTCTCTCAGTTTCACATTTGTTCTGTTGAGAACAGGAGAGGCTGAAATGTTTTGCTTCTACCATCAGACGAGAAAGGAGTCCCAGTCAGGCCATTTTAATCAGAAAAATTGAAGTCAAGTCTTCACATATTCAGATTAAAAGGCATTTTCCTATGGTTTCAAATAATACTAATCTAATGATTAAGGGATGCATCTTTAAACAGGCTCATTAGATTTGAAACCTTTGATCCAATTCATTTTCCCTCCCCTTTGCCCCTAAATAAGAAGCTCCTAAGCATGTCAGGACCTCCAATGCACGATGACCCATGCATTACATGTTATCCACCATTGTTAAAGAGTCTCACAGCAGGGCAAATTTTATCCCTCCCTAAGGAGGAATGAAAAGTAACTAATTTTTTTTTCTTAAAGGTGATTCAGAGGACAGACTGTAGCAAAGGTTTTGTGCATGGAGAGGCTGGAGAGAATTACTGCTAAGATTTTATTAGTGTGCATAAACACTATGACGTTTTTGATGCCTCTGGCTATAGAAGCACAATCATTACAATGAAGACCATATTTCTTTCCATCTTTGCATTGGTCTTGTAACATTGAGCAATCCATCTTGCTCACATGCCCTACATAGTCATATATTTATTTCTTTGCTTCTCACAAACGGTGTTTAACCTTTTGAGCACTGCAAGTAATTTGAGGTGTGAAAACACGGGCTGCCTTCCAACATAATCCAGGTGGAATGTAGAAGTCACCCTATCAAGAGTAATGGGTGCAAGCTGAGAGAAAACACCAGCTAAAGAGCCAGGACTATTCCATATGTGTGGATTCACTGTGGCTAAACACACCTCTCAAGGACAGGTAAAGAAAACCATGCATGGAACCATCGGGTACCAAACTTCTGAAAGCTGCTACGTGCTCCTCCTGTTCCACTGATGCTACCAGTTACCCGCTACACAAAATCAGTGCAGTGAAGATGGAGGAGATGAGTCGCAGAAGAGTAACAGGGGGTATGGATTACCCATGCTCCTGAAGAGGTAGAAAAATGTGTGTTTGCTCACAGACATAGCGTTGCTGATGGGTTTTTTTCATCTGAACATTACTCAGATGAGAGACATACCATTAATTCTTCACTTAGAAACAGTTGCAAACTCACAGATCAAAAAGCTTGGCCACACACAGCAAAAAAAAAAAAAAAAAAAAAAGCCACATTCTGGTTTGCTGAGGATTCAAAACATACTTAACAAACAAGGAAATCGTCATTTAAAAGATGCGTAGTAATTACTGCATTCCCTTTTTAGTTCGTGAGCAAAAAACAATTATCTGAAATTTTCCCTCAGTTTTTCAATTAATGGCAAATGTCTCTGCACACAATAGTTTTTAAGAAAACTGCAAAACTGAATCCACTTTCAACCTCCATTCAGTCGATTCAGTCATGTCATGTGGTTTCTCTTTAATTGAATGATTTATATAACTATGAAGCCCTCTCTGAATTTCACAATTGAATATATCATTGGTGATTGTCTGCAGTGAGGCTTGAAGCTTAGAATTAAAAACTTATTAGTTTTTTCGTTAGGAAAGTTCAAGAGCTCAGATATTGAAGAAGACCAAATTCCAGAGTCCCTAGCAGGCTTGTGCTGAAAATTTTTTTGCAATTATTCAGAATTTTCTCCTTGCTATGAATTATTTAAATGAAACCCTTCTACAGACACAGACACAAAATTTCAAGGCCAGAAGAGGCCATTGCAATCATTCAACCTAATCTACTTTGTAGTGGAGACCCCAGTCACCCCTTTATCTTCTCACTGGTCTCTCCAATTAGGCCATTGGTGTGCCCCAAAAGCCTGTCCTGTGCAATATCTTCCCTGTCCTAACGCTCAGCGCATCCTAATTCCTGCAGCAATGCCCTGATATACTGTGTCATCTCAGATGAGGTGTTTTCTGTCTACATGCTATTTTATCCTCCGGGATTATTTTTTTTCTTGTTATTTAACACTTCTCAACCCTGATTTGAACCTTTATTTACCCAATAAGACAAGCTGGTCTGCCAGAGAAGGACTATGCAGCTGCAGTGAACTAGCAAATTATGTTCATTTTTAGCCACTCATAATATTCAATAAATAATCAATAATTGCATAAAAGCCCACTGAGGCATTTTCCCCAGAAGCAGCTGGTACTGATTGCTCTCAGGCAATGCCATAAATACTACTGGTAAAGGGTGATCTTTGGATTATTGACTGTCTTCCAGTAAAATCCTTAAATACACAGCAAAAAAAAAAGACTGTGAAACTTCATCCTTACAGATGAATTGACCTAAATGATCAGTTTAAAGAGTGTGTGGCTGCATGACAAAGAAGTGAAGCTATTTACCAGCTAATTCCGGGTATCAAAAGTTTAGGCAAAGACTGAGCCTGTGTCAGGGTTTTTGAGGGTAGTGAACCGCTCATTCATCATGATGCACAGACACAGTCATGCTCCAATGAATTTCTGTCTCACCATCACCCTTCTTTGCAATGGAACTAGAGATGCCAAAATCTATTTGAATTCTCATATAGTAATCCAAAAAGGTATCCATTCTTGGCAGGAGCAGACAGTCAAAATGTGCATATATGTTGGGGTTGGTTTTTTAATTCAGGATATAAATGCACTGTGAACAAAATCAGATCCATTACATTTAGATCTGGAGCTTAAATAGAGGTTTTATCCCAGTACATAATGATTCTCAAGAACCACAATTCCAGGCCACTTTTGCTCCTCTTTTGTCACTGCTGCATGCACAGCCAACTGCTCCTGTGTCCCAAGATGTTTCTGAGAAAGCAATAAATAAAGAGAGGCAATAACAACATCTGCTGTGTTCCATCCCTGCCTGCTGGCTGTAGAAGGGAGGGAAGGATGGCATTCCCCATCCTGAGAAATTCTTCAAGTTGCAAGAGCTTTTCATTTCAGCCACTCCATCAAAACTTCAAATTTCCAGTGCTGGTGAACAAAATACACAACTTTAAAATATTCAGGTCTATACCCGATTCATAGAGAATCATAGAATAGTTAGAGTCGGAAGGGACCTTGAAGATCATCGAGTTCCAACCCCCCTGCCACAGGCAGGGACACCTCCCACCAGATCAGGTTGCTGAAAGCCCCATCCAGCCTGGCCTTGAACCCCTCCAGGGATGGGGCAGCCACAGCTTCTCTGGGCAACCTGTTCCAGTGTCTCACCACCCTCACAGTAAAGAATTTCTTCCCAATATCTGCAGTCTGGAAGTGCCTTCATATACATGATTCATACATGCTTGCGCTGTTCTTGTACACTTCCCTAGGACATTGGCCAGTGCAGTAACTAGAAAACCAGCTCGAATAGAGAAAACCAGCTTGAGTGGACATCTGACTAAGGAATAAAATGCAAAAATATGGTGATCTGCAGAGACAAACTCATTGTCTCCAAGTGCCTTCTCAAGAGCCATCATGTTTCTTTAGATATCTATCACATTTGATTTATCTTGTCAACCTTGACCCCATGGAAATATAGATGCTTGTACTTCTTGGTTAAAGGCACACAAAGAGGTTTCTTTTCTCCAGTTCAAGGCCTGTCAGGAATGCCCATTTCCAGAAGTGCGACTCTCTTTGTACCTCATATATACTTCTGAACTTTAGAAATGTTTGGTCTACCAAACTTCATCTTTCAACAAACGCGATCAGCATCAAAGCCTCTAATTTACTTGACCCCTGCAAGTCCCAGCAGCAAGAAGAAAAAAGCAGATGTTACCACAATTACCTGCCCGATCATCAGTGAAAGCAATAAAGAATTCACATAAAGTAATGTCCTTTGTGCTCAGAAAAGGAAATTAATCATTTTCTCCCCACCCTTTTCAAAACAACAATGCTTCATGGGGATGGCTTGAGCCAACAGAATTCAATATCAGGAAGACTTATTACACTTTCACTTCATCATTCATGTCATTGAGAGATAATTATGGTATAAATAAGTCCAGAGATGAGTTTGGAACTGACAAGTGACTATAAAAACACCAGAGCACTCTTTCTACTTCAACAGTTTTTAGTAAAAAAAAAAAAAAAAAAAGGAAAGAAAGAATGAAAAGATAACATTGTGTAATTATTGTCTATTATTATTTCTGTAGCAACAAGTATATCAGTGCTCTGGCTGGGAACAGAAACCTGTTCTGTTAAGCAGATGGTAGGAAATCAGCTCCGTTTTGAAAAGTGTGATGGGAAATGTAGTCTGGCAGGATATTTTACACACAAAACAGAGTAAGAGCATGAGATCCCAGTGCAGCACAACAGCTGTAGCTTCACTCCAAATGGAAACCTTTCAACTTCTTCTCCCTCCCTGCTTTTTAGCCCCATCTTCATTATCCCCTCCTTTATCTTCACAACAAACCATCACTCCAACAGTTGTTACTGTGATGAAAAGAGTCATGTAAGTTGTTTTTTTTTATAACTAAAATATACTTTAAAGAAAATGTCAAAGCCTAGGACCTCTTTTCAACAAAGAAAACAAATCAGCCTACATAATGTTCTCAAAGGCTGATAGAGCCAGGCTCTCCCTAGATAGAAATTAGGCTTGAATTTGTGCCATCAACAGAGCTTCACTTTTTTTTATCCCCTATAAACGCAAACCTTTCTATTAATTGTTTTCAGTAAATCTTTCCTGATAGGTAATTAAGGCATTACATCCCTTGTTTACTGTCAGTGACAGACTTGTTTTACAATCTGTTCATTATTGGGAAAAAATGGCATTTATCCTGTTTGTAAGTCTATATGCACCCCTTCTTCTTCTGCACTTTTCTTCTCATTTTTCTCCATACATAAAAATATCTCAATTTTTCCACTTAGCATGGGGCCTGGCATGTCCTGATCCCACAACTGTTTTCTGAGCTCACTAAACCATTATTAGGAGTCCATTAAGAAACTGTGAAACAAGGACTGATGGCTGTGATTTTGGCATTCCTTCCAGCTTTGTGCTCTGAATATCAAAAATATCCTCAAAGGTATCTACAAGTTACATGCTTTCCTCAAAAAAACCTGGCTGTGCTTTGCCAATATCCATTCTTGAATTTCAGAGGTCTTATGTCTGTCTAATGTCCACTTTTCTATAGCAAGCAGGAAGGAAGTTGCAGAGGAAACACAATCTGCACATACCCCAGAACAGTTTAAGTTCTCCCCAAAATTCAAGAGGAAGGTTTGTCTCATTACTTAGTTCGCTGCAGAACTCTGATACCAGCAAGGCACAATTGTATTAGTAAATTAAATGTGCCCAGGACAATTCTCTGGCCGTTGAACTCTCTTATCCTTCAAGATGAGGTAGCTACATACCAACTCTTCACTGGAGATGATCCTTGGTTTATTCTAACTTGCAGACTGCGTCCAGGAATTTTTGGGGAAAGGTGTCATCACCCAGACTAAAATCAAAGACAGGGCTTATTCTAACAGTTATCAGCAGCTGAGTATCGTCGTCCAGGAACTGGGAATGTACAGATGCAGCCTTCCTGCCCGCATTGAACATACTCATGTGTTCCCTCCACCACTTCCAAAGAAGAAACCCAACCACACCAGACAGGATAATTAGGCCTAGGGTCAGCTGCGATCAACCACTAGAGGCACAGATCATACCAAGTACAGCCATTCTCTTTGGACAGTCCTCCAGCACTTTTCCATCAGGCTTTATGGGCTTATATGCTCTACCAACATGGCCAGGGGACACACACTGAGTGATTTTTGTAGAAAGACACTACATCTTTGGCTGAGTTGCCACAGAGGGTGCAAAGGAGGGCCAGGTCAAACCCTAGGCAATGGAGAGATGAGTCAGTCTTCACCAGAGAGAGTCATACTCTCTCTGGTGCAGCCCATACAGACTTTCTAGATACCGTCTTGAATGGATCACTCAATGTGGCAAGATGGATTTGCAGCTGCAGACATTTTTCTGAAGCTGGGCATCTAAGGTCATGCCTCTTCACACAGTGGGGTGGAAGAGTGATAAACAGAGTGCTGTCAGTGCCTCTTCACCCATGGTTTATAAAGCAGGTGAATACCTGAATAATTTTCAATGGTACTCAAGCCCAAGCCAGCTTGAGCACCTCTGTACTATGCTAAAGGCTGCATCGGTCAGGTCACTAGGAAGTAACAATGCCAGAATAATAAAATAGCTTTTTTAAGAGACCAAGAATCAGTCCTACATGAGCTATTACAATATATGAAGGGGCATCCCATTTTTTGCTGGACTTTTCTGTCTTGAGTGAAGGGTTATGAAGTCATTAACTCCTTGGCAGGTAACAAAGTACCTCCTATGTCACTGCATAGGTAATTATAAAGAGCACATCGGCAACTGTTTATTTCTTTTTATCTCTTGTGTTACATTTGAATTCCATTAGGATGCTCCTGCCTGTCCTGAAAATAACAAATAATATCATTAGGGAGGACTGAGATACAATTCTTTTCCCTCAGAGAGAAATCATGCTATTGTCACAGCAGAGGTGGTTTCCTCTGCATTTCCAGATGATTAATATGCATTGGAAGAGGCACTGGAGATGATCCGTTATGAGACACACCAATTAAAGCTGGGAGAAACAAAATAAATGAGAAATGGTGTCCCAAACAGAGCACTGTGTGTACTCCCATAACCTTTATAGTCTTGGCACCCAAGTGACCATGTCATAGCCCCAGTGTAGCCTGAAAGGTTGCCTGCATAGGAAAATATGTCCTATTCCACTGATATAATGATACCAGTTTACTTGTGTAACTGCCTGACTAGTTTTCTTCAGTTTTATTTAAACCATTTAGAAAGAAATATAAAGTAAATCAGATAGAGTAATGTTATTCTTAATCGGGATAAAAGTATCTGACTGGAAGGGTGTATGAGTGGGATTATTCTACTTATTAATCATTCCCTACATCAAACCAGTTTAATTGTATAGGCAGCTTTTTGGAACACTTCAGCCCATCTACCCAACATGCCAAATTTAAATCAAAATGCAGACCTTTGTTGAATTCTGTCCAATTCACAATGCAACCTTACCATTTCCAGCAGCTGAAAGCAGTATTGGGGCTGTCAAAGCATAAATGAGTGCTTTTTTCTGCCACCTCTGGTGGTACAAACTTAGGATAGAAAGATCTGAAGGTGAGAAGGACACCCAAGGATGGCAATGCTTTCAAGCGACTGAGTGAGGTGAACCTAAACTCATCTATCAAAACTCATGATAGATGAGTGACTTCTAAACTGGGGACTTGCAAAACTCAATAGGAGACCAGACAGTCAAAATCAGAACCCCAGAGGCTTAGCTAAACCACTGTAACTTTGGCCTGAGACAATGCCAGGCCCAAGGAATGGTTGCTTTTTTGCACTTATAAATAGCCTGGCTTAACCAATTAAAATAGCAAATGTAGTTGATCAAGCGCATTTTAAAGCATTTGTGTTGACAGAAGTAAAACTGTTCAGAACAAATTGATGTGGGCAGAGCCACAGATGAGGAGACAAAGTGCCCATGGGCCTGATCTTACTCCTCAAAAGTCAATAGCAAGATTGCATGTGACATGAAAGATACAGGGCTGAACATTTCCTTAATACTGAGGTCTTCAGAGATTTCCCTATTCACACCAATTACCTATGCCTTTAAATGCAAAACATTTTTCTTCTTTCAGTGCAGAAAGAACCTAAAATATATTCTTTGCACTATTGGGATGTCCTGTGTTGCAACAAAGTCCCGTGTTTATAGCCCTTTGCAGGTTAAATTATTATTTTTGTGGACAATTGGAAATGGATATCTAAACTCCAGAGGAATTATTTTATAAATCTGTGCACTGCATGTTGAAATATATCCCATCAACAGAACAAGGCAGGAGGTTGAGTTTTCAGAAAAGAAAAGGTCACAACCAGATGGGAAAATGTGCTTTAATTTACAAGTTCTGCTCTATTCTCTTCAACCCCACTCTTCACGTCTTAATTTGACAGGTAACGTAGTGTTGCTCTGGATGAAGTCACCCAGAGTGCTCACAGTATAACTGAAAGCTTGATACTTGAAGAGAAGAAAACTGCTTTTACCCATACCTGTTAAAAATAATGAGATAAATGTGTGAAGTGTAACAGAACTGATACTTGAGATGAGAACAGCTTTGACTACCTACTTTACAACCTAAATAATGGAGAGAAAGGGAATAGCAGATGCCCCTTATCCATCCTTTTATATAGGTGGTAAAGGAAATACAACCATATGATATAGTTTTAACTGGATTTTCTCAAACTGTATGTTCCAGCCAATAATTTTGGTAGGAGATGAAATAATCTCCTTAATGTTTCCATCAGTGGTAATCACAGCTCATCTGTTTCTGCAGAGGCCAAAGGCAAAAGAACTGGAAAGCAATTAGAAGCACCAGCAGGTTCTAGGTTCTAGGAACAAGTACCTTGAGGTTCTCCTTGCTTTACTGAACCTTTCCAAGTACTCTAGCAACAGCAGAAAAATGAGAAAGCATAAAAAGTACATAACTGCCATAAAGTGGGAATATCCAAAAGCATCTCACCAGAACTGGCACTTCACATCAGGACGGTGGTTTATGTTCAACGTGAAGATTGGATGGAGAGACCTATCAATGAGCAACACCATTTCCCAAACTGAAAGCATCTGAATTCCTGAAATTCTCAAAGGTATCTTAGGTTACAAGTACCTAACACGCTCTCCTTGCATAAACCATACTGTGTTGATTCATTGCATCTGGATAAACCACATGCTCTAGGCTTTTAGGATTTACCCAAGAATCACTTTTTAATACAAGAGATAGGGACAGTGAGTGCAGGGTGTTAAGGCACCTTCTCTCCCTGTTTCTGCCCCCATGCTGTCATTTTTCAAGGTCACAGTGTTGCATTGTGTGCACTGGTACATTTCCATGTGAATTGGTTTGCTGAATGAAAGAAACAGTTTGAATACAGAGCACAGGGCTGCTTGTCAGAAGCAACATGTTTCCTAGAGAGAGACAAAAATGAAATGTTATTTAGATACTAAGAGAAAATGGCAGCAAAATGAGATAGTTCTGCTGTTATCTGACATTCATCAAAGGAATCAGTGTACTTAATTGCCGGTATGAGAACTCCTTTATTATATCATCTGCTATTGTGTGTTGGAAAGTACATAATGATTTAGAAAGGTAGGCTCTGTTCACTTTAGAAGAAAAAACATGCACAGGCTTGCACTATATCACATCAGCATCTTCATTCTGCCATTTCAGGCTAGGCAGACCCCTCTTTCCCCTATTGAAGGTCTGCCTGAAATACCCTGCCCACCTGAAAGAGCTTGTCTACACTTGGAATCAGCTACTACCTAACCTGCTTTATTTCTACCGCAAATATTTCCCCAGAGTCATGTAAGTTGTTTCTGCTCTTTATTCTGAGTAATACATCCCACACTAATTTTATTGGCAGTTGTGTCTATACATTAGATCACACCCCAAACGTGCAGTGGATTTTAGGAAACAAAACATAGCAAGGTGACCAGGAATATATTCTTTTAGGAGCCATTTCTACGGGAGATCACAAAATGGGTTGGATAAAGATTCATTCACATGAACTAGCTATTGCAAAATAAGCTGCAGATTAAATTAAAATATAGTAGGTGTTATGTAGAAGTTATTTTAATAAACTGTCCTGTAGCATGTTGAGAGTTCAGATTCACCTTACCTAGCAGTAGAAACTTATCTGCCTAAGCAATGAAATCAAGCATCATAGAATCATAGAATTGTCTAGGTTGGAAGAGACCCTTGGGAGCATCGAGTCCAACCATCTACCCTACTCTACAAAGTCCTCCCCTACACCACATCCCTCAGTACCGCATCTAAACGTCTCTTAAACACATCCAGAGATGGTGACTCAACCACCTCCCTGGGTAGCCTAGTCCAATGCCCGACCACTCACTCTGTGAAAAATTCCTTCCATACTTCTTCCTGGGATCTGTAGGGGAGAAATCAGCTAAACATCTGAATCAACTTCTGCATGAACCTCATTCTCTCTACAGATTTTCAAAGAAGCATAAGGCAAACGTGCACCCCCTGCAGACATCTCAATTAAGTGATTTACGTTTCCTTCCCCACATGTCCGTTAGTCTAGGTGGAATAGGGTAGTCTAGGTGGAATAGGGTTGAATATACGAACTCCCAAGTTTTCGTTACCTGGAAAACACCTAAAACTTCCTCATATATACAATAAGAAACTCATCTTGAGGCCCCTCATGCATTTATCGAATTGACTAATTTTTCTCAATGCATTTTGAGATAATTGTCACGAAATATATATTGCAGGGGGGTTGGACTAGATGACCTTTAAAGGTCGCTTCTAAGCCAAAATACTCTATGATGTTGTGATTCTACAGCTCAGGTGGTGGTTTGGGGTGGGTTTTTTTTCCCTTCTTCCTCCCCTAATTTAAATAACAAGACCCTCAGAGCCCCCTGGGAAATGATACAATGACTTCAAAGTTCTCCATTTCTTAAACTCTTAGTTTTGTTTAGTTTGTTTCTTTTTCACAGTCACTAGGGTAGAGACTTTGACCTTCCACCTGTCCATTGTATGTCCTCATATCTTCTGTTGTATCTGTTGCCCAGGTGCAAGAGGAGAGGCCAAGTCACCTCTTTATGCATTCCTGTCCTGCCATTCTGGGTCTGTGAACATGTGATATTTCTGAGGGGTCAATTGACAAAATAGCCCACACAGAAATGTTGTTTATTTAAGAAGTGGGTGTTTGCCCCTTTGGCAAAAGGAATTGAGCTCACTAAATGCCACATAAGCTAGAGGGTAAGTTTAGACTGTAATAGATCTTCTGCTGTTCTATGGGAGAACAAATGGTGGGGTGAAAGAAATTGTCTTTGTGAGCTATGGAGCCTTTCCTGGAATTTATGAGTCTGAGTCCATCATTAAAAGTACTTTACCTGGTGTTAGGTGCGTATATCTGCCTATCCAGACCCAAAAGGGAGGGCACAAACGAACAGCACCACATGCAACTTTAATGTGTATTGGCTTTGTCTCCTTAATGTATTTACGGTTGCTTCCCTTGCAGCATTTTTCCTAGAGTTTTGTAGGTAATTATGTTCAGGGATCCTTCCGTCTTTCAGTGCCCGTGCTATCTCGCTCCCTCTTTTTGCCCCATCAGCTCTGCAGCAGCAAGCCCTAAGGCCACTTTAAACCACATTTGACAGAGATGTAAATGTTTCAAAGTTATGAGGATCCTATAAGTTTTGTGGCATTTTACAGCTGATTAAAAGGATGCATTAATTAGTGACACACACACACACTTTGGGGACCTGAGCTGTTTTCCATATAGAATCATCTAGGCTGGAAGGCACTTTACGATCATCAAGTCCAACAGTTAACCTGACACTGCCAAAACCACCTCTAAACCATGTCCCTAAGCATGTCTACTGATCTTTTAAATACTTTACCAAAATGGTCTGGTGGTGAGCTGCTCTCCTTGACTGTTGCTTTAATCTTCTGCTCAGCATCAGGAGTGGATCTCCTGAGGAGAACAAGGGTGCTATAGGTCTTTTTTTACTCCATCTATTGCAAAATCTGTCCATGACTTCATGAAGGAGCCTCAAAAAAGAAAGTACCAGTTTCCTTATCTTATCAGCCTAGTTCAAAAGGAAAACTACAAATTATTCATTCAGATTCTCATCTAAACCTCTTTAATTCAGTTTCATATGTCCAGTCAGGAAATTTAAAAAACTCCATTTGGCTAAGTTGACCAGTCATGCAGCTATGGTGAGCATCCAGGAGCAGATGCATATGAAATCTGTTAGCATGAAACATTCATAGAATTTTTCTGGATATAGATCTTTTTATAAAAATAAAAAATTAAAGCATCTTTATGAGCAGAAATAAAAGACAAAATTAATTAAATATATGCAACAAACCAAACAGTTTATTCTCTGTCAAATGACAAAAACAAGAAACAGCTTTTAAAGTTGGCACTGCCACCTTACTGCATGGCGACATAGAGCAACAGACCCTTTGAAATCTTGTGAAAAAGGCATCCCAATGGTAGTTAGACCTGCATATGTCAAGTCTCATTTCTCCTACAGAACAAGGCTTTTCACAACACCGGCTTGGCAGAATAATTGCCAAATCTAGCAGGGTAGGTGTCAAGGAGTTTCCCCTGAGACCAGCTAGGGAAAAGTGTTCTGTAAAGTGGGAGAAAGAGGATTATCAACACTATCATTGGGGAACTCGGTTCTCTGAGCCAACAGCTGATGTAGTCCACTGATGTCTACTACAACTATATGTCTGAAAGCCAGTGGGAAATGATGTTCATGGACTGGATCCTCTGACTTGATGTGGTTTTGATGTACTTTAAGAAGGTAGAATGTTCTTTTAAAAGGTAAAATATATTTTAGAAGGTAGAATGTCTCACTAGGCAAGAGTAACGAGCTGTAAAAAGGTCACAAGGCCCTGGGAAATCAGACACTTGGTATAAACAATAAACGCCTTGTTAATGAATATACCCTTGAAAAAGAACAGCAGGCTGTACATAAGGAGCATCCCACAACAGGAGACACTGAAACCAGCTGAAAACAAGAGAGCTGCTGGATGAGGCATGAAGTCCACAAAAATTTGCAGTAACTGGAACAGACACTTGGTATAAACAATAAACGCCTTGTTAATGACGCAATTGGAGACCAAATTGGACTACCCCTGCCACAGTACTGGAGCATGTGCACATCAATTAAAGGACCTTGTAACTTCAAATGAAAGAAAGAGGCTGTACTAACCAATAGAAATTGAATTGAAAGATAAGGTACTAACCAATAATTATAATTAAGGATGTGTATTTCTCTGTTTTGAACCGTATATTTAAGGTGGTGTAGTAACTTTGTGGATTACGACCCAGCATCCATCTCTGCAGAAATAAAATAAATAGATAATACCCCTACTCAGTGTATATATTGACGCCTGAACACCAGGTAAAAGACCCCACTTTGGGACAACATTTTCAGGCATAATGAAGGTGACATTTGACAGAAAAGACAAAAGCTTTTAAGAATTGACAAAATGTTGCCTTTGCCGCCTTCTGAGGCATCCAGACCTCCTTCCTCGGACTACAAAGAAGCTGAAAGGTCTTGTTCAACCACTCAAGGCTAGGATGTTTCCCCAGCATTTGCTTCCCAAATGCCTTTTGCTTTTAGCTTTCAAATAGGTTGTTTCCCATCCAACCAAACAAGGATTTGGCCACAATGGACCATGTGTTTATAAGATTCAGGCTGGAACACCCAGATTGACCACATCTGAAGTTGAATATGAATATGATAAAAAGGGTCCATCTGGTACATATTGCAACAGTGCAATGCTTCATGGCTCAGCCTGTACTTGTATCTTGCAATTGGCTTTTCACTGGCTCCTGGTGCCAGTGCAAGGTCTGTGTTCTCATTTTCAGACCATTTAAAGACACATGTCCTGGAGATATCAGAAAATGAATTCTGTGCAGAATTCAAGCAGCAGCTGTGATCCTCTGGGGCAAAATGGGTCACTTGGCAAAAGATGAAGTCTGAGCATAAAGCATACTTACTGAGCAGAACCAGCTTTAAGGCAATCTTCTGAAGGAGATCAAGTAATTTGGCACTCTTAAAGAGTGCATTTGGCACTAAGAAACACCCTTTAAAATTTGTCTTCAATTATGACTTCCCCTCAAAACCAAGATGCAGGCTATGAGAGTTTTATGCCTTATCCTAGTATTTCCTGACCAAGTGGGTATGTGATCTTTCCCAAACTGAATCATGACTGTAGAAGTTATCAAAGGAGTCCTCCAGACGGTTTTGTGAGTCAGTTTTCTTAAGCAAAAGGACAATCAGCACCTCAACCTATTCTGCTTTGTGCCCAGGAGTACTATTCACTCTCCAAGTCAAACTCTCCTTCAGGTTCATCCTTGCATGACCACCACTTTCTGTTTAAAGAAGATTGCAATAAGCCTCTTGTGAAAGGAGCCAATTTTACTGCTGATGAAGAAGTTATTCTCAAGAAAATCTGGCTATGTCTCTGGGCCTCAACCTACAGCCAGCATAGTACCTGCTGGTTATGCCAACCAAGTCCTGAGAAAATGACCATAGCAAACTGTATTTGAGCATCTCCTGTGGTAATACACAACTGGGCCATCTGCAGCAGCACTTTGCCGTGTCTCTTGCCAGGTGTCTCCTCCAAATATTTTTGTGGCATAACACAAAAGTGCCATCTGCTCCCTGCACAGAGCTTGAGGAAAAAGGAACACAATTTGATTAAGCAGAAGATAGCTGATCCTACACCAAAACAATTGCAGACCTTCATTGTGATTGACAAGTTTCAAGGGAATATGCACTAGAATAACAGACTGGGGTTTTTTTTTGCCAGTTACACTAGGAAGTCATCTACTTTGAATGTGAAACCAAAAAGAAATACTACTCCCCATCCAATGCCCAGCTTCTAGGACACAGGTGCCAAAAATTATCCACACAAGTTTCTATAATCCCATTAGCACTTGACTCCTGGTTGACTTGCACCAGCTTCACCTAGCACATTTAAAACTCTAGGTGTTCAAAGACATTTGGGGAGGAAACAAAGAGTTAATGGATATTTTTCATCCAGTTCTCTAATGCTGATGGAAAACTAGCATGGACTAACAGGTAAAGTACCAATCCATCAGTGAGCAGTTCTGTATTTGACTCTAGCTTATGTTAAGCAATGAAGTTGGTTGCTGACCTCTTCTTTGCTGTTCTTCCCGCTCAAACGCATGCCTACTTTGTACAAATAAAGGTGGTCTTCTGGACATGGAGGGCTCATCTTGCCTAGTTATGTGCATTCTTCTTAATACAGTAGTCTAGAAGAGACAACTACTTTATACAGTTATCCCTGTCTAGTCATTTGGCCCCACCATATGTAATTCACCTAATTTATTCTGGATGTATTAAGCTAAAAATTACACCCCCCAAAAAAGCAGGATAGGCTAAATGTCAAATCTAGTTAGACTATGCCTCTGACCCAAATCACAATAAGAAATAGTAATTGATAAAAACAAAGCCTTCTCGGTCAGTGTGGAAAAGGGATTTCCAAGCCTTGGAGATCTATGTGGTTAAAACCTCTTGTTTAGGTGGTGAAACTGTTTCATCACCACAGGTGAAATATCTCTAAAATCCCTTCCTCTTCCTCCCTAGAACACCTTCTTCTCTTGGTGTACGTGCCTCAAACACAGGCTACCTGGAAAAAACAAAAAGAGGGATACTTTCTCCTTCAGCCAGCTCAGGATATTTTCACTGGGGAGGGAAGGATGTGCCCATCGATCGAGTGAGTGTCTTGTCTATCTGTACATCAGGATGACAGCCACTTTGTTATATTGACAGACTCTAACACAGGCTGGGAGTAGACTTACTTACTGATACAATTCATTACACTTTAACGTATGATGCTCTCTAGCTGCTGTCTAGAAACATTGACTAAGTAGAAGTCCAGCATACTGATTTATTGGAGCTGGCAACTTGAGTCCAATGAAGAATCCAAGGCAGGGAACTTTTTGCCAATACACAGTAGCTTTGTTTACTCAATAGAGGATGTATCCATCTTTCAGTTGGCGTTGATTGTTTTTACATTTTTTTTCTGCTTGCCCGGGCTGTAAAGGGAAAAAAAGAATTCCACCACAGAAAGTAATTTGTTTTGGCAGAGTAAAGAATGTTAAACCTCTTCACAGATAAACTAAACAGGGTGAGAAAAAAATAACTGTCCTCTTCTGAAGCATAAGGATTTTAATTTGAAGCACAGCTCACACAGTTGATTATTCCCCAGCTTACAACAGAAACATTCATTCAGACACAAGTGAAATACCACCATTTTTCTGCCCTGAAAGGTCTTGAGTGTTGTAATGGAGGGAGACGTGAAAGATGCCTGCCTTCTGTACTACTTCTGCCTTCTGCCTACTCCACCTGTAGAGGAATCCACTTCCTTCAGCATGAATCTTCATGAGTGCCAGGGTCTAGAAAATGTACCCTACGGGAACATTAGAAAGGCTTACAGGGAACGGAAACAACAATCGTTTACTGTCACGCAAGTTTTCAAGACAACCATGGAAGAGGGTATAAGGAATCCATGAAAGACTTCATCTTTGAGGGACCGCTAGAGACAGCTAATACTTAGTAGCCAGCTGGGGTAGGAGGAATAGCTCAGGCATGAGGAACATCTAGTCTGGCTTTGGGCAGACAGTTTGTGCTTCCACATGACAGCCAGGTAGATCGCAGGGAACTGCCAAAACTCTTTTCTATCTATTGATGTTTAGTTCAGGTCAAGATCATCATCACATTTTGTATTTTAAAAACTCTTAATGACACGCAAGAAATGTTTCATTACCCAATTCAGCTATTCCTCTGCAATATACTCAAAGGAAAATCAGGGATCTTTGGAAATAAACCAGAGACTGTCAGGAAATTTGAAACTTCAACAAAAAGACACATCTGCTGGGTCAAGCCGGCTCATAGTCACAGCCCACCATGAAACACTATGAGTCCAGGGGTTTAACTTTCTCTCCTGTATTTGATCCCAAGATCAAGTTGGGAACATGGAGAGGACACCTCCAGAAAAAGACAATCAGAAAAAGAAACTGAAGCTACAAGCTGAGGTTCTGCTGTCTTTATTCACATGGAGCAACTAAGTTATTTATAGACCTCAGTCTTGGTGGCAGACAGAAGACAAAGAAATAAAACCTTATGTATAGACAGCTGTCAAACAGGGGAGTTTTCAATGCAAAATGTCATAGAAAAAAGTGTCAGACTCCAACGAAGTTCATGTGCTTTCTGGTAAACCAGAAATTCGATTTTTTGGATGTAGGACTCTCTAGCTCCACATTTCATGCTATATGTATTTTGCTAATCTTTCTCTTTGCACGTGAAAAACTCTCTCCAGGAACAAAGCAGGAATAATCTCTTGGCATTCAACAAACCTTTAGAAACTGTAAATACTTGCTACAAATTGCACTTTCCACACAGTACCCCTCCTACATATACAGCAATGAACACTTAATGCCCCAGGAGTGCAAGGAGGCAGTTCTTCATAAATGTTAAGTGCTGCCTGTTGCTACCTTCCAAATGTCATTTCAAACACTTGTGATTGAACGAGCAAAGTCCGCTGCGTCCTTCCCCCACCTGCTTTCCTACATCTTTATACATCGCTCTGAATTCACATCCATGCCTAAACGTGCTGCGTTTCTGACAGCAGCGGGAAGGTACTGCAGGGACTCCACCCATGCATACAAGTAGAGGAGAGACTTCACGTGTCTGGGCAAACTGCAGGGCAACTCCACTTATTTTTTTGTTGTGTAGGAGACAGACACCCTAAGGCTATTTTCTAAAACGCTGTCGAGTCTGGAGTGATGCACTTCACTTATAGAGAGAAGCAGCGATACATTTATTGATATAAAGTAGGGATATTCGAACTGGAAGAGAGGAGATTTAGACTAGATATTAGGAAGAAATTTTTCACTATGAGGGTAGTGAGACACTGGAACAGGTTGCCCAGAGAAGCTGTGGCTGCCCCATCCCTGGAGCTGTTCAAGGCCAGGTTGGATGGGGCTTTGAGCAACCTGGTCTAGTGGGATACGTCCCTGCCCATGGCAGGTCCTTTCCGACTCTAGCTATTCTACAATTCTATGATTTTACAAAAATGTGACAGCGTTTTAACAAGATTCGATGACAAGGTGCACTTGGTTATTTACTGGATAGAGGACAGTGTCAGACGGAACTGTCTGGGAGACCCTCCCACTGAGTCATGAGGTTCAGAAAGGACCCCCTTCTTTTCTAAACTTCTTCTCAGAGAGGAATCTGAGTTTGGTTGGATCCAATCCTAGTCCCAGACTTTGGCAACAGCTTATGTCTAAAGAATTATATAAGTGCAATCAATCTTTTATCTCATTTAGCTAAGATTTCAAAGTTTAGCATGCTATTAGTCACTTGTCGAGGAACTGTAGCGGCAATGAATCTCTGAATCTCAAGAAGTAACCTTGAGAGGTGACCCTGCTCAAGAGGAGATCCAGGCCATGCAGGAGAGCTCAATGGGCTCTTCAGCTGTTCACTATTTATGAGGGTAAGATGATTGACTTATAGTCATGTTTGCATATTGAGCACAGTACCAGCATTGCTCAAGTTATCCCTTGGTTATTGTGCTGTTATCTATCTCCCTGAGATCACGTTGAGCCAGATGGAGCCATCACAACTAGATGCACCCATTGTAACAACTACAGGTGGTTATCACTTGGGCAGGATTACAGGAGATAAAGGTCAGATTGGCAGTGGAGCACACTGTCACAAGCACACATGATGAATTGTGCCTAGAAGTACCCATTTTCCCCCACTGCATGTAAGGACAGTGTAAGCAACCAGCTCAAGGTTAGATACATGCACTGCAAAAACATAAAACCTATCTTTAAAATTGCAAAACCTTGTTTTTTCATGAATATGTGCCATTAATAATGTATTGACAATACTGCCTTTTAAAAAAATACATTAAAGGACATCTATGCTGCAGGCAGATATTTCGGGGAATGGAAATGCGTAAGGAAACAACCAGGTTTATTTTCCCAACAAAGCATGGAACAGTTCAGTAACATCAAACCATCAAACACCAGAAAGAGCACAGCCCTGCTTGAACTTCAGCAGGAACCCTTTGCATCTCTGCAAACACAGCCCAAACTTGTGCTCTGAGCACTATTAGAATTAGAAATGTTCCTTTTATGTAAATTTAATATAGTCCAGCATAGCTTTTTCAGTACATTCAGACCAATAAAAGTGTATACTTAATAAATGCAGTAGAATTTTAAGTTCTTTTTACTCCGAGAATGCCAGGTGAAAGCCTCTATATAAGCAGTAAAACTACTGTAGAATAATATCATGAAGATTCTTTATTTTTTAAAAAAACTCTCTTGGTGGCTTTTTAACCAACAGAAGGGAAGATTCTGATCAAATATGGATACTTCTGGATAACTTATGTCTCTAGAAATTCCTAGTGAATGATGATTTTGGTTTTTAACTGTGCTTTCTGAAGTGTTATATATTGTCTCTGAGTACTTTCAAACAGCTGGTTCATTCAGCTCAAGAGATTTCTTCACATTAGTGAAGGATGAGACTCACACATTTTGAAATTGTTTGGGGAACTTCCCTGTATAAGCAGAAACTGCCTTTCTGGGCAGAACAATGACCCATGCAGTCTGATACTTGTCTCACAAACCACGTACAACACCGAAAGGAATCTCTTATCATTCATTTGGATGTTTATTAGCAAATGATGCCTAGCAGCATTTTTAATTGTATTTAAAAATCCATACAACTGTATTCACTACAGTCCTTGGCGAAAAGATTGTTGGCCATCTTATTAGAAATTAATCATAAAACTCAAGTTAAAAAATAAGAATGGAATAGTATGGCCCATGAAAACGGATTTAAAGGAGTTAAATTTGCCAGTTCTTCAAATATTTTTAATTGGCATAGTTTCACTACAGTCAACTGAACTGTGGTTATTTTTAGCAGCTGAGGATCTAGACAACACCTGAAAGAGAAAAGGAAGGCTGTGGTATGTTACCTGTGCATAAATCCTAGAGTAATACTGGAACCAGAGGGGATGTTTAGGATGGGTGAGGGCTACAGCAGGGTGTGATCACTGGGCTATAACAAGAGCACCTGGAACGTGAACTGGATTTAGCTGTCAAGGTACAATTCAGTGTAACACTCAAAGCAGTTAGATTTATAGCCGATGTGCATAGGATCCCATAACTGACAGAAAAGTCAGTCGGCACCATTGAGTTAATAGTGCACTGGTATGTAAGCCTCCAAGCAGTATAAGTAGGTGGTGCAACAAGGCTGGAGGAATACAAAATGAATGTGCTCCTTGATCAGAGTTATTTATTACAACCTGCACCCTTCTCTAAGAAGTGATCCTGACCTTGCCAGTTCCTCAAGAATTTTCCTAGTACCCTCCTCCACATCCCAAAGAATGGTTTAAATAAAAGAGCAAATTTTAAAATAACAGCAACTCTCAAATGAAGCTCATACACAATAAACAATCTTAAACACCAAACCAAACTGTACCAAGAAACCCCAAACTCCTGTTGTGAAACGAACTCCTCTTTTTTACTTTAATTGCAGATCTCAGCAGGCACTGTGATATAACACCCGGCAGGATACTTGTTAATAAACTCAAATAGTTCCATTTTCATTTCTTTACCCATTAAATAGATGATCACAATTTGAAAGAAGGTGAACAATTGTCAGCAAAGAAAGGTTCATTATTGATTTGTCCCATCCTGGGTAGCCTCCTTCTGGGGTGGGAGCTAAGTTGGTATCAAATTAACTGATTGGCATTTTGACCGGTGTTTGCTCTTCTCAGAAAGCTAATTCAAGTGGTGTGAATTTGCATTTCAGCTCCTCATGGTTTACCACAAGATTCTGGTGAGAAAAGCATGCAGTTGTGCTTAGTGAAAAACTCATTAAAGATTAATCCGGTAAAGACTCACCATAAACATCTACCAGTGTAATAGTCAAAGTTAAGGGCGTCAGTAAACAGGGCGGTGGAACAAGCCAGGCTCCGTGAATCACAGCAGTGGGGAAACAAATCCCAGACTGGGGCAGCAGCTCGCAATCATTTGGCAGAAATTGCTTGGCATGTGGCATTAGGAAAACGGGAATTGATCCCGGCTGGAGTGGATTTTTTCTCTCTTGATTTGCTCAGGCAAATGATCACTTACCCCAGCTGTTGTCCGGGACCCATCCACTGCAGAAAGAGGATTTAGTGCAAGCACTGAGCTGATCCTTGGGAGAAACACAAGATGCAGCCAAACCAGCAGAGCAGCTTTGCTCTGAATTTATGGTGGTTGATATCCTTCTCTAAGCAGCCACACCTGAAGAGGGAAAATTAATCCATCAGCTGCATTCAGGGGGTAGATTGGAAAAGGCACTTAATATAAACTAGAAAGCTGCCCAAATAATGATATTTGATGGCAGAGAATTCTATTTCTTAGTGAGCAGAATCCCTTGTTGAATTTCAACTGAAATTGTTGCAGTACCATTCATAAATAACATTTGTCTTTCTTTTCTGTTGTCACTGCTGTTGATAATTCATTGCATGCTATTTATTATATGGTAACATTATGTACTCAATGGGATAAAAAGTCATATTTTCCCTTAGAAAACCAGCCTGAAGTGCAGACAATGTCATTATACGTATCCATGCCAATGAGATGAATGCCAGTGAATTTATTATGCTTTATTAATCTGTAAAGAACTTTGTAATCTTTTAATACAACAGTTACATTCTATTCAGCTGCCCTAGAAAAAAATCAAAGCTGAGAATGGTAAATAGTTATCTAATCCATCAAGACTCTGAATATAATGAGTATTGACTTTTTTTATTTTGAAATGTTTCAAAGCAATTTCTGACTCTTTCTCCTCCTACCCCATGACATCAAGTATAGAATTAATAATGGAAAAATGCCTTCAATTAACAAACTTACATGTTGAAAGGCAACCCAAAAAGCCTAAAATACATGGGGAAGGTTCAAAAGGACAGTAATTATTTTAGAGCGATACCATAAAAAGAATTTTAAAAAAATCAACTGCTACATATCAGAAAAAGCAAAGCAATATAAATTACGTACTTATGTAAATAAAGCTAATAGGCGATAACTTTAATTAGTGGCACAAAACTTTTGCTCATCATTCTGCAGATAGCAGGTATTTGTTTGTTAGGATTAATTTATATTTTAATTAGAAATTTACATATTTAGCAGCCTTGCCATGAACAATTAGCAACCCCAGTGCATTTAAGAATTTTCAATTTAGACTAAACACGCTGACTTTCAAAGGGTCATTTTGGAGCAATCTGTCTCGTTTCCCAGTAATGGGGAGCTACAAGGTTCCTTCATACCCACCTGTTACCTTTGGATAAAAACTTCTAACAAATAGTTTGTAATACTTACAACATGATTAGGCATCCTCTTCTAATTTAGTTCTCATAAAACATTTATGTAAAATATTAATTGGTAGGGAAGGTCTCTATGGAGGTTGAGGAAGATAAAATTATTTACAATATAATGAACATGGAGCGACAATAAATCGGTCTTACGTGTGTTGGGTGACTGGGAAAGTGACAGGAATGTTTTATTCCAAGTATAATTAAGTTTTAGGCAGGATTAGTGAATCAGAGGTTAAAAAAATTTCAAATAATTTTATAATATGCTGGCAGTATATATAGCACGAGGTTTGATCTCTATAGAAGTAATGTATAGAGAAATCTGGGTTGGATGCCTGCATGATTTATTGCAGATTAACAGATGGAAAGACTCAGGCGCTTCTCCCCATAACACCAATGTGAAGGCAGAAGAACTGCACCACAGACACAGTACAAGACATCTCTTAACCCACTAGATGACTTCACATGATGACATCCATCAGAACCTGGCCCAAACAACTGGGCTATCTTAGGTGGTGGGAGGATTTCACTTCAGAGGTGTTTCATTGCAAAAATTGGAATAACTTTTCATTTCTGAGCAACCAGATTAGACTCAATTCAGATTGGCAGTGGCCTGGGGTATTCCCAGATGACTTGTGCTCATTCCTCATCCTGCAACAAAAGGTTGGGCTTGAGGATCATACCTGGGAAGCTCAGACCAGCAAAATGTCTGAACTGCACCTGAAATCTCATTCAGAGCTGGTGGGGTGAGGAAATGTAGTCCTTATCTACACCCTTCAGTCACCATCTTATAACTAACATTGCAAACATGATAAAGAAATGGGGTGACTGGTATCCTACGATGTCTGGACACCAAGTTTGGCTAGAACTACTGTTTCTGTAAGTATTTTTTTAAACAAGTGAAAATTTCCATCAGGATGTGGTCATTTCCCTGAGTTCCCCTCTTGGACTGCTGCCATGGGAACCATTGTGTGCCAGGAGCAGGGGACAGTGGTTCAGTCCCACCATCATCCCAGCTCCTGCATGGGGACGTGCAGCCTGGCACAAGGACTTGGTCCTCACTGCAACCCATGCGGTGTCTCGTATGATCCAAAGCAGGATGAGCCCAGAACTCATTGGAACTCTCTTTGATTTAGCTTCTCTAACTGGTTAAGAAAATTGAATTCTCATTAAAATTGCTGGTATGTATTTATTTGAAAATTAGTAGTGAAAATTAATACTGACGTACCCTACAAGATTTCCCTGAGGCAAAAGGAATATAACCAGAATCACCTTTAGATATGAAGCTATCTAGTCCTGCCATCAGCTATAATGTTGTTGGGTTTTTTTCCCCATCCCCAGTTCTGTTAATTTGCTCAGTACAGGCATGTCATACTAAGCAGGGCTTCCCAAAGCTCTGCGTGCAAAGCTCACTGATACAGCTGAGAGAAATTAAGGCTAGGGGAAAACTCCAGAGATATTCTACTCCTGCTGATACCTTCTGCTCCCTCGATATGTCCTTTCCCACATCAGCAGCATCTTTGCTCATTAAAGCAGGGGCTGAGAGGTGTCTGCAACTAATAGATGTATTTGAAAACATCCCTCCTCTGAGAAAGTGAGGTTTTGCCAGCAATTAGGTAGCCAGCACTTTGCTGGCTCACTGCCTTGCCATGAAGGATGGAGCGGCTTTCACCTAATATTACCTTTTTCAACATTTCAGAAACTCCTCTGAATCTTTGCAATACGTCCTGGGCCCTTCTCTGTTAATTAAAGGAACACTGACCATCCTCCTATATGTAGGCAGGTTCATTTGAGTGACCAGCAACAAGGTATTAAAATATAAGCTGTTATCTCTTGGCAGTTGGTGCACAGCCCTAATCCGCTACTGACACCTGTACCATTTCTCAAGGTATTGGATAGGCTGTGGCTAAAAATGGGCTGTGATGGACAGTCCAATTTTTTCACTCGCCTTCCCAATAGAATATTTTTTTCCTAAAGACTGAATGAAATCTTTTTGTCCTAGTCGGAGTTCAGAGAATCGTCCTCTCTTTCAGTCTTCTCTTTCATAATTGAACCAATCCCATTATTGCAACCCACCCTCCTCAGTCATGGTTTTCTTTCCCCCCATTCATTTGGCTGTTTAGCCAAACATTTGTCTTTTTTCCTCTTTTTCTGTGCTACAATAACAGCTTGAGGCCCCAGCCAAGACTGGGGATGTATTATGCTGGATGCTCTGTGTTTGCAATTACACACATACAAGCACACATACTGTGGGAAAGGTCCCTGTCCCCCAAGACTTGCCTTAAATGCAGGAGGGATAAAAGGCCAGTGGATGCTCGGGGGAGATTAATGTCACCCAGAATCTGTATCACAGATGGAGAATGAACTCAGGTTTTGGGGAGCATCAAAGCCACACACAGCTATGTTTCCATTCACAGCCATTAAGAGATTTAAAGAAAAGTGTCTGGCAACCAGTGGCAAAAAAAAAAGAACAAAAACAAAAGCAAAGCAGAAAGGGGGCAGAGGGAAGAGCCCTGCAATGCAGATGAATTTCTCTTATATCAAATGTTTTATTTTCGAAAGAGCTATAGAGGAAAAAATGCCATTAATATCCTGTGAGTCCCTGCAGGTGCTTCACAAAAGCTGTCTTAGACAAGACTGACTTGAAGCTGTGCAATTATTGATCATGATTCTGTCATATTTTTGCCTTGGAAGTTATCAGACTTCGGTCCGTACAAATTATGCCTTGCATTTTTCCCCCACTGTTACGACACAATCATTTCCCTACCCTGAAAGCAGACAGTACCAGCCTCGCTGCATTTTTCATTCAAGCAAACTGAAAATCTCCCAGACTCTGCCCCCTGTGCCACCAGCTCTTTTCAGAATATGATGTTTTCCAGAAGCAAATAAAGATGAAAATTCCCAGACAGAAAACATCACTATTAAAAAAAAAAAGAAAAAAGAAGGAGATACAGACCCAAAGGTAGCCTTTGGCCTGCATCTATTAACTATCTCCTTTCGCTCTGAGTATGTTATTAGAATATTTTCATACTTTTCAGACAAAGCATCAAAATCTGCTTCAGTTAAACCGTCTTCCTACAAAAGGAAATGATTGCTCCATTCATTTAGTACATCTGTCAGGTACGGTAATTCTCTGCTAAATATTGCACGTACTGGAGAGTCCTGGATGTTTAAACAACACACTTTGGTACATGATTAACTCTCACACCTTCCATGGCAATTCTTTATCGATGCCAGCAGTGGCATCAGACTGGATTAGTACCACATGCCAATGACAGTGAGATACCACTCGCCCGGGAGTTCTGGGTTTCAATACCTGCCTCTTGCTTGGTGAAACACCGTGATCTCAAGCACAGGATTGCAATAAGGGGCAAGAAGGAGGGCATGCTCTCAGCCCTGGAGAAGCATCTGTAGGAGATTTGTTTGTTCTGGAGTGCTCCTCCTGATTATAGGAGGCTCATCCTGATGGGACCAGATGATACTCATGAGTCAGTCTGAGAAAACTTGATTTTTTGGTCATCAAATCTTTAAGTATAAAAATTACCCCATTTATTNAAATGCCCTTGCAAAAAGTCCCTCTCCAGTTTTCTTGCAGGCCCCCTTCAGGTAGTGGAAGGTTGCTATAAGGTCTCCCTGGAGCCTTCTCTTCTCCAGGCTGAACAACCCCACTTCCCTCAGCCGCTCCTCATAAGACTTGTTCTCCAGACCCTTCACGAGCTTCATTGCACTTCTTTGGCCATGCTCCAGCACCTAGTCCCAATAGCATAGTCCGTCCTGAATTCTCCTACCTTGGAGGAGATGGGCTATGCAACCCAGTTCAGTCCTGGCCCAGCCTTCTGCAAAGGGAAGTGAAAGAAGCAAACCAGGAATGTCAACACAAGGATTTAACTTGTATTTTGCTGCTGTAATCTGCATTAAGGAGTATAAGAAATTTGGGATCTAAGCTCAGAATTACATTATGGACATATCTTAAACTAGGCAGTTTAAGATACAGTTTTTCTAGATATTGTAGACAAATATAAATTAAATACCTTATTCTATATGACCAGAATGTATTAAATGCTAAAAAAGTAGGTGTGAAAACCTGCAGTTTATTGAACAGAAAAACATGTGCATGCTGAAGGAAGGAACCTGTAAAGAATTAACATTAAAACAGAAACAAAACCTACACAGCAAATGAAAGACAGAAATTAGTCTTTGAAGGTCTGTTTTTACTGACAACCTTTAACAAAATTAAAATAGAAAATATCTTTTCTCTATCCCTTCCTTCTAATCTCATTTCTATAAATTAAAAACAACAAAAAAATTCTAAAATTCTTTATAAAAGGTTCTTTTCTTCTTTTTAGCAGTTCTACAAAATCAGGTTGTTCACTAGAAGTGCCGTGTCTGTTTTTCTCTTCTTAATTCAACCAGAACATTACATGTTGGGTACTGTTTGCTTTTACTAAAGAAAAATTCTGTTCTTTTTGTGTATCATACATGATTGAAAATCTTTTGTTTTTCAATTTAAGAAAAATCATGTTACGGTTTTGTAGGATCTTGAACAGCAAAGAAATAGAAATGTCCTACATATTAGTTACTCTTGTCAGGATTTTATCCAGAAATATAATCATCTGTGAAGCATCATGCATCCCTGGTTGTAAATATACATAAATGACCAATCAAACAAA
The DNA here is from genome assembly GCA_013399435.1 of Arenaria interpres. Classification (NCBI taxonomy): domain Eukaryota; kingdom Metazoa; phylum Chordata; class Aves; order Charadriiformes; family Scolopacidae; genus Arenaria; species Arenaria interpres. The sequence continues at coordinate 102,899 of VXAK01002684.1, read as the reverse complement.
ACAATGACTGTGGAGGTTTTTCAACTGCTATTAAGAACAGCCTGGATTGCAATATGTTTGCTTGCAAAATGCTAGAGCAATCTTCTACTGCAGGGAGAAATTAACAGAGCAAATTACTGAGATATGGAGCATAATCCCATCTGCATTGATGTTGTTCAAATTGATTTGAATGGTCCTGATTTGAAGTTGCTTTAAAATCACCCATAGACTCAAAGCAGGTTTTATATCTTCAGTATTCCGAAGGCATTTTCAGGCCAGAAATGGCCACTGTGACCATCTTGCCCTGGTAGGTGGGACACACGTCACATAACTTTTTCCAAACAGACTTAAGATGTCCTGAATAATCAGAATGACTCCTGCTACAGTGAAAGGAAGGGCACATTAAATACATAATATCTTCAGCCTTTCTTGGGATGGGTTGAATCACTCCTCTTTTTTTTTCACTAGCAATGTAGCTTGGTCTCCCATCTTGGAAAAAGGACTTGGCATTTAAATTATGGTGCTTAGGTGGCATGAATCCCCTCTCGGGTCTCTTCTGCTGCCTAAGCCAAGGTAGGGACTTTCATTTGCAACCTTATCCTATAGCCCATGCTCTATCTAAATTGCAAGTCTCGGAAAGCGCTCTGCTCATCTCACCTCACTAAAAGTGTCTGCTGAGTGTTGATCCCAAGTGCACCAACAGGCTCTGAAACCTGCTGTCCTCCACCCAAGATTTCACTGCCTGCATTTGAGGCCACCTCTGATACTCATCGCTCTGTATCCTTGGATCACGCTGCTGTGAGAAAGAGCTATGAGATGCCTAAAAGGTAGCAGCACCCCTTTGCTTGGGAGATGCATTGAAGCTCAGTTGCTTGCTCTTGGTCCCTGCCTGAGTTGTGTAGTGTGCTGAACCTGACCCAACTCACTGACTTGAATTTTTGACATGGCCTTGGACCTGCCTCATTTCTATGGACTTGCCTGGAGGTCACTGCACACTTGGCTGACCCTGGGTACTGCTTCCAGATCTGCTCTTGCTCAGGTGCTGTGGGACTGAGACCTTGTTGATGAGGACACTGCTCCACCTCACCTCACTGCCAGCCTTGCTCCCAGCGTGTCCACTCTTACTTCTCAACAAACAGCAGCTCTCTGTATCTAAGCTGTCTGTGGTGTTTTTGATTGCAGTCCTTGGAGAGCTACATCCAAGATTTTTGATGTATTTAACCAAATGCAGGCTAAATAAAGTTATCAAGCAATGGAAAGTTTTGCAGCTGATATCAGAATCTGGGCTTTTGTTTCCAAATTACCGTGTGACATTTTTCTTTATAATGATTTTTATTAAATGCCATATTTTCTATACACGTGAGACATACTGTAGTTTGGGGAACTATCATATATTTATTAATAATAAATATTAAAAATGCTTTGAATTTCCTTTGGAAAACTTCGGCTTTAACTCACAAAACATGGCATAAAAGCAAGTTCATGAAATTGAACAAATGATATATCCAAATCAAAAGAGCAATATGTGTTGAGTTTAAAGCTTCATACAGGGCTCAGCTTTGAGTTTGGTGGTGCAGACACTCTACAAGTTGTTTGGATTCAGTTGGATAGATGATTCTTTACATGAAGCTTTTGTTACCACCAGTTATTTAAAATGTTAACCATCTATCTCCTCCATTTAAGCAACCTTCTTCATCTGAATGATAAATTATGCCAATAGTCCCAGTGGGAATTTTCCAGATGGAGCAATTTAAGAAAGGCTTGACAAAGAGGATATAGGAGTGGAAGCTAGAAAAGGTATCTGGGAAAAATCTTGGTTCCACTGAAGTCTAGAAAATTCTGATTTTTTTCATTGGGACCGTACTTTCACTTCTAGACACTCTCAGTTCAGCTACTGACTCAGTGTTATTTTGGACAACCCGCGACGTCTCTGAGTCTCAGATCCCATATCTGTAAAAGGCCCTTTCAATTAAGAATTTATATTGATTTTATATAGGATTTAGATCAACCTCACAAAGCACCATTCTACAGTTGTTTCTCTCATGTTCTCCCATTTTCTGGCATATATTTGCATCCAATTTCCCCCAAAATGGCTGCCTCTTCCCTGCATATTCTAGGCAGCTGTGTGGTGACTCACAGCCTTCACCTAACACAACGAAATTCCCCATGTTTATTTCCAGATGTTGTCTCCATTGCCCATTTACTTTACTGCACATCCTATAATCTATAGTATTATCCAATTCACAACACTCTCCACAGTGTGCTGCTGGGCGGTTTACTTGCAGACTGCAATGGGACAATAAAGAAAATCAATCAGAAAGGAAGCCAGCTTGCCAGACAGTAGCGTGTGAATAGCAGCTGTGGGAGAGCCTTGAGTTTTTGTACTGCTGAGCTGAAATTATTGGGGTTGATGGGGGAAAAAGAACTTCACAGTGAAGAAAAGCATTCAGCTATCCCATTCTCAACAGAACTTGGTTTTGTGATGATGTACAATTAATGTTTTGAATGGAACAGTTTTGGCAACATCACAAAACACTTCTTCTGGCGTCTGACTTTGCTGGATGCCAGGGTGCACTCAATGCACTTAAACTTGTGGAGAATGTCTTCCCCTCTCAGGCTATACCGCCTGGCAACAGAGCGTGCTTACTGCCCTCACGATTAGACTTTCACATTGCTTCTGCTGGCCAACCACATTAAGAACCACCCTGAAAAGCATCATACAAGCATTTCCAGCTCACTAGGATGAGGCAATTTGTGATTATAAGAAGTTTAGAAGGACCATATTCCTGCGATTCTTCTAGATGCTGCTACAAACCGGACAGCCAACCAAGGGCACCACTTTCTACCCCTCAGTCCAAAGTAAACTCAACTTAAAAACATTTACTTGCACTAGTTCATTTACTGGTATGGAAGAAATTTATATCACAGAATCATAGAATGGTTAGAGTTGGAAGGGATCTTAAAGACCATCTACTTCCAACCCCCTGCCATGCGTAGGGACACCTCCCAATAGACCAGGTTGCTTAAAGTCCCATCCAGCCTAGTATGCTCCAGTATCTCCTATAACTTATTAAAAAATTTGTTATATATCTTGTTCACACAATGCAAATACACATAGGCACATGCATATGGCATTAGTCCTGTCACAATCAAAATCATTTGCCCTACAAATATGTTTATACTTATTTTGTGCTAGTACAGAACACCAAACTCTTCAGTTATCACGGTGGGATAGATTAAATTAAAGATACCTATACATGAGCTTGTTGTTCGGGCTCCCCTTGTAGTCAATGCAGAGCGATAGCTCTCTCTGGAGTGCGAGTCACCCCATCCTGAGATAGATACCTGACCTAATTCGGATGAATTTCCATCTAGATGTTCTTGCTTGTCCTCACACAGTCAAAAGAGATGAGCTGGTTGAAGAAGTGTACATTGGAAACATCTGAAAACAGGCAGGAGTCACACCTAAACCTGTACCATATACTAAATGTCAGTCCTAGAGAGCATAAGAGGTTATACGGCAAGAGGATAAAAACTGTGCTAGCACTAGTAGCATTCTTTTACTGGAGGCTATCATGGTGGGCTATCAGAAAACAACACGTTCCCATCTCAGCCACCAAGGTTCCCATTACAACATACCAGCAACGAAGACGGACTGACGATGACATGCCTGATAGAAACTGATGAAGCTGTGGACACAGCTTTGATGAAGCTTGCTCTGGGCCACTATAGAGCCTGTCTTTCTGTTCACGTCAGACCTGTACAGTTTCTTTGTGCCAGCCCAGTGGGTGGCAATGAGACCACGCTGTTTTCTGTTTCACTTTTTTGTTGTTTTTTTTGCACAATGCTGCCCATTTTTAGTTCAGACCAGATCTTCTTTCACACATGAAAACTGGGTCTCAACCACGGAGTCTTTCATGTCAATTATGCAGCTTCATTATGTGAATATTTTCTTCCGTCCTCCCATTTGTCCTACTCAATGTCAAGCTTTCAAAGTAAGTCCAAGGGCTGAATTCCAATGTTTGAGTTTTGGAAAGGTGTCCATTGCAGATGCTGCTTATTAAGTAGTTTACCAAGTCATTACCCCCTAGGATGCATCTTCTTGCTTACACTGGAACAGCTAGGGAGTAGAACGGATCTCTGGGAATTTGGTTAATTAATCCAACTGCAAACAGTAATTAGACTTTATCGTAATCAACTAATTAATTCTTCCAACTGAGTAGTTAATGTAATGAGCAAAAGAAACACAACCAGCTCTTGCAAGACACGAACTTCAGCTTAGAAAATAAAGGAGCAAAGGCCATTTAAACCAATTAAGGGAGAGTATATAGACAGAGTTACTCAGAGGGGAGGTGGTTGTGGGATACACGACATGGTTAAGCCAGTATTTTTCTGTTGCAGAATTGCTTTGGAGCTTGATTTTTTAATCAACTTCAAATGTCTTCTACACTTTTCCAGTTATGTACTGAGCCTGTCTTGTCCCCTCTTCCTCAATTCCTCTTGAATAACTAATTTGGAAACTGTATTATTTTTTATTCTCAAAATAATTATACTAAACCGGCCACAAGGAGGAAGAAGGTGTTATACTGTCAATATACGAGTGCCTCCTCCTTGCATAAGGGCTTTACTGGAATGTCAATAGGAGCAGTGTTTTACTGTTGCACCAGGGGAAGTTTAGATTGGATATTTGGAAAAATTTCCACACTGAAAGAATTATCAAGCATTGGAACAGGCTGCCCAGGGAAGTGATAGAATCATCATCCCTGGAGGTATTTAAAAGACAGGTAGACCTCGTGCTTAGTGACATAGTTTAGTGGTGGTTTTGTCAGCATGAGGTTGGTGGTTGGACTTGATGATCTGAAAGGTTCCTTCCAGTCTAAACTAGAATAATTCTAAGATCCATTCTAAGATCTATAATTCTATGATTTCCTGATGCATTTACCAACATGTTATCATGCAGACAGCGTGCTGTCATTCTGGCCAATTCAGTGCTGGTGGCAGGAGTAAAAGACATCAGCATCATGTTCACTGAGACCAGGCTGGGTAGTGCCATGCAAAGACTTGTTCAGGAATTTCAACTTCCTTCATGAGGGCTAGTTCAGGCACTTTTCAGTGTGGACATGTCTAAAAAGAGTGGATTTTAATCATGTCAATACAGGAGGCCACTTTTCCTAAACAAAAGAACCACGGCAGCTGTGGATGTATTAGCATTTGTAGACTGATACAACCAGTCCCATGATTCACAGTGCTCATGGCAGCTATCCAAATGTAATTATATTGGCACTGTGTAGGCAAGGCAAGTTCCTCTTCTCTGCAGATGCACTATTTGGGAACTATGAAAATGGATTTTTTTAGTGTATGTTAGGATGAGAAAAATGACTGTAAATAAACTAGTAAGGCTTTTTACACTGTCTCCCATAAAATCTTCATAGACAAAGTGATGAAGCATGGACTACCTACGTGGATGCTGAAGTGGGTTGAAAACAACTGAACTGTTGAGTACAAAGGGTTGTGATGATCAGTGGCATGAAATCCAGCTGGAGGCCAATCAACAACATTATATGCCAGGGATCAATACTGGGGACAGCACACTTTAACGTCTTCATTAATGACACAGATGGTGGGGCAGAGTGGACCCACAGCAAGTTTGCAGATGCTACAGAGTGGGGAGGAGTGGTTGTTATACCAGATGGGTGAGCTACCACTCAAAGAGACCTCAACAGTGTGGAGGAATGGATCAACAGAAAACTAGGGAATTTTTTGGACCTGGGGAGGAATAACCCCATGCACCAGTACAGGCTGGGGGCCAGCCTCTGGAAACCAGCTCTGTGGAGAATGACCTGGGGATCCTGGCAGACAACAAACTGACCACAACCACAACAGCAACATGTCCTGGCAGCAAAGAAGGTCAGTGGCAGGCTGGGTTATGTTAGGAAGGATATTACCAGCAGTTCAAGGGAAGTGATCCATCCCCTCTACAGATCCTTCAGCCTAAGAAAAAGCAGAGGGGAAGAGGTTAATAGGACTACAAACCCTACCCTTCCCATCAGCATTATCCAGTGTGCCTTATGTCCTCCAGCTCTTGTCATATGCTCTGTAGCTCCCACAGTCCAGGTCAGGAACACCCCTGATGCAGCTGCCATGAGAACTGCTTAAAGGTAAGCCAATCCCAAAGCTTTCTTGATAAAAGCGATCTTCTAGGCCTAAGCCATCAAATGAAAAGATACTTCTCCTGCCCAATTCTAAGTGCCAAAGGAAACATTTGGTAGCTGTTTCAGTCAAAACTTTTCAGTCTGCACTCACAGCGGGTAAGGCTCATGCATTCAGTCATTAAAAGTGCTCAGCTCACGAGAAATAACTTGTTAGGCTGAGGTAACTCCATTCCTTGCACATGTCCACACATTTCCCAGCTACCTCCATGCTAATAGGGTTTTACTCCAGCTAGTGACACAACTGTTATTAAAAAGCATTATATCTTTGTCAAACAGAAAATCTATTAAAATGTTTCTATACAACACCCTTGCCCACTGTGTCCTTGCATGCCCTTTAATTAACTCAGTGAATTTCTGAGCAGCATCAAACCCTACCCACTCATCTCTCCCCTTTAGCAAGTTCTTGTCCTCCCCGAGATCTATCCCAGCCTCCTGGTTACCTCTTGGTGTCTCTGAGGTCTGGATGTCTGCAGGTCTTTGACTCTATGCTGATATTTCTTAACCTGTTGCACCATGTGTTCAACTGCCTTTTGCCAAGATTGGGTTCAGTAGCAGTTCAAAGGAAAGAGCTGGCTCTTCTTTTTCTAGACGGCCCATCTGGCAGCCTCTTTTCAATCAACATGACAAACTCAGACATATAAAGCAGACATTTCCTATCACAGCACACCAAAAGAGTCCTTCATGTTATCTCTCTCTCCCCAAACAATTATCTCAAATCTCCCCGACTTTCTGACACATTTTTGCTGAAGGCATTTATGGCGTTACTACCTTCAAGGTCATCGCCGTGTGAAAAATCCAAAGGGTCATTATCTGCTGCTGAAGCCAGCAGAAAATGGCCTACGCCCTGACCTTGTCAGGTTAAAAGCATAGATGACACCCAGAAATACACTCTTCCTCACTACTAGATGCTGTTGCTCCTCAGCTGACCAGCAACATGAGGCCACACTACATCAGCCCAAGCCAGGTTTATGGTGTCACCACACTTTTGTGGGCACTTCAGTCAAATAATTGAGGCTGTGAGCTTAATGACCGAAGTCCCAATATCTGCATCGCTCTTCTTCCTCCCATCCAGAAAGCGTGATAGTCCCTGGCAGCAGGTGGCTGCATCTCACATCCCTGCAGCAAGATTTATCTTGACTTGCCTGTCACAGTCTTACATCATCTGGCAGCTGCGGAGGTGGCTAAAGGGACAGAAACAAAAAAGCAATAAGGAAACAGCTTCCTATAATACTTACCTATTTCACATTTGAGAATGAGATGAGAGAATGGCTCAATTTTGCTTTCCCTCTGAGAAAGGGCTGTAAGTCAGCCAGGGATGCTGTGCAGAAGAAAATAAAAGTGTTACCTCAAACAGCAGCACTGCTGTGAATATTCAGTAACTAATGGCACTATTCAGTAGGCACTATGTGAGTCTGTGCGGGGCGGGGAGCAGCCAGAGGAGGTTATAAGGAATATGCAATCATGCATGATGTTTATAGATGAGGGACATTTAGACAGACACAGTGGTGATGGATGAATTATAAAGGAAGAGAGAGAGGGAGAAAGAGTGATGAGCATTAAAGAACAGCAAACAGAAGAACTTAAAATAATGAAAGTCTGGCACCAAGGAACCATGAGAGGGTAGAAAGGGAGGTGGGAAGAAGAGGGTCACTTGTAGCCTCTCTCTGTCTGTTTAGGCATTGTTAGTTAGCACGGAATTATCAAAAATTAGGGCTGGCAGGACATCAAGAAATCATGTAGTAGCATAATTCCCTGTCCCTAGGTCATTCTTCCCAGATGTTTACCCATCCCGTTTATACAGCCTTCTGGGACAGAGTCCACATTTAGCCCTGGCATTTTATTCCAGCATTTCTCAACACTTACTGTCAGAATTTTCTTTCCCAGTTTCAGTAACACTTCTTATTTCATGACCTACTTATGAGGAATACAGAGATCAGATTATTCCTTCCCTTCTTTCAACTTTTGCACGGTAGCACTGTTATCTTACAGCACCTAGTGCCATTTGAGATGACACTAACATAACCCTTCTAGCTGTAAGCTCCTGGGCCAAAATACCGTGGTACTCCTGTACATAGTGTGTTGTATCAGTCAACCCTGAACAACAGTCTCAGACCCGCTGAGGTTTCTAAAATGCCACTCAATTCCTCCATTTAAGTAACTGAATTGCACCAACAATTCGAGATTGTAACACCCAAGGTGTTAAAGGCATCAGTATATTGGTGTTGCAACATGCACTGGGCATCCAAACACCCCTTATAGCTCCTGAAGATCTCATCAATACTCTCAGCAGAGCCTGGGGATGGGTTCAAGCTGCCTACACGGAGACCTTGAGATGCCCTGGGGTATCTTGTTCAGCCTCTAGATGCCACTGAGAAGGTATGAGTCTTCCATTAATTCTGTCTCCCTTCTAGCAGCCCTATCCAGAGCTATGGAATAACTTAGGGCACGGCTCATGGTGCTAGATATCCACATGTGAAAACACCAATACAGGTAAAATAAAACAGTCGCTGACCTTCATAATACAAACCCAGGTGAAACCATGAATTTTCTACCCGGGAATGTTATTCCTTAAGTTGTCTGTTAGACTTTTTTATGTTCTCCCTTTGAAACATGCAAGCTGTGTGTGCCATAGCTGGAAAGCAGGGACAGAACATGACTTTTCTAAGGCCCGGCAGGAAATTTCTAGAGAGCAGAGAACTGAATGGGGCTTCTTCTAGGACCACACCACAAACATTAGACTAGTTTCCTCCACAGCTCTCTGTACATTAAAATTGTTCCTTTCTCCCTGTGATACTCAGACTGCGTAATTTTTTTGCACTGGGATGTCATGGGGCAATGGTTTATCCTTTCCCATATGTATGTGAGGCACCTGGGGTTAACAATGGCGTTAAATTTACTAGATGTCACATCTAGAGAGTAAACGGCTGTTACAAAAAATCTGACTTCTAGACAAGCCCATTTGTTGCTCTGCATTGAAACATGTTCTTCAGCTTGTGCTTTGGCTCCCAGTTCCCCTCCCTCTTGACTTTCTCCTTCATTTTAGTACTTTATTCTTTCCTTGATAAATCAGGAAACTTTCCCATTGCATTGCACTGAGCCCTTATCAAGGGGCTTTATAAATAATAATAATGACCATGCAAAAGATGCAATTCAGTTAACAGTATAATGACTACAGGGATTAGCATTGCTCTATATTTTTTATGAGCATAATATGTCGTTTTCATTCTGTTGCCATAATGAAAATAACAAATTAACAGAAGCATTATGCAAATTATACATTAAAAATGTCATGTTTATTAGTCTATCTTAGCAAAAGAGAAGCTACAGCAATAGCACTGTTAACTGCTTAATAACCATGTCTTTAAAACAGAGGAAACTCAATTCAGCATGGTTTGGCTTAACTTTAGGGTCATTTTCAGTGACTTCAGTGGCAATGTTTGCATGCTCAGAGCAAAGCATATGCTAAAATACATTTCTAGAGAACAAGACGCTAAAATCAGTTTCAGTTCAAGGATATTTCTTTGTCTCAATTACCGATTTTGGAACAAATTCCCCACAAAACATCCTACTCTTTGCTCCTGCAAAATAGTTGTGTACAACTTTTACCAGGAGTTCCTTAAGGTCTTCCCATTAATTTAGAAATAGCTACGAATGTCTATCCAAACATCAACTTTATTATGTTTTCTGCAGAAGACAGCTCTGCTCTGCTCTCTTTGACATTAAGGGACATGGGGAATTTCTTTCCAGCATACCCTGAACTGAATTTTGCTCCTAACCAGGAGGCAGTTTATTGAAACACCAGCAGTGATTGTTTTCTTACTGCCTTCCATGATTAACCCTCAGTTGTAAAAATTTCTTTGTCCTTGTATAAAGAACTTGTTATTCACAGAAGAAGAAAGGGATTAACAATAAGTAGGAGATTCACATTTTGCTTTTGTTTGTTAAATATCAACTCAATAATATAATATAGTTATGAGATTTCCATAATATACCATATTATTTAAATTCATCAGACTTAATCTAAAGGCAAAAGAAAATTCATTTTCTGTATCAGATTCAGATTGAAAAAATGATAGTGATAGGAGCTGTAGATTTTTTTTGCAAGAGAAACAGTCTCTTCATTTTGGATTTACAACAAAAGAGCAGAGAGATGCTGGGAAACCACAGGCATAGAGTGGTTAAAAGGGACACTGCTTTGTCCCAAATGGGACAGATGGACAAGTCAGGATGAGTACCCGCATCCCAAGGCTTGTCCAGCCCTACCTCACTGCCTGAATCACATCACCTTTCTGTGCTGGTGGCTGTGTAAAGGCCAGATCTGCTTGAGTCTCCATTTGGTGTCAGCGTGGACTTATGAGCTGTCTGTACATCCCCAAGGAGAGCAGGTGCTCTGAGCTCAAAGACTAATTTAAAAAACAGTAATAAATATAATTAAAAAGAGCGGGGGAGAAAGGGAAATAACCACCAGACAAGTTCAAACACAAGCCAAACTAATCAAAAGTTGAAAGAAATACATTTATTTCACAGTTACTGTATTGGAATAAATATGTGAAGTCATTTTCACAGGAGTTTAAAAACGCAATCACAATAACTGTGAAGCTCATAGAAACTTGAGATTTTCATTCTGTGGAAATTATGACATCTTCAGAACAGATTTGTTATACTGAAATGAAACAAAGCCAATTTTTGACATTTCTCACAAAATTTAATTGCTTGAAACATTCCTTAATTGTTTCAACTCAATCAAGGCATTCCATTTTGCTTTGATGCATTGGAATATTTCTGGCTCATTTCATTACTGAAATTCAACCTATATATATAGGAAAACACTCTTTTTAAAATTAGGTTTTGGTTATGCTTCTTAAATTAAAATGTAAAATCAAATGAACATACATTAGTATTCTAAATAGACAATTGGCATTCTAACTGTACTGGTAATTAGAGGTTAGGCTGGTTATTGCTGGCAATTTGAACTCTCAGTGACCATTTGTCCCAAGCTTCCTAACTGGTAATTGCGGAACCAAGCAATACCTATTTATCAGAAATCTGTATGGATGGTCTATTTGGAAGATTAATTCTAGTTCATGTAATATAGTTGGGAGACCACATTTAGGTCAGGAACCTAAATGTAGGGCTCAGGCTGCTCAGGAAATGGTTGTATGTCAGAACTCCACTAAAGCCACCAGCTAACAAGAGGAGTCATGCGGGACTGGTTGAGACAATTAAGTCAGGAATAGTAATGTCGAAGGTTTTCTGAAATTAGAAACCAAGCTGTTGCATTATTCCTAGGATGTTCAATTTTTCATGCTTTAAAAATGAAATTTTGTCAAAATCATCACTTTTCAAAAAACTTTGACATTTTTCAGCAACTCATGCATCTAGAAGAATATTCTATCTGTGAATTTTAAATATATTTGTTGTCCAAGGGTGGGATTCAGCTCTGTATTTCAGCACTTAAATGGTCCCATCTGCATAGTGGCATCTATTACATCTGTACCAGGGGCAAACATCAAAGGAACCAAGTAAGCAATTCAGTTCTTCCAGGAATGGATGCATATGATGAGAGTCAACTACCTGATAGTGATCAGTGCTTTAGGAAACATGGCACGCGGGGGAGGAAAACAGGAACTGTCTTTCTCTGCCAGAGAAGCAAAAATGAAGGAGAGATCGAATACACTGCACTGGGACAGAGGTGCAAACCATGATTTTGAACTGAAATAGGGGAATTTTGGCTTGACATTGGGGAAAAAATAAACGAAACCAAAACCAAAGAAACCCAAAACCCCCAAAAGACACCTTTCTAATAGGAACATAAAGGAAATCTGGATTAGATACCACAGGGGTGGGACATTCCCCATGCATGTCCAAAAACATTGTATGTTCTCAAAAACTGTCCAAACATCGAGCATGGAATAATACAGAATAGTTGATCCTGTGCATTTTTTCACTCCCCTCCAGCTCTGTTTGCTCTGATTGTCTGGAAGACATAGGAAGGGAAAGGCACGAATAAGTATTCAGAACATGTTAATTTTATAGAGGCTAGTTTTGATTAAGAAGCAAACAGGTAAAGGTCTTTCTTAGAAGAGTTCCCATCCAGGGAACCATGTTCCCCTAGATACTCCAATTCCTTGGGTGGCTTATTATGTCCCTGGGATCTTTTACACTGCATCTGGGGCAGGGGCGGGGGGGAAAACGTGTGAAGAGCAAATCATTTCTGCCCACCATTTCTGCTATCCATATCTCCCACAAAGCTTTATTTGATGCTTCTGATCTCTGGGAAGGTGAAAAGGAAGAAATCCAATCCTGACGAGTCTCAACTTGCCAACTTCGTTGCTGAACCAATGCATTATTCATGCATTTGTGACAGAGAGCAGTGAGCCTAATGTGCAGAAATAAGCTTGGAGAACCATCAGGTTATTGCCGGGGACTGGGACATGCTCTGCTGTGGCTGCGCAGCTCTTTGTGCTGGTTGCTGACCCTGTGCCAATACTCCTATGCAAAATGCAGTCCCACCATGGAAAGACTATTAGCGTCTTTTGTTTGCGCTGCTTTTTGGTTTGCACTTCCTGTCATCGCTTCACATTTGTGGTATTTACCAGCTGCTACTGGAAAATCTTAATGAGATGAAAAATTTTTAGCCAATATCACTCCCAAAACTCCCGGTAAAACAAATATTTCACATTGCTCCTTATGTTATTGGAATCAAGAGGACTGAGTCACAATGGGCAGCAAGTATTTTCTTTCAACAGGCAGTGAAAATAAATATATATATTTGGTACTACCACTCTGAGGGTGGGAGACACTGGAACAGGTTGCCCGGGGAAGCTGTGGCTGCCCCATCCCTGGAGGGGTTCAAGGCCAGGCTGGATGGGGCTTTGGGCAACCTGGTCTGGTGGGAGGTGTCCCTGCCCAGGGCAGGGGGGTTGGAACTCAATGATCTTTATGGTCCCTTCCAACTTAAACCATTCTAAGAATCTATGATATACCACCACCAAGAAACTGTGGATACCACAAGAACAAACAACAGAATTATCAGATCACAGACACTGAAGAAACTGAAAGACTCATATCATCCTGATATTCCCAATGTGCAGGAATAAGGGAGAAATCTTTTAATAAACCAAGGAGTGGTTTTTTAAAAGAATAAAAAACCCCTGCAGTTAGACACCAGAAACACATAGCAGGGAAGGACACTCTTCAAATGGCTGAGGAGAGTTATTATGANAAAAAAAGGAAAAAGAAAAAGCAGAACAAGTTTTATTTCAAAAATGCTAAAAAAAGCCTTCAGCTTTTTCTGAAATTGAACTTTTTACAGTTTACAAGTGCTTATTGGTGTTATCAAAAACTCTTTTCGCACCCTTCTATTTAGCAAAAGAATTCATCTGAAAGGTATGTGGGGGAATTTACTATTTGACTCAAAGTGAGCTATCCAAGCCTCATTTGCACCCCTCTGTGCTGTTGCAGAAGTTCTGGGAGACACGCTGCTTTGCTGAGTGAAGAAGATATTCTAGAGTGAATTTTCCTTCAATACTTAGATTCACAGCACATCAACAGAGCTGGGCAAAGGGAGCATTTTAACAGAGCCCTTCATGGTATCTGCACTGTAATGATGAGCAAAGAATTCTCCTGTCCTGCCATGAACGTGTTTGGGACTGCTAATTTCAGCCGTGTATCTATCAAATCAGCAAGTGTTGCAACATCAGGATGAACCAAAGTCTATATGGGCCCAAGAGACATGCAGTGAAGATGGGGTAAGGAGTGGAAATGAGCCAGATAGATGGTCTTCATTTCATCTGTAGCACCAGCATGCATGTCATTACTCCACTTTGTGTGTAGTGCTCAGATCATGTTCAAGGATCTACTGTTCTTCCATCTATCATTGAAACATCAGGTATTTCCAGCCTCTGAATGACCTGTTCTGCTTCTTCAAGCAGTTGGCTGGACACTTAGAGAAGGACTTTGCATGAGACATCCTCCCCATCTCCCAGTGGGCATACAAGGATTGAAATGGACTCTCGAGAAGACCCTGAGATTTGTTCACAGGAGCATGTATCTGAAATCACTCTCACTTTGTGATGTTCTTATAGACTAGGAAACTGGTACAAACGGTTTGTGTTGGCCACATCCAATAGGTGGTCATTCACAAATAGTATATTGAAACTCAGGGAAGTTATGAAGACATTAGCAAGTATGGCCAGCCTGTGCTTTTTCAATCAGGATATACTGCATCAGACTAAACCCACTTGCTTCCCAATGGCAGACTCCTAGCATTAATGCTCCAGGCTGGTGAAAGGAATTGTGGGTATTCCAGTAAATGTTGAACCGTAGCGGACTGGAACATGTAAAGCAATTCTGCACTGGTACAAGCAAGGAGTCAGAAATGAACCTTGTTGCTATCTATGGCAGTTTTCTGGCAATTTTGGAAAGCAGAGCTATCTGCAATAAAAAAGCAACAACAGCAGCAATCTCCTGAGCCCATCCATGATTTCACTGCGGTTTGTGTCGACTGAGAAGCTTTAACATTTTCCAGATAGACCTCACATCCTAAATGAAACTGAAACACATTGAAGGGTCTCCAAGAGGTAGCCTGAGCTTTGACCAAGCAGTATAAATCTCTTACAAAAAGATGTGCCGAGAGATAAACTATATGGTGAAATTTCATGTTGAAAGGAGCAAGCATCTCTTCCCATCACACTTTCTGTACTGTCCTTCATGACATCTGCCAGCGTACAAACCAGAAAGTCATCAGAAGCATATTTATGCTATTTTACCCTATACAAACGTAAAACAAAGGTAATATTTCTTCAGCCAGCATAATTTTAACCTACTGCATTGACTTTCACTCGGACTGTTTGAAGACCTTCCCCATAATTCATAAATATTGAGCCAGGAGATGCTGCCATTGTTTTACTGGAAGTTTTCTTACACTATGTATACTGCCACTTAAGTCATTACTTTCCTGTGGAGTAATGTGACAGTCTAACTTGCAATTCTCTTGCAATATATTTCTCCATGTTATAGCTGTAAAAGCTAATAAGAACTTTGATTGAGGAAATCAGCATATTTTAGGGTCATATGTTAAGCTTATACTTCCTTTTTTTTTTCATTCCAGTGTACCTGGTGCAGGAAGGAGCCATGCAAATCATACAGAAATCACAACATGATATAATGATGCAAAGTGAACCTTTGCACGAGAAACAGAAAGAGCTTGATCTCTTTAGTTTAATAAAAATGAAGAGTTTAAAAGAGACTAAATTTCTATGAAAGGAAAAGATACGGTATGACAGGTGCTTTCAGTTTATCAGAACACTGAGTGAGAACTTAGAAGTGGTTGTACCAGGCAGCCACAGGATCATTTGATTTCCTATGTCTCTTTCTAGATGTTGCCAGTAGCGGATGGGTAGGGAGCAGTATCTACCAAATAGCTAGGAGATGAACGTTGGCAAGTTCAGAGGGAAATAAAGTTAAGACTTTTAATTGCAAGGGTAGGGAAGCACCAAAACTTACTGAAGTTACAGTGGAGTCTCCGTTATTGGGCAGGAGGGAAGTGCTTTCCTTAAATATTAAGGTATTGTTCAAACGATTAAGAATTTCAAGAAAACCCCTGGTTTCTCCTCTGTGGGAAATCAAACAAAGTAATTTGAATCATCCCCTCTGGCTGTGTGCTGTGTGAATCTGTCACTGATATAAATTCCAAACCAGCCAGGGTCAGTTAACCTTTGCGCTGCTGTGTCTTCCATCCCACTTGCAAGAAGGGAAGGAGGAAGAGTGCCACGAGACATTTGGACATCGCTGAACAAAGATAGTTCATGCTTCCTCCAGAGACAGGCAAACAAAAACAAACTAACAAAAAACAGATGGCATGTTATAGCATTATGAGAAATCTCCAAAATCTGAGAAAACAAATGCAAGCAAGCAGAGAATCCCATGTTCATCTACTTCATCTCCTACCCGCACAAGATCACTCTCAAGAGCATAGCAGTTGACTTATTCGAAGCTGGTATATTTATTGTCAGGTGCCTTATACCATGTGCAGAGATTTCACTCAGCCAAAAAATAAAGATAATAATTTCAAATCACAGCAGTCTAATTCCCATTAATTTGTCCAGTTTTTGTCATAATGACATTAATCCTGATGAGCTAATGTATAGTATTATGATGATCACGATCTTTATGCTATTCTTGTTGCTACTCAGTGCTCAGTAAACTCAATCTTTGCTATCAAAACACATTTTAAATTAACAATCCCATGCTTATAAGGCTCTTTGAACAACATATCAAGCATTAAATTGAGGTTGTTACCAAGGAGGGATCCAACAATTCTGGTGATGAAGCTGGGAATCTCCACATTGCAGCAAGTTGAAAGTAGAGAGAATTTAATAAATGTCACTGTGGCTTAGCTCACAGTAGAAGAGGGCAGCTGGCTTTGACAAAGAGAGTCCAGTGTTATTATACCCATGAAAGTGAGAGCAAAAACAAGCCCAATGAGTATTGCTGATGTGCAGGAAAAATCACACTCATAGTCAACATCCCTACATACATCCAACCTTTGGGGAGCCCTGTTACTTCCCCATCATGACATTCCTCTAGAAAATGGGGGATTGGCATCCTCATTAAAAAGATGAAGGAGGAGGAGTGGATGTTGTTAGATAAATAACTTCATAGTATGACAAAGTTACTCTGAGGCTAGCAAGGGTTCTGGAGATTGTCTAGTCCAACCACCTGCTGACCTCCCAAAACCTCGCAGAGGGCTTTGGTCAAGATGTTCCTGTTGCTGCATGATAAAGTGAGAATGAATATCTTTGGGTTTTTTCTTCATGTTCTCAAGATCTCATATTAACTAAGTTCTGTTCTTAAACCAGCTGCTTCCTGCTTGACATTTATCTGTAGCTTTGGCTTTAAAAGTCTATTTGTACTGTCTGTTCTGTTTTCCTGAAGGGAAATCACCATCTGTATTTGCTGTTGTTCAATGATTAGCTACAAGTAGTATCACACACTGCTTTTTCAGGTGTTTGCTCCAGATAAACATTCACCTGTTTTAGTTGCTTGACTTATTATAGAGCTTCTAATTAATCCAAAACTTTCTGTTCTAAGGAGTCTGTTTGCTCCCGGTGGCCTTGTTTTCCAGCCATGATACTGTTCAGCCATAGGGTGCCACTATCAGGAGTGATTATGCAAAGCATGTTGAGATCTATTGCCTTGGCAAAAGCCAAGGCCCAGGTCCCAACTCCCTGTTAGAGAAAGACACAGTTCATTACTCTTGCCTTGTATTTGTTAACTGCTCTCGGCACTAAAAAAAACCCGCAAAAAAAGAAATACACACAGAGAAAAAACCCATGGGAGATTTCCAGGGTTAGAAAACGATATTTCAAAACCATATTTCACAGTAACAATCATGTGACTGGGTTTAATATCTCTGTAGAAGGGGGAAGCAAGACATGCTTAATGAAAGAGGAAGGCTCTGCTCAAGAGCAATGCCTTGGAAAATTAAAAAAAAAAAAAAAAAAAAATGCACCAAAGTAATCCTGACCCTGATTTTTCTTTTCCTTTTCTGGCACAACACCCATGCTTTTTGAGATACTCCTTCTGGATGAGGCTATTAATACGCGATACAAAACTTTTTCCACAGAAGGTACAGAAAATGCTGGCCAGGTTATCCTTTCAAATAGTGAGAATTCTGTATGGGTGGCATGGGAAAAGATCTCAGAGGAGAAGTAAAAAACAACTCTTAAATGTAGAAAAATGTCCTGCGAGGAGCAAGGAGTTGGACTTGATGCTCCTTAGGGGTCACTTCCAACTCAACATATTCTGTGATTCTATGATTCCGTAAAAAAAAAAAAAAGTTTATTAAGGTCAAAACAAGAACTTCAATGCTTGTTAACACTTTACAAGTTCTGCCCTTATCGCCAGTGGCCCAAAGATGAGGGGTACCTTGTCAGTTAAGTGCAGCAAGACTCTCAAATCCCAACTCTCAAAACCAAGTCCAGACTCAGACTGAGCTCCAGAGCTTTCTTGCAGAGGGAGCCCCACTGCATTCAATATATTTGCATGGTTATAAACTCTGTAACATACAGCAAGCCAGTCTACATGGATACTTTCATCTGGAACAGAGAAAAAGTACCTAGCCCATGGAAGTTGTTAAGCGGGTACATTAATCTTCATCACCCATCTCTGTGTATATCCCTGGCAGTGCTATTTGGGCAACACTACTAATTCAGCTTATTATCTTCACCCAGATAGGATGACGGGGTAGGGAGCTGAGTCCTCCTCCACACCAGTGGTGAGGGCTATAGGGATTTTTTCCCTATGCAGCTACTGTTGCTTCTCTGTTCCTATTGTTTGCTTTTCCTCCTTTCAAGGGTTATAAAACGACCTCAGTAATAGACTTGCAATTTGTGAGTTCATTACTTGGGTGAATAGAAATGCGGTGCATTGCTGCTTAGACAGCAACAGACAGCTGTGTGTTGTCACCCAGCAGTCCAAAGACCATAACTCCCTTTAAACATAGCATAGAATCATAGAATGGTTGGAGTTGGAAGGGACCTTAAAGATCATCCAGTTCCAACCCCCTGCCACAGGCAGGGACACCTCCCACTAGACCAGGTTGCCCAAAGCCCCATCCACCCTGGCCTTGAACCCCTCCAGGGATGGGGCAGCCACAGCTTCCCTGGGCAACCTGTTCCAGTGTCTCACCACCCTCACAGTAAAGAATTTCTTTCTAGTATCTAATCTACATCTCCCCTCTTTCAGTTTAAAACCATTCCCCCTTGTCCTATCGCTACACTCCCTGATAAGGAGTCCCTCCCCATCTGTCCTGTAGGAGAGCATTCCCCTTTATGAGTCATTATTTTGCATTTGCTAGTTGGTTCCTGTCTTCTAATGCACTATATTCACCACATACATGCTTATCTGATATACCTGGAGCTGTAGCAGCCTGCAAATTGCCTCTGCACTATGTTACTATAAGGAGAGCATCCTGGATGTGCTAGGTGTGACCTCCAGTAAGCACTACCTGTGTCCTCACTCATCCCTTTGTGATTAACTTGTACAACTTCCCTTATCTGCAGGTTTTGTCAGTGGGTGCAATTCAATTGCCTAAATGTAACCAGCTACTGCCATCCGAGACACTTTGGTATGCGAGACATCTGCACAGGACTGACAGCTACGGGCAGAAAACCTACTGATGATGCAAATCCTTCTGCAGGAGCACCTGGAGGACAAGAGAGATACTCAAAAGCATCTCAAATGGCATGAGACAGCTGTCTATGGAGCATGTAATAATCATTTACAGTCAACCAGGCACAATTCTCATGGAAAAATGGGACCCTGCCAACCACACATATGCATTAATAGAGAAAATATTGGTTTTGATTTTACCTTGCATTTTGTTCCCACAGACACTTTATCAGCTTTGCGTGCTCCCCTACAGACTGAAAGGACATGACTCAAAATCATCAGAGGCATCAGGAACCCCCACGTTAACATCAAAGGACCCACATTTTGTCTGAGCGCGGCCTGTCAGAGCTGTCACTGTTATAACGCTTCTCTTTGCAGCCGAAAATCAGAGCACAGCAAAACCAAATGGAAATAATAAAACAAAAATATGGGTAAACACACAAAGAAAATGAAAAAAATAAGGAAATTATATGAGATTTTACATCATCTGGTTTTGGTTTTTTTATATGCAAATCTTGTCTGCCATGGGAAGAACATAAGTCACCCCTACGGTTTATATTTCTCTAAGAGAAATCTGTTTAAACTAATCCGGACTGTAATTATCACCCTTTACTGTGAAACTACAGCTTGAGAATTTTTGATCTTTGGTATTATTTACTGAAGCTATCCCTGACTCAGAAGTAATCTCATAAGAAAAACTGTAATCAATATCTTATTACAGATTTTTTTTAAGGCAAATTGGCTTTTATTCCACAGAAACCTATACATTTTCTTGGTTTAGGGAGCCTTTTCTCTCTGGCTATCTACTCCCTTTTCATTTAATTTCAAATCAAACCCCAGATAGAATAATTTATTTTTAAAGGAAGCAAAACAAATAGAATTTTTAGATGAAGAGGAATGTCTACACATTGGAAGCAACAGGGACCCAAGAGACCTGAATGCTCCCTCCTGACTGTGACATGAGCCATCTCTGAAGGCAGCCTTCATTTCAAGCTTCAGTCACCTCTTCTTTTGGAATGATGGCTATTCTGTGCCTCTTACTGGAAAAAAAAAAAAAAGAATTAGTACATTTTTTCTGCAGCTCAAATATCACTCAGAAAAGAGGAGCGAGCATAAGAAATAAACTGTGGACCACTACTGAATTTTTGTCCACATTGATTCCTGTAAACAACATTTCAGACAGGGAGAGCTCACAGCTCGTGTCCCTAAACCCTTACAAAGTCAGAAAAATTCAAATCCCAGAGCAGATCTCTTGCTATCAACCTGGCTTTCCTGAGTCTTTGTTTTCAATTAGTAGAAAAGTAATAATTTCCCCTTTTTCTTCCATATTCAGTTAAAGTTGGTTAGAAAGAACTGCAATGTGCAGCTAAAATGAATGACTAACATTTAGGAGTGAATCTGTAGCAAAGCAAAAGTCAATAAGAAGTTATTACTATAACTGAGGGGCAGTAAGATTACAGTGAGGAACTTTAAAATCTTTGAAGAAGTCTTTATCACAACCTTCATTAAATAAAAAATATGTGCAGCTAGAAAGAGTCAACAAATTATGTTCAGACTATTATGTAATGTCATAAAATAATAGAAATTAAATTGGGAAGCTTCCAGCAACAACACAAGACCGAATTGAAGTGTGATGGATAGGTTCTGAGATATGAAACTCATTGGAATAAAAGAGGTAAAATGATGAAATGACAACAAGAAACTGTTCAGAACCACGAATATGCTTGATGGAAAAAGGAAATGGGAAAAGTAGCAGAGTGAAACTGCAGAGGAGGCGGCACCTTTACTGTCGTGTTGATGCTCTCTCAATTTGATGCTCAAGTTCACACAGTCTGTAAGTCGCTGTGCATTCCGGGTCTTCTTTGAGGTACACATATTTGGCCAGGAAAATCAAAAGGAAAGAATCATAGAATGGTTTAGGTTGGAAGGGATCATCAAGTTAAAGATCATCAAGTTCCAACCCCCCTGCCATGGGCAAGGACACCTCCCACTAAACCAGGTTGCTCAAGAAATCAATGTTCATTTTGTCTTTGTTTATGGACAAGACTCAGCCAGACGTGGCTGCCACCCTGGCTTCCACCAACCTCCTTCTTCCAACTCCTAGCACCCAGGAGCACCGAGAAAGCCAAATTCACCATGGGAGAGCCCTCCTGTGTCATATAGCACAAGCCCATCTTGATCTCACATCAAAATTACCTTCCTCTGCAGAGGCTTTTCCGAGATTTCCCACATCACCAACTGAGCAGGTTGATAAATTGAGCACCCCACCTTAATTTCTCGTTCTACTGCCAAGGTGAAGTAGTCAGAGGCAAAGCCCTCCCCTGCTATACCCTCCACAAGCTCACAACTCAATCGGTTATTGCTGTTAGGGGTTTACAACCTCCACAAGGCTTTTACAAATCTTTTCCTTTTCACAGGGGTAGGTGATATTTATGGTGTGTTTATCAGCTGTGGGGAAAAAGGGACTAAAAATTTATTATACCCTTCCCACCCTGCACTGTCCGGAACATTTTCAGTGTCTGGAAACACTCAGCGCTTCAGAGGAAGGCACTCTGGAGGGATCTCAGTGCAGCAGCCAACATTTGCTTAACGTTCTGTTAATATTTAAACAACAAATCTGTCAACAGATTAATTGGCACTGTCACTTTCCAGCAGTTTTATGGGTACTTCAAGCCACTAGCAGTCTATTCATAAAAGGAAGCATGTAGCATTTAAATATGTATGCATATGAGATAATGGGAATATTAAGCATCCTGAAGAAAAGCTGTAATTGCCATCATGCTGTTCTTGTGCTGAATTCCCAATGATTCCTGCTTTCTCTATAGAGGTGTTGAGAGAAAGAGGTCATCAAAAATATTTAGAAATTGTTTGGGCACTTCTTCCTGAGGCAGAGGTAGCATTGATACCAAGGACCAAGCATGAACTGGAATGAGCAAGGCAGGAGAGAAGACACTAGATAATGTAAGAAGCCACTTTTTTTTACATCCTGCCCTCTTCTCTCGCTGGAATGCATGTGAGTTGCATTGAATTACAAGCAATTAATTGTAGTACTCTGCCCTAATCAAGTCACCATCACTTAAGAGGGATTGATTTCAATTTACTCACTATCCCATGCTTAATCATCTATTAAAATAATTTAATCCAGGATCCAGTGGTAACTCAGAAGTTGCAGAAAAAAGGCAGTTCTTGGATTCCTGTTTTAGGGTGCAGTGGATCATTCTCTGAAGACTCACAGAATCCCAGGACAGTAGGGGTTGGAAGGGACCTTCGGAGATCTTCTAGTCCAACCCCCCTGCCAAAGCAGGGCCACCCACAGCAGAGTGGACAGGAACACCAAGCATGTACCAGTTTCAAGAGCCATGATGCCGCCTTATTTGCTCTGCAGAGAAATAAAAGCCACAAAAGAGTGGGAAAGAGAGGAAAATGGACAAAGAGAAAGAAGCTGCAGCCCCTAACTGATCCTTCACAAAGTATATTTACTTTGTTCTCATTCCCTGATTGAATTAATTAGCTTGCACTTAGCACCATTCTCTGGTCAAACGCTCAGTGGTGAAATAAATTGCAGGAATTTATTCTAGAACTCATAAAATACTGGGGGTTTTTTCCCACCTTTTGACTATTCATTCCATGAAAGCAGTTACACTTCCAAAGAGAACCAGTTCTCTTCCTGGCCTACAGAGGTTTTTTTTAGGATCAACTCATACAAGCATCTATGTGTGCACGTGGCAATGTAAGGGACATAACAATCCCATGGTGATCCTATTCCACTACAAAGAGCTTAGGGACAGAATAAAATCAAGACCCTCAAAGTTTTCTGCCAGCCCTTCAAACTTTTCTGCTGGAACCTTTCTCATTGGCACTGCAAATTAGATGGGGTTAATCAAGCCCTCTTGTGCTCCATCACATTCCCTCCCTCAGCCAGAGGGTGAGTAAATGAGACATAGTTACATTTTCTGTTTATAAAGATTCATAGCTCTTAATTTTAATTTTGATTTTAAGCAATCAAGTAATACTTGTGTTCATTCAGCAGCTGTTCAGTGTCTCTTTGGTGAGGCAGGTATCTGCCCATTTGGGAGCTAAGACCATATTTCTGCAATATATAAAGAAAAAGGAATTTGATATTTACCATTGAGAAAACTTTTAAAAGTTTACCTAGTTACCCTACCATGTCATCATTCCTTATTAAATAAGTATTTTCTGGCTGCTTCTTAAGTCTGTGTCTTCACTGAGGATTTCTGTAATTAACATTTCATTTAAAACTCAACGTGATTATTTGGCTTTACACCTGGTGCCTTAACTGAAAACCGAATTTAAAAAAAAAAAAGCCAGATTTTGAGATATTTCCTCCTTACTTTTATTTCCCTTGTTGGATCATTATTGAACGCACTCCTTTCTCCTGTAGTACAATGTTTCAAATGCTAGTAGCTTTGGTCGAGTGTTTGAACTTTAGCAATGGGAAGTATCCGAACTTCCAAAAGAGTTTTTGATCCTCTAGGAGCTCATTAAAGTTCCTCCTGTGAAAACACAGCACTCAATTTCTCAATCCCTTTCTCAATTACTCCATCCTAATGTCACCTGTTAGTAAATGCGTGAGAGGTTATGACCACTGGAGCTGGTTATTTAGAATAAGATTCTACTACTGTTTCTAACAAAGGAGATACTTAGAGTTTTGATAAGTATCTGCTATATGGCTGCAAATATACTGGCTCCGCATTACGTGTAAATTATTTAGGGATAAAAGAGATAATCTGTCTCCTAGAGCTCCACTTGGCTAGAAAACTGGCATCATTCTCCCTTTGCTAAAATGTCTTTTCAGTGGACAAGAGTAATACTACTTTCGAATGTTAATTTTTTTCTTGAGATGACCATTAAAATACACTTTCATTACAATTTTTCTTCGCCCTGCACAGGGAATGAGAACATCTTTGATTTGGGGATTTTGGTCTTCAAAGGAAAGATAGCAGTGTTGATGAAGAGATATAAATGCCAAGGATAACCAGGCATGGTTATAATTAACATCTCCAGTATTTCTATTCTCATTTCTTTCTGATCAGTGTTACAGCTTTAAGTATGAGCAGAACTCAGCCTCAAATTTACAGCTCCAAGGCTCAAAAAGATACAGCTTCTCCTAAATTGTATCAGAGCTTAAAATACAATTATAAATCATGTATTTAATTACATTGCAAACTCTTTGTATACACAGAATGTTCCAGTTTGCATAATCAATAGAAAAGATAGAGAAATCATCAAGATGAACTTCAAAATCTCAAATAGACCAGTTAATCTGCCCAACACAGGCAGCAAAGCCAAAACAGTGCTGCATAAATGTCAGCTACAGCAATGAACTTCTGGAGAACCATTTTACCCTGGGAACACATTTCACTCAAATTTGGCAAGTTTTAGTTAAAAGAGAAATGAGAAGAAATGCTCTGTTTGCAGGCTTTGTGAAGAAGAATGGAGTGGAACCATGTCCTCTAAACACAGAACAAGACCCTGTTGTTTGCTGCACTCTGCAAGCATAGGACACAAAGATGATTGTAGAGGTTATCCCAAGAGGTTGTGGAGTCTCCATCCATGGAGATATTTGAAACCCAACAGGACACAGTCCTGTGCAATCTGCTCTCGCTGGCCCTGCTTGAGCCAAGGGTTGGACTAGAAGATCTCCAGAGGTCCACTCCTATTTCATGCATTCTGTGATTCTGTGGCATTGTGAATAGTTACCCCAGTACAACACAGAAAACAATTACTTAATTTAATGGGTTGTGTTTGTATCACCAAATTGGTTTCACCGTAACAGATGTGGTGGGCATGCCTCACCCACTCCATTGAAGGACTAGACCTGTTCTGTTAAACCACACTCTTGAAGTCACTGTGTCCATGCATAATTGTACAGCTGTTGTTCAATAAAAGCATATGCAGACCTGGTATTTATGGTTTAATTAGCAAACTGAACACAGTTCAGCAATCAGCAACTGATTAAGATGAGCCTGATCAGGACATTTTCAGTGCCCATACCTGAGAGAGCATGGAGGACATGTCTCATTGGGGGTTGGAATTCAATTATCTTTAAGGTCCCTTCCAATCCGATCTAAAAAGCTCTAAAAGCACCTGTCTTGCACTTATATATAAGAAAAAAAAAAAAAAAGCAGAAATTAGTTCTAAGAAGATAAAACCAAGAAAGCAATCTTAAATACCCTTAATAATATTATTATGAAAGTTTAAATAAATGGATGGGGTAATTCTAGGGAAATCTTCAAAGGCAAATTTTGCAGAACTGGAAGGAGATTTGCAGACTATTGCTTTACCAGCACAAGCAGTAATTCTAATACAAACAGGTAGGCTGAAGCAAGACATAGAAATAAAAGTTAAATAAAAAAAGAATTAACCTTAATTTACCCTAATTAACCTAGAGATAAATTGGTCTCTGCCACTATATTCTGCCATCACATAATGGTTTTTATAAGTTATTTTTATTGGCCAATCCATCTTCACTTCGACTTTCTTTCTTAAGTCCTCATTATTATTCCACAGCTCAATAGCTTTTTTTTCACTGGCCATGTTAAATGTTGGAAAAATAAAATGGATCAATACAGTGACTCAATTAATTCCTCATCTTAAATTCTAATAAAATCAATTTGGAGAAGTGGCGTATCGTTAAGCTTACATCATAATGCAGTAATTAGAAACAACTTTCATCTTGCCAACTCCTTTGAAGATTTTAATGGCAATCAATTAAACATGCCTTGCTTCTTCCTTAAAGACTTTAAAAATGGAAATTGGATGAGAAGTTAAAGATAAACTGGCTGATTACACAATCTTACCACTCACCCCCATTTCAAATATCCCCCCCAAATGTGCAAACTCACCATTAAAAAGTTAGCATAAGCTAAGTCCCCTTCCCATAGCAACCAAGAGCAGGTTTTCAGTTAATATATCACGTTTTAATAGACGGAGTGGTGCAGTGTTTTGTGATTTGCATATTTACCAAGTAGAAATTCTGGTGTGGTTCACTGATCAAATCTTTTTTTAGATTTACACCCAGCCACTTTTAGGAGTTTAGCTACATTTATATTAAAAGGATGCAATTTAAGATTCACTGTCTGCTATTTAAATTAAAAAGTCTCTGCAGATCTTAGAGAGGAGTGGATATTTTTTAGATGCTCTTTCATTATAGTAATAATTGGAGCTTAGCGATGATCCCCCTGTACTGAGTGCTGCAGAAAAAAAATCGAAAAAGACGGCACCAGGTTCAAATCATCTACAGTACGGGCAGAAACCACCAGATACCTCTGCTAATTCTTCTCCTGCTCGGGGCTTATGCCCAGAAGGAATTTGCATTCATAAGGAAAACATGCACATCTCGTCAATGGCTGAACATCCAATTAGCTACACTAGCTCTCTCCTGCACCTCTCTGAAATCAGAGAAATCCAACTTTCTTGATCGATTGTGTTTTGCCTTATTAAACTGCAGCAGCATCTTTCTGACACTGGGGTGTCAGCAGTGCACACACTGCTCCTCGTGATGTCCCAGCAGGGCTGCATGGACCATGCATCTCCTCACCATCCTCCCCATAGTATCACCCCATGCTGCCTGAACCAGCACCTGGGTTTTTTTCAGGTTTGTTAAGTTGCTCACGTCTTGTATATTAACACTTGTGCAAGAAATCAGCATAAGCAGATCAGAAATATTGCCATTGAGATAATCATTGGATAATATATTTTTTGGATTAATTCCACAACCTGAATACCGTCTATTCTCTACATTGTCTCTTCTTGTTATTTTTATTCATTTGTTAAACTATATGCCCTTTCCACAGTCAAAGAAAGGAAAGGAGTAAGTAAAAAACACTTCCAAGAATTGAACAGCTTGTTCTTTAGCCCATGTCATCGAAATTTTATGGATAAAACTATTTCTGGATGTGTCAGTAAAAGAGACTTCATTGTGCCTACATTTGCAGTCAGTCTGAAGATCGATGAAAATATGAAATGTTATAATTAGAGTTCTTCATTATAATTAGAGTTCATAACTTTTTATTTCATTAAAAGTTAGCCTTTTGTTGAAAATATAAAATCAACTTTTGCCTAACAATTTTTAAAAGTCTTTCTTGAACATCTTACGAAATACTAATATGTGAAAACAATTCTATTTTTAAGTTTTGCTGAACTTTCTTATATTTGGAACAGAAAGTGAAGAAAAAGTTAGAAAACTGTTTTAAGAAAGAGGAATATAATGCAGTTAAAGCAGGGGAAGAAAAAGGAGAGGAACAGAGGCCAAAGAAACCAAAAATGGAAAATGGGAAAATTTTATTTTTCAAGAAATAACTTCAGAAAAAGTAGATCAAAAATTGCAGATTAAAAGCAAAAAAAAAATATTAAAAATACAGAATTTCCAAATAAAATTAAAATCTTCAGTCAAAAGCTTGTGTGATTTGGAGTCATCTCATCAAAAGATCTAAAGTGTACATGTCTACATCCAAACTAGCTCTGAAGGTGCTTTTAGGGTCAATGGAAAAAAAATAGTCCATCATAGGATATAATCCCAATGTTAAAAATCAGTCAGATGGATAATTCCTGCTCCTCTGCAGTGTCTGCAAGAGGAGTCTGGTGTTTCTGGCACTGATAGAAATGCAGACACCATCTAAGGTAGGTGAAGTTAACCCCACCACTGGGTCCTCAACACTATCAGTGTCGGAAGAAAACTTGTTCAAAGTCAAGAGAAGTTCAGAGTCAAACATTCAAGAGCCCAGAGGCTTCAGCAGACTACAGGCAAGACTGTCTAGTGGAAGGTGTCCCTGCCCATGGCTGGGGGGTTGGAACTAGATGATCTTTAAGGTCCCTTCCAACTCCACCCATTCTATGATTCTGTGGTAAGATACCCACAACAGGAGCAGGTAGACGTCTTAACTGAGAACGAGACAGTGGATGTGTGAGTTAGAGTCAGGTTTGTGAAAAATCAGTGCAGAAGTTTCCATGGCTGCACTATATTACAATTCGAAGGATCCCCAGTTCATTGTTCAGAAACTGATACTGTCATTAACTTAACCTGGACTTCATTTGGATTGTGTCAATACCCCTAGTTTTCTCAATGAAAGATCAAATAGTGGAAAAATCAGAGAATATCGTATTTTTACTGTGTAATTCTGCTCCAGACATCCACAGGTTTAAAGGAGGGCATGTTGCACAAGGGTGATCTAAATATCTGACAAACTAATTCCTTATGAATGCCAACAGCTGGACTTCTCTTGGCCTGGAACAAGTTTTGTTGTGACATTGATAGGGAGACATTGCACCCATCAGAAAGCAAAGAAATGCAAGTAAGAGGAGACTCTTCTGGAAACCAGCTGCTAGCTAGAGGATGAAACCAAAGTACCCACTGGTGGAAGAGATTGGACTATCCACCTATGGAAGAGTTCAGCCTTATGGAATTGATCCATATTCAAAATAGAAAATGTGGGACATACTATATGACTCCCAGACACTTCCCAGAAAACCTTAGCAGCTGCCAATGTTTACGCTACAGCTACCTTAAATAAAAATGCAGTGGCACCGGTCATTATTGCAACAAAGGTCTGAGAGAATTCCTATATATCTCTAGAAAGAAAGAGCAATGCTTTAAAACTGACCCCTCCCTCCCATGGCAGTTCCATCGCTGAGTTAGTATTTTCAAGACAGAGGATAGATAGTTCTTTGCTCAGAAACTTCTGGAAAAATCAATTAGACTGGGTTAGCAACTGAAATTGGTTAAATTAACCCCGGTCCATGATCTGTATTCAGACTGTCAGCAGTCATGGGGTGTATTTGTCAGCCATGAAGGTGTGGAGAAACTATTCACAGGTCTGAGCACAAGTCAGGTGCTGGATGTACAGCCCCCAACCTTCACAAACAGCTCTCTGGACGAACACTAAATACAATTTAAACTTGTCCAGAGCGCTGAGCTGGGTGTGAATTCCCTCTTGAAACAACTTTGTATGTCCTTTTGTAAAATTCCTTTTCCACAGCTTTGCCCAGCTCATGCTTTTTTCAGCACAGCACAATACCTCAGCCACATGAGAAGAGTTGAGACAGCCCAGCTTTCTCCCCTCTTCCAGAGGGATGAAGCTGTTTAAGAAGTGACACCAATTGACTGCTTTGGCATCCCTGCGTGTGGTGACTTCTCCTCCCTGCTCAGCAGCAATATCCCTCTGAGATGCCAGGGGTCAGCACACATCAAATTTGTGGTTGCTCTTCAGCACCGACATCAAGGCTTTGCAGCAAGTGCAGAGCACATTAACGTGCTAACGTGTGTAACACCTTCTACATTTATGGTGATTTCCAAGAGGCTCGAGCAGACCAAACGATGTAGCAGGGAGGCAGCTCTTCTCGTGCCAGCCACTTCACATATGAGGTCCATTGCAGTTGCTCCAACTCCATCAAGTTGGAGGTCTGTAACCAGCAGCATCCCCCAGGGGTCAATACCCAGCCCAGTCCTGTTCTACTTATTCATCAATGACCTGGATGAGGGGACAGAGTGTATCCACAGCAAATTCACTGATGGTAGCAAACTGGGAGGGCTGGCTGACACTCCAAAGGGCTGTGCTGCCATCCAGCATGACCTGGACAGGCTGGAGAGCTGGGCAGAAAAGAACCTAATGAGGGTCAACAAGGGCAAATGTAAGGTCCTGCACCTGGGGAGGAAGAACCCCAGGCACCAATATAGGTTAGGGGTGGATCTTCTGGGAAGTACTACTGAGGAAAAGGATCTGGGAATCCTGGTGAATGGCAGGCTCTCCATGAGGCAGCAATATGCCCTTGTTGCCAAGAGGGCCAATGGAATCATGGGCTGNGGAAAATTTTATTTTTCAAGAAATAACTTCAGAAAAAGTAGATCAAAAATTGCAGATTAAAAGCAAAAAAAAAATATTAAAAATACAGAATTTCCAAATAAAATTAAAATCTTCAGTCAAAAGCTTGTGTGATTTGGAGTCATCTCATCAAAAGGTATAAAGTATACCTGTCTACATCCAAACTAGCTCTGAAGGTGCTTTTAGGGTCAATGGAAAAAAAATAGTCCATCATAGGATATAATCCCAATGTTAAAAATCCTTTTCTCTGGAGATTTTCAAGACCCACCTGGATGCAGTCCTGAGTGATGTGCTCTGAGCAATCCTGCTTTAGCAGGGGAGTTGGACTAGATGATCTCTAGAGGTCCCTTCCAACTCTGTCAAATCGGTGAATCTTATCGAACACTGTGATTGCCCGCATCCCTCTTCCAGAATTATCTAACGAACAGATTCACCAGATATATCTTGCAGTCAGGAGCAGGATGGAAGAGTTGGAAAATCCCATGCAAACAAGAATAATGTGGCACTTCCAACAACAAACAAGGGGATTTGCTGGCCTTGAGGATTCACACTGGATGTTGCATCAGCAGTTTATCTGAACAGCATCTAACACTAATGGGAAGGAAGGACCAGGGAAAAAACATACTGTTCATTTGCAAAGAAAAGAATTGGAGACCTGATATACCGTGTTTCATGCATCTATTCAAGAAGTGTGATCTAAGTAACCTTAATGGTGCCATGAGTCATTACAGACACAAGGAGAGAAGGCAAGATAAGGCTGATTCAAAATATTAAGCCATAAATATCTAAACAATGCTTACCTTTCAAATATCTACCATGGGATTTTCACCAGAGTCAGAATATCATGCCAACATCCCTCAGGGATTTTGTAACAGGGCTCCCGGGCTACTGGCTGTCCTTTTGTTATGCTCTGGAGAGAAATCAAGCATGAAGGAAAGAGTATTTGAAACTAAAAAAAAAAATACAAGTATTTCTTGCTGAGTATCAGAATCCAATGCAAGTACTCTGCAAATCTGTGGAATTCCCAAACAGGTATCTGAGATATCACTAGTAAAGAACTGCACCATGTCTTCTACCATTCATTAGCAGTACAAGGCATCTCAGACTTTGCAATAGAATTTTTATAGGCAATTAATTGCCTAATGTTTAAGAGTCCCACAGGTGTTGTTTTACACCATTAATCTAAAGGCATATGACAGTCTCTGATTAGAAGATAAATTTTCATCTAAGTAATGACCTCACAAAAGTCTTTATTGGAAAAAAAAAAGTTTTTTAGTGTGATTCTGTCTTTAGATAAATACACAAGGCTTTTAAAAAAAGACTACATCACATAACTCATTGTCCATTTGTAGCCATGGAGAGAATCTGGTCTTTTTAAAGAAGCAACAATAGAGGCAAAACAGAGAACGGAAAACATCTCAAGAGAGGAAAAAGGGAATGGATTTCTTGGGAGAGAAATACAAAATTGTTAAAGCATTAAACTCTACAAAGCAATTAAAAAAAGAAAGCAAAAACCCACAGAAATTATTAAAACATTAACAGAGCAGCTGCAAAGTTTCCATCAGCAGAGATGCTTAGGGAAAGGTTAGACTGGCATGTTTTCAATCTAAGTCAACACTCTCTTGAGGCAATGGCTTGGCCAGAAATCTCTTCTGGCCCAGCATTTCTACAGATTTCCCACTCTCTTCTTCAGCTCCTCTACATCAATTAAAAAAGCTGAAGCCACACAACAAGAATTTTGCACACCTGATTTCCAGCAGAGCAGGGAGTTCCTCCATGTCAGAACTGCAGGACACAGCAGAGGATGTTTTCTCTAGCTCCATTTGCTGTAGAGAACATTGGTCAGATCTGAGAAGGGCGATTACCAGCTCCACAGCCTGGAAACAGCACCACAACATAACCTTCCAGTCATCCAAATCTCATCTTCTACTACCATGAACTTGTAAGATGCTGCAGAGTCACATACAGAGAAAAGTGTTGCATGTAGGCAGTAAAATGAGATTTTTGCTCTGCTGCCTGTGTAAGAGTCTTAGATTTAAAGACCATGTTTGTTTTGCTTTGTTTTTTAAACAGAACAAGTAATGCCTTCATATTATATTCCACATATGAAGGAATTCTTGTGTCAGGGGATAGCTTAGATAAAAGTCAGCCAGAAGGTACCAAACTTTAAAAACACTAAATGTTATAAACTACTTTAATTTATGCCTCCCATACTGATATTCATCAAGCAGCATCCCTTTTGCTGTCTCCTCCCTTCCTCAAAAGCTATGCTGTAATTAAGAAGGAACTTTATAGGCAACTGGATTGTCTCTTCAGCCAGGTTTACTGCATTAGTCCTTGATTTGAGAGGTAACACCCAGAACCAGGAGCGCAATGAATTTCAGGTGGTTAATCAGTTCCTGGAATTAAAAGCCAGTACTGTGTTCAAGCTCCTCTTTCTCATCAGTGGTGGTCTGTATGTGTCCCATCTCACCTTTAACATAGTTTATTTAGAAAATAAGCCATCTTAAACAACAGCTCATTAATAACTTTAAATTCTCTTTACTTTCATGAAGGTATTTTTGTATATGATTTACCTGCTTAGGAAGCCTTGGTAGACTTGCACAAGGATTTGGCTGAGGCTAAGCAGAACAAATGGCTTTATTTGTCCCTGGTAGGCAGTTTTCCTCCTTTACTCTCACACCTTCTCCTTACTTACTGGTTTTAGATGCTGTTGCACATTCCTTATCCCCAAGGCTGAGAGTGCTGCTATTATTTATTCATACAGATCCCCAACAAACAGAGCCCTGATCCTTTCATGAGAATCCCTGGTGCTGCAGCAATGCAAATTCATCATTCAGGGCCCAAGAGCTCACCTCCTGCTGGGCAGCTTTGCTGTTGGCCACTATGCCGTTAGCATTCATAATTTTCAGGAGTGATTTAGTACAGCCGTAAAAGCTTGGGAATGAGAAGCAGGCACAGAAAAAGCTCTGATGTGCAGAGGGGCAACTTTCTGCACAACAGTGTTTGCAATGAGCATCTCAAGTGGGGGCTCTGCTCATTTGTCATCAAAGCCCAGGGTAGCCTTCAGAGCCTGGTCTCCTGCAAGCCTCTGATGGGCTGAGGACTGGCCCAACTTCTGACTGTGGCAGTCACCATTTTCCTCAGAGAAAAAGAAATAACAACTGGGAAAGAAAGCCCCAGGAGTGGGAAGTGGTCCGCTTCCATCACAAAGCAAACATCGATGAGGTTTCTGCCCATGGGGCTACAAAGTGCCTTTGACCCTGATGGCAATCAAGACTCCAGGAGAAATCCCCATAGTTCTCCCAAAATTGAAAGGCCTCAAGGAGAGCAGGAATGTAGTATGAAATATGAAGGAATAGAGTTCCTGCCTCTAGCTCTGTTCCTAGCGCACAGTTTGGGGACTAAGATGGGAAGCTGCTATTGACTTCTTTCATAACTATTTATATACCACTCCAAGCATATAGATTAGTGAAAATATAGATTTTTGTTAGCGCCTACTTTACAAACCAAAACAGCCACAGGACTTTCACTGTTTCCTGAGATGACATTCATTGTGCATGCTGAGCCTGTGCATTTCAATTACCCTCGTCATTGAAAACATCTTATCGCATCTTTACTAAAGAATCAACAATTCCCCTTGCCTGACCCCAAATTTCCCTCTCCTTTCCTTAATCAGTAAAGTTGGCAGAAATATTCTTGATTTTTTCCATGAGTCCTGATACTCTTTTGAATCAAGTGCCTGTGTCTGAGGAGGAGCTGGATTCAGAGAATGAACATCGGTACTCTGTAGGAACTATGTCCCTTTTCTACCTCACATGGAAATGAAAGAGATTGAAACAGTGAAGGAATCAGGAGAGTGAAGTTTGTATTTTTCTATAGTGCAGAGACTTAAAACCCTGTGCAGTTTTCAGAAGGCATTCAGTCTCATCTTTCCAACCATCTTTGCCAGAAAGAAGTTCTACTCAAATTAGAGAGATATAATTATGCAAATTGTGCGGAGGTAAATGAGACTCATTCATGCATGAGGGTCTTAGAAGAAGAAAATGGGGCAGATTTTGTGGTTTCCATGGAATTAGTCCTCCTGTCAATCAACTTGATCTGAGAAACTGGGCTGAGCAGTCTTTCTGGATTTTACTATTATATCATCAGGAAATTGCAGTGATTTGAGAGGCTATCCACAAGCCAAAAACACTTTTACAATTCTCAGGCATTTTTGCAGCCTTTCAACAAAATTTAGGGATTAAAAGTGCCTGCCTTTTGGTGCACTAAACATTTTGTGAGTTTTGTCATAAATGCCACCAATTGATTAACTAACTGAAGTGCTTTTATTTATTTTTGTCTTCAAGAGCTGTCAGAAGTCCTGGCTTTTTACCACCATCACTACCTGCAGTTTCTTTGAGAGTTAATAAGTAGAAAAGTGAAGACATCTTATATGAGAGTAGCAGCTAGTGGTCCAGGAGGAGGGATAAAACGCTAATGGAACCCTTGAGAAGAAGAGTATGAGGAATAATGCTGTACCACAGCAAGCAGAAGAAAACCCCCAAAGGGCAGGGAAGCTGTAAAATGACCAAATATGTGTATGGCAATAAAGAACTGTTGAAGGCCATGCTGGTAGGACACTAGAGGTTGGGACTAGATGAGGAGGCAAAGAGGAATGGAAAGGTCATTTTTCCGAGTGCTCACTTCTCTTTGTGTTGTTATTTTCTTTAAATGAATCTCTATGTAAACAAAAAGAACCCTAAATTGTTCATCTGGGGGAGAAGGGATTCTACCTCTGTGCATGCACAAACACACATGTTCAAGCACAAGTGCATGGAGTAACCCTTTTATTCCAGGTCGTGTTAGGGCACCAGAAGAAGGTAACCAATTGGGGAAACAGCATGAGGTCCTGGCAGCAGCAGATCCCATTGCCTAATTCTCTGGACAGAGCAATAACAAGGGTACGTCTGTTTGTGGCAAGCGCAAGGAAACCCAAGGTCAGGGCTGAACAAAATCTCTGCCTCTCAGGTTTTTAAGGAGCCAGAAGTCAATTGAAATAACCTGCCAGTGTTAGTTTACGTACTTCCAGGAATGCAAAAATTGCTGAATTTGTGAGGGCTGGAACACCTAGAGGAGCCGTGAGAGATCTGAAATCTCAGCAATCACAAGCACGGGTCACTCCTCCGAGCTCAGCTGTGGGACTTGCTTCTGGAGGCCAGTCTGGAAGAGGTGGCAAGTCATTTATGTTCTGTGATTTCCTTTGCCAACCAGCACTTCATACCCCAGGAAGGACTGCCGTTTTACAGACATGAAAGAACAACACAGGTACCAGCACAAGGTTGTGTCTCAGAGAGAAATTCACTGCTGGCCTAGAGGTACACCAGGCATCCCCCCATCCAATCCTCATCAAATCTCAAATGGGAGTCAGGACAAATTTTCTCTACATGTTATCACAACTGGTCCCTTTTCTTGTCTCCTTGTCTGCACGTGGCTCATCTCAGACTGATAATGTGGGCTCTCCCCCCTCTATCCTCCATACTTTACGAGTCATAGGCTTTACCTGGTCTTTGAAGCCACTAAATCTAAGCAAGAACTGTTATTTTGCAAGCTCTGTTGTGCCTATTAGCTCTCTGTAGGCTCACAGCTTCCAGACTCCCCTGAACTTTTGTCATAGAAACAAATAGATCTCCCTGCGACTTTCGTCCCTGGCATTCTGCAAAGAAAAGCAAGTGTTTTGCATAAAACCAGACTTTTCGTCCCTGGGAACCTGAAAAGGGGAAAAATCGTCTGGTTAAGGATGAGGTGAAACTACATTCATTCGTTTTCTAAGCTTAATGAAGTCCATGGGAAAGAGGAACTATAGAAATGCAAAGTGTTGTCATAACTGAACGTAACACTACCAGGAAAACAAAGAGACACAGGCTTGAGTTACGGCAGCTCCACAAGCTGTGGGTCACTCACTGACAAAAAATGTTTAAGTTGACACAATTCACCCTTCGTTTGCAATAAGCCAAAAGAAGGTGCTGTGAATGATAATTGCGTAGCCAATGAAGGGTGGACTGGCTTTGCTGTGGTAACTCCACTTTCTGATGGAGCTTCTGAGAGGATCAATTTAGCAAACTATTTAAAATACTGACACAATGAAAATTGGTCTTCTTGTGACTTCCTTAATGTCATAGAGGATATGGTAACAACACCAGGCAGATAACCCAAGTCCACTGCCTACTTTTTTGCTCTTCTTAAGGACCAAGCTGGTGCTCAATAGAAAAAAAAATGATGCAAAAAGCCCTGCCTAAATACCGTTAGTACATCATGTTCTACTCACTAAGCTGTTTTATTTTCCTGACAAACTGCAACTGCTTTCTGCCTTCCTTGGTGTCTTAACACATCGTGAGTTTCTGCAGGATAGGTCCATTTGGTGGTTGTACAGCTCAGATCAGAGATTGTTTTAGATGAATAGAGCCTGTCACTTTTAAAGTAACAGCTGTTGCACACAAAATTGGACATTTTCCAGCTAACCACTGTAATGAACGGAAGAGTAAATAGAGGCCATTTAGCAGAGGCATGAAACTAAGCGCTGCTGGAGAGCCACGACTGTCACAGGTGACAGCTGTCTTCTGAGCAGGAAGTAAGGTCAGGTAACAGAAGTGTCCTTCCATCTGCTTCTTCTTCAACAATAATTGTCAACCTTATGCTTTACGTTGGTGATTGCCTCAGGTAAATCAAGCCTTGACGTTTCTTGTCTGAAGTAAGCTCATGGAAATAAGAGCATAGATTTTTGCAAGCTGTTTCCCTTAGCATCCAGGAACTGGAGAAGCTCACCCAGGGAAAGGTGTAAACCCTCACTAGAAGAACTTTCAAAAATAGATTAAATTAACTATAAGGTGACAGTTCTGTTTTTTAACCTTTCCATGGAACAAGGAGGCAGCTTTGACACCACCTGTATCCTGCGATATCAACTGAACTGCTAAAACATGTAGATATATTGAAATGGTTAATAAATCAATGGGCCAAACTCATTCTTCTCTGAAGAGCTTATGTTCACAGGTCACATACTAGCTGAGACACAGGGATCTGGTGTCACATTAACTGTTGTATATATAACAGTTAATATAAATATGGATATTTGCATCTACATTGGTCTTGTTGGGAGAAATTCACTAATAAATCTGTGTGAAGACTTATAGCCAGGATGTATGTTGAACCTAACAACTAGGACACTAACAAATTTTGGAGCAAAGTGTATGTGAGAGACAGAAAATGTTTTTTGCCTCCTGAAGTGCTATCAACTAGATAGGATAGGATAGAATAGAATAGAATAGAATAGAATAGAATAGAATAGAATAGAATAGAATATTTCATTGGAAGGAACCTATGAAGCGATCACCTAGTCCAAGCTGGTTAATAAAACTGGCTAACCCAAAATGTCGCATTAGTTTCAGTCCAACAGCCCCACTTCATGGATGAGGAAGTGAGAGCCAACAGCATGTCCAAAAGTGACATGATGAAACAACTGAAGGAGTCTCTAAGCCCTCAGTCAGTGTCTCAACCACAAAGCCATCATTACAACAGGTCTAACAAAACCTTCCCACAACTGTACCTTTTCTGATTTTCATTAAGATCTTCCTATATCCCAGAATAGCAGCACCTACTACGGAGCCCATACTTGGGCAGAAACTTGTCCCACACTGCATTTCCAAAACTTCAAGTACCTATATGTCTTGTTAAGGACTGCACACTAGAAGAAATGTTCCTGAGCTCCATTTTAAAAGGACACACCAGCCTCAAGCAATGTTCTGGCCTGGGTTTTGTTCTTAAAAGAATTGACTGAAAGGCAGTTTCAGTGGGGAGAGGAGTCCTCATGCATTTATTTGGATATTATTTCTCAGCCAATACAGAGCCAAAAAACCCCCCTAGTTTCTCACACCTACCACATACACAAATCCAAGTGAATCAGGTCCAGTGAATGGGTAGAATTTCATCATCTCATAGTTGGTATCTCTTCTGCTGAATTGTAAGGCTTTCCCAAGACATCCCTAAGACCAGATATTAACTTCAAAAAGGCTGACAGTGACAGAATTTGCTCACAGGCATGCACTGAGATAGGCATCTCAGAAGGCTGCTTGCGTCTGATCTTGAAAGCACTCTCTGGCAAATAAACCCCTTTCTCTTGTTGCGTGGGGGTTCGTTTGACTGCCTCCCAGAAGAGGTCAGAACTGATGTGTGAAGGGTGCACCCACATCATATATCCAAAACGGGATATACTTCTTCAGCTCACTGCGTGCAAGTGCCTGAGCGCTCTTTCACTCACAGAACAGACTCCCTTCTGCCATACACAAAAGCGTTATTAGCTTAAACTCAGCCCTGTATGAAATTCCCAGGTCTCTTTTTTTCTTCTTCTTTCTCAGTGATGGAGCTATCATGCCTGCTAATTTAGAGGGAAAAAGCACTGTAAACAAAGGGAGCAAAACAAATGATTTTCCTTTCGCTTCAGGTGGCTTCCAATATCTCAATTTAAACCACATCCAGGATGGGCCATGAGTTGCAGCTCTCAGTGTGATCCTACAGCCACATCTGCTGGGGAAGGCTGTGAAAAGATGAACCCTCACCAACACTCTCGCTCTACCACCAGCACCTCCATGACACAGGACCAGCTCATCACTTGCTGAGAATGTGTTTGCTTTAAGTCTTTTCCAGCATAGTCTTTGGAGGTCTTTAGATCAAGTTATAGGTAGTGTCCTATCAGGTAAATGTATGGGTGGCCATAAGAGCTCCACAGTCATGAGGAATGCACCATTCTACAGGTGGAAATTCCTGTTATATTGCATGTGTCAGTAAAGGGTTGTCTCTGATGCACCGCCACAGAGCTATCAGTTTTGCAAGTGAACACAACTTGGCTGCTGCTTCTGCTGCCAGGTAAAGGAAAATGAGGCAACATCATGTTGGAAGTGGCCACCGGAGCGTGACAGCTCTGTTACACAGCAAAGAGAGACAGCAAGGAGAAACCTGAATGTTTTTCTGCCATTTTCCTGCTGGTTCCTCTGCCATACTGGTGAGCCACAACTCCACATGGTGTCCACACAATCACTCACTCCTGTTTCACTGTGCGATGAGAAGCAGCTCAGTGGAAGAGTGAGGAAAGGGAGCAGCGTGGGCAGGAAATGAGGGAGGAGGATTTGGAGAGAGGAAGAATGCTAATGTGCAGCTGGAGGGGGATGTGGTCAGAATAAAACAATGACGGGGGGGAAAAACAAAGGGGGAAAAAAACCCCAAAATGCATATGCTTTCATTATTTAACCAAAGAATGCTGATGACACTCATAGTAGGGTTGGCTGGTCCTCGCCAGGTCAGTGTCCAGCAGGAACAAGACCCTTTCATAAAGAC
Organism: Arenaria interpres; assembly: GCA_013399435.1. Classification (NCBI taxonomy): domain Eukaryota; kingdom Metazoa; phylum Chordata; class Aves; order Charadriiformes; family Scolopacidae; genus Arenaria; species Arenaria interpres. The sequence continues at coordinate 63,325 of VXAK01002684.1, read as the reverse complement.
CATCAGCAGCATTGCCATCTGCACTGTTTCCATTGAATATGTTACCAGAAATTTAAACTGGTTTAAAATTGTAGCTCCTGGAGGGAGCTGTGATGTGTGAGTGTCACTGATGTCTTGAGCACACAGGTGGGAGCTGTGGGAACAGAGTGGACACTGGGCAGGCTCCATCCATCCATGCTTCCATGACTTCATGTTTCTGTCCCTCCATCCCTTCATTCCTCTATCCCTCTACACCTTCATCCCTCTTGGTTTCCCCAAGGTAAATTGAGGAGAAAGCAATAATAACAACTCTTGGCTGGGCATGCCGTTCTGTTGTGACTTGTGATCCTTCCTTAGTCCCCTCAGATACTTCTCCTACTGTTGCACTTTATTCTGTAGTGGAGATGATAAGGCAAAGAAAGAGTAAGAATAGGACATAGACTTCAAATCAACCCATGGAGCAAGTTCATAACACACCCAAGGAGATTCATCGTGAAGCTGGGGAGCTCTTTGCCACAGAATGTTGCGGGTGCTGAGAAGTGGTGAGTTTGCATGGGCACATTCATGCCAAGAGAGGCACTGATTTTACCAAACGCACAGGTCAGGAAATCTCTGAACACTGACTGGGTGGATACCAAAAGAGTAATTCAGGGAAATTTATGCTTACTTTGTTCATATACCTGGTATCTCCCTGGAGCACTGTCAGAAACAGGGCACGAGGCTACACAGTCAATATAGCCTTTCTTATGTCCTTCTGTTTGCCCAGGACCTGCTATATCCTTCAGGTAAGCAATATCCCCTCCTCCCTTCAGCGCACACACAAACACACAACCTTTCACTCCAACAGACAGCTTTTGGTCTTTCAGTGTGTCCCACCTCTCCCCACCAATATCATCCCAACCCCAATGTCAGTGTCATGCCAGTCTCTCAGACCCCTCTTTGCAACAATGACCCATTATTCAGCTTCCAACATCATTTCAATCCCTCAGATGTTCCCGGGACTATGACACCAGACCCAAATAAGTCCCAGTAATGCCCTAGTCTCTTCATCCTCGGGGCTCCCCATGGAGAACTTCAGATTCCCAAAGTCAGGTCTGGAAGATGGTAGGAAAGTGTGAAAGCAAGGAGATATGATTTGGGAAGGGAAGAGTAAGCTAAATAAACATACAAAATCAACAAGATGTCTTATCTTCTGCTACTTCAAAGCCTGGGTTGTTTTTTTTCTCCTAGCTTACACTTTTTTTCTTAGCTGCCAGTGCCAACACATACTTTCAAGAAGATGCTTTTAAAGCTTTGCTTGCTTTGTAAAATACTATTTTTGTTTGAGGTGTAATGCGTACCTAAGAAATCTCTTGTACCCCTGACAAAGACAGAAATCTATCTAAAGAAGATGTCTTTTCTTAGCAAACAGCAAAACAGGTCTACGATACAAAATAACTTCCAACAAGTTGGATTATCTTTATCTCAGAAGCTGTTGGCCTAAGGCATCTTGTGTAGCAGGGAACAAGTGCAGCATTTAGAGGTTGGCTTCATCGTTTAACAGTTTACAAACTGTTCGAGCTTTACTTGCCCACAGGCTTTTCCACCACTTCTTCCTCAAAAAAAGCCCCATGTCTTCAGGCAATATATGTGCTAGGATTCACCAAATGCCATTGGCACATTTCTTGTTGCAGAAGGGAAGTGAAATACTCACCCAGCCACCCATGGTAATTTGATCATTACCATCCTGGCGTTGCAGCATCTTCCTGCAGGCTTGTAAGAAATTGTTCGCTCTGATGGCAAACATTACCACAGCAGCAAATACTCCCTTTCATGCAGCATTGCTGGGCATGGCTCTTTTTTCCAAAAATGGCTCTTTAAAAGGTCCCTGAAACCCAGTCAGGGATGTGTGTTTTGGGAGGGGATGGGGGGCAAGCAGCCACCCTGATTAACAGGATAATGATGAATTGTGTGTGTTACCCAAGCCATCACTTATGCCTTTTCCAACCCAAATCCAAGATCTGCCTCAGCAGAGCAGCCACCCAGGCAGGGCACTGGCGAGTCACAAGGTTCTGAAAGATGCACTTTTATGTGAAGAAACAGTGACTATTTTTAATCTGCCTCACATTTCAGGGCTCTGTGCTGCTTTCCCTGCAGGGAGGAGAGGGAGGTGAGACCCTGCTGGGTGTCTGCTGGCTGGGGTAAGATCACACACGCAGGTCCATGCTCAGAATATTTATCAAAAGGGACAAGAGTGAAGAGAGAAAGTACATGACATGCAGATCAAATATCAGCCACAGAGAGACAATCTTGTCACAAAGATTGTCACAAGCTCGACAACTTATTCAAAAGCTTCCTGGCAAGCTCTGACTACAGACCTGTCCTTGTTCTGCATCCAGCTCTTTGGCCACACAGAGTGGTCTAGACTGGAAAGGTAAGAAGGACACAGGTTTGGGCACCGACTTGCCAGTGGTCGGACCACTTCCATCTTAACTTGAAGGAATTCTGTCCCCTTTCAAGTAGTTCTTTCCCAAACAGTCTCTAAGTATCTTTTGAGGAGTTACACAGGACAAGGATGGCCCCAAAGGGCAGAATAAATTGCCTATTTCAGGTAAAAGTGTTTAATCGTACACATGCCAACTTGCTATGTGTTCTCCAGGCAGAAGAATGGACTTTGACCCTTATTTACCTGTAAAATATTGCCATAGAAACTAGACTTTTGGCCCAGCTGAATTTATTTTAGGATGACTATTATTGCCCAGTGGTATTTCACAGAGCAAATTAAGACACAAAAGAAAAACCCCCAAAAAAACCAACAGATCTTCTTCCTCCATAGACTTAGACTGCACCACTAAAGTCAAAAAGGAACCAGCAGGGATGATGGACTGGAGAGCAACAGCCTTGGTTCCTTCCAGTGATGACTATTGATGATATGCATCCAAACTGTATCACCATACCTGGGTGTTTCTACGGTTTCCTATCACCCCACCACTTGACGAGGTGCTTGGATTTAACCACATATTGGAGGACTACATGTCTGTGTGCCAATCTCACTATATACACAATGACATTATGGCCACAGGATGTTTGCAACTAGGGCATATACAGTATTCTCCGTGTACAGCACCTGTATTGAATTTACCTGTCCCACTGGCTCACTCTCTGCACATTTTTCACCCTGGGACAGTTTTCTGTCCAAACCCTCCTCTGCTGCCCTCTGGAACTGTACCCACTCAAGCAAAGTGTGTAGGTCTGTGGTATTGGCAATAGGAGACCAAGGCAATGATTCCTAAAAAATCACAGGTAAAATAAGACTAAAACTCCAGACATTCTGGTCCAGAGTTATACTTTACCCTTTCCCTGTCTAGATCCAAGTATTGTCCTTGCGTCCGCCTCCTGCTCTTTGCTCCCTGTTGGTCTACTGTAGCCCTTTGGTGGCCCCAATTATTATTTCTCTTTCTGGGTTGCTCAGCCCCACTCCTAGTTCCTGCTCTCAGCACCTTCATCTCCTTGTCCTGACGCTCCATGGACCTGTAGGCTGACTCCTGCCTTGCTCTTCAGACAGCTGCATCCCATCACTTCTCCATATCCTCACCTTGGCTTCAGTACCCCAGCCTCGCTTCTGCTGTAGCTCCAAGTACGACTGCCTATGCCCTCATCAACATCTCCTCCCACAGGCATCCCGTGTTTGCCTCCCATGCACTTTGTGCTGTCTAAGCAAGTGGAGTAAAAACAATTTAGGATAAGGGCTGTTTGCAAATTACAGGCTTTGGATTTGGCTGGTTGCTAAGGCAAGCTATCACTACTTTCCAGAGAGAAACAAAATCTGACTTTTTTGGCTTTCTGCATATATTTTCACTGAAATTTTAATTTTCCAAATGAACTCCAGCCAGGCTGAGCTCATGGCTTCTACAGGGCTTTGAGCCCAGGAGGGAACATAGATTTTAGTGCAGTCTCTGCTGCACTGCAGTGGCTGGAATTAAATTATTGACTTCTTCATGTGGAAGGCTTTGGTATTTGCAAAGTATCACTTCTTCATCAAGAACAGTTTTTTAGATTAACTAATTAGAGCTTTAGGACATGGAGTTCCAACATGCAAATAAAAAAAATGCTGCTTTGAAAAGGGTTAATGACTCTGACAAGGGCAATCCTGGGCTCCAGCCTTTGCTGGAAGACTTCAGTGCCTGAGGGCAGTACGTGAAGAATTCCAAGGGAATGGGAATATTGACTTTGTTGACAAAAATCCTGACTTGACAGAGGTTTCTTCTGAACTGATGGATAGTGTCCTGCTCTGGCCTTCTCCTATGTGTGAAGTTGGGCTTTGCACTACTGCTGTAATTTTTAGGAGAGAAAATATCTCTCACAAAAGACAGAGAGAGAAGTTATGTCTCATAGAAGAGAAGTTATCATGAAGCCTGGTGAGTCAGGAAGGAGACTCCTACCCAGCCAAGTGATCTTCAAGCTCAGGAGCAGGAGCAGTTTGCAGCAAAACAAGTCCATTGGCACTTTCTTCCTTAGCCCTCTCTGTGTTTTGTTGGCTTCTTGGCATGCATTCAGATATATGCATCTGCCTAACACTATGCAGAGTGCTCTAACTACATTTCAGTGGGATGAAACACAAAAGTTTCTGCAAGACTGGGATGTGCATTAGTAGGAGTTTTGGGATTTTAGATGGCTGCATTCATCTAATAAATTAGACATGTATACATTTCTGGCTGGTGTTTAACTTTTGATCGAGTTTCCTAAAGAGAAGCAAAATGTACATTAATAAAAGAGTCTGGATCTCTACAGGACACAAAGGGAGGCTTCGAAGACATGAAATCAAGTCCACAACCATGATTTCAGAGAGAGAAGTAAATAATGAATACATTTTCTCCCCATGAGTAAGCAAACAGATGGGAAGCGATGCAGAAGCTTCAAAAGGGAAAATCATGAAGCTGTGTTCCAAAGAAAAAAGATGCAAGATCCATTCAGATGTGTCTCGCTGGCTCATCAAACAGAGACAATCCATCAAGCTGGGTGAAATCCTGTTTTGTGAGATGGAGCTTTGGGGTTTCTCCCTTGCTCTTTTATCCTCTGGTCTTTCTTGTTTTCTTGCAGGAGGAGAAGGAACCCAGAGTGACCTCTCCCCAGCTTCTTTCCATATCAAAGCTGTAGACCTGAATGTGCTCTAAAATAAGCTGGGTTTTCCAAGCAGCATTCTTCTGATGCTTGGGACTCTTCTGAAGTTTGCCAGACGCTGTGCATGACCACTGCTCTTCATGCAACAGCCACAAAATATCTATGAGCAGAGCCTTCACCTGCATGAATTGCTAGTTTGCAGCATCTGAGGACCTGCCTCCTCATTGGGCCTTCACTGCTCCCTTGCACTGGAAGGTGGCACTTCAGGCTGAGGAAACTGGAGTTTGTCAGCCTGGAGAAAAGGAGGATGAGGGAAGACCTTATCACTCTCTACAATTACCTGAAAGGAGGTTGTATAGAGGTGGGGGTCGGTCTCTTCTCCCAAGTAAGAAGTGATAGAACGAGAGGAAATGGCCTCAAGTTGCACCAGGGGAGGTTTAGATTGGATTTTAGGAAAAATTCTTACACTGAAAGGGTTATTAAGCATTGTAACAGGCTGCCCAGGGAAGTGGTTGAGTCACTGTCCCTGGAAGTATTTAAAAGACGTGTAGATGTGGCACTTAGGGACATGGCTTAGTGGTAACTTGGTAGTGCTAGGTTAATGGTTGGAGTTGATGATCTTAAAGGTCTTTTCTAACCAAAATGATTCTATGATGGGCCATGTCATCCTGGGAGGTGTGAGCAGCCACCTCTGCAACTTCCTGACTTTTTCGACCAGCAGATCCCTCAGTCTCCTCTGCCTAAAGGAGAAAGCAACAGACATTCACCTCTTAAGCAAATACCATCAGTAGGATCCTCTTCAACAAAGAAAGCACAAGCAAGAAAGCATATGCTGTGTCAATGCTGTCTATCTGAACTGAAGAGTAAATATGACAGAGATGATTTCACTTCTTTGAAAATTCCAGGAAGCAGGAATAATAAATAAATACAAACCAACCAGTGTGCGTTTGGTCAGATGAAATCATCATGGAACGATATTTTCTTTCTGAGAGTATGAAAGCATATTAAATACAATGAAAAGGTTTGTTTGTTTATTTTTTGAAAAACAAGGAAACAATTAATGCACACTTGCATCCACTGATAGTCACCCTCTGGGAGTGAGAGCTGATTGACAGCTTTTTCCAGTTATGGATAGCAAACTGATATAAAAACTTAGGGGACAAATGCAGTAGCTGTAAGTTTTGAGACCAAAGCAAAGGCTTCCTAGCCCTGAGTTTAATTATAAAGCAACTTCTAAAGTTGGGCTTTGCTCTAGTAAGCATGGGTAGCAGTTGTCTTGCAGGGGATATATTTATTTTCCAAGATGCACAATGAGTGGGTACTACTCACTATCAGTCTGCCCCATCTGCAGCCCCATGGAGAGAGAAAAGTGCTGCTCATCAGTGATATACAACATGTCTTTGCTTCCTAGTGTCCAAAAATGCCAGGCAATTGAACTGTCTGACCAATGCAAGACATACCCATGCCCTACCACAGGAACACAGGCCTGAAGAGGGATGGCTACATCTTCTTGTTTCCTCCCAGGGACAATTGTGCTGCGTACTCCCTGTCATAGCCCTACCATATACCTATTTAGGGCTCATAATCGTGTTCTTTGCCAGAAATACATTGCATTATTTATCCCCTGTCTGGGAGCTTCAGCAAAGCACTGAGGAAGCAGCCTGAATGAACGCGCATCACATAAATTCTTGAAAGAAAAGGTTATGCAAATATTTCATTTCCACAGCAGCAGGCTTTGACCTCAGGGCAACCTCTGTGGTTATGTTCTTTCTGCTAAAGGCTTTCAAGTGTGCTCAGATCTGGCATGTGATATTAATAGCCATATAAAGGGGTTAGGTTTTATGCTGAAATATTGTTGAAAGGCATCACAGTGCTGCCTCTGACTCAACAGGAGAGGAGCCTTGCTATAAACCTCCAGTATGACCAGTGGAATGATTTCACAGAATAATGGAGTGGTTCAGGTTGGAAGAGACCTTAAAGATCATCTAGTTTCAACCCCGCTAGCATGGACAGGGACACCTCTCACTAGACCAGGTTGCTCAAAGCGCCATCCAGCCTGGCCTTGAACACTTCCAGGGATGGGGCAGCCACAGCTTCCCTGGGCAACCTGTTACAGTGTCTCACCACCCTCACAGTAAATAATTTCTTATTAATATGTAATCTAAATCTCCCCTTTTTCAGTTTTAAGCCATTACCCCTTGGCTGATCACTACAAGCCCTTGTAAAAAGTCCCTGTCCAGCTTACTTGTAGGTCTCCTTCAGATCTTGGAAGGCTGTTATAAGCTCTTCTTGGAGCCTTCTCCAGGCTGAACAACCCCAACTCTCTCAGCCTGATCTCATAGCAGAGGTGCTCCAGTCCTCAGATCATCTTCATGGCCTCCTCTGGACCCTCTCCAAGAGGTCCACGTCCTTCTTATGTTGGGTGCTCCAGAAGATGGATGCAGTATTCCAGGTAATTCTCATGAGAGCAGAGGAGAGGGGCAGTCAGCTCCTTTGGAATTAAAAGTTAAGGTTTCTCCTGCAGCTCTTCCAAGGCACAGTGGCACCCTATTCACAATACATTGATGTATAAGGGGAGCAACTATATTCATGTAATCAGACTCCTTGGCTCATCCTTGCCATAGCTCCTCAGCTCACAATTTCTGCTGCAAATTCATTGCTTGTGCTGGAACAAGAGCACTGTCACCTCCTTTGGGATTTTCTGGGTGACTTTTTCCAGAGTTGTTCTAGGTGCCATGTGACTGCCAGAAAATGGTCTGAAATAACTAATGTCTTTCACAGTAAGTCAGTCATAGACCCATATATTCAACCCTAAGGGGTAAGATAAGTGTCGAGCAAGACCTAGTATAATTTGCCAACGGTTATTTGGCTCGGGGCCAGCACACAGTGATAATTTTCTAGCATTAGGGACTTACTTTGAGGGAGCTGTGATCTTTACATTTAATGACTTTTGATGGATTTCCGCCCCCACCTCCCCTTCCCCCTGTTAGTTTAGCCACTGCTGTTTTACTCCACCTAGACTTCTGGCATTCTCATTGACCTGTGGAAAGAAATTCAAAATGTTCATAAAAAGCCTATGCAAAGAAATGAAAGAAAAATAATTTTTAATGTGCAAACACTGAGATCACCCTCTGTCTCTTTATTCACCTGATTTACTGCAGACATCTCTGTTATTCAGCTTGGCAAAGACTCTTCCTTTCTGTATCCCTCACTGTGGACGTTACATCCTTGTAGACCACTGTCCTCAGATCCAGCCTCTCCCAGCCATTTGAACATATTTAGCTTTCCTCTCCAGCTCTGGTTTCTCTGTTTCTTATTCAGGTGACAGTGTTGCTATTCCTCTTAATTAAAGCAAGCATTTGGAGAGGAAAATGCCTCTCTGCATGTGTTATCTCCAGCACTTGACTACGTAAGTAACAACTTGTTGCCTCAGCAAAGGGCAAATCCATCTTTCACAGCTACGTACATCTTCCAGTGTGAAGCGCACCTCCTGCTCATCCTTATGTTTTATCTATCCTTATATATGCAGGTGTCTGTACAAGCCCACTAGATGCAAACAACTACATGGGATAAGAGTAGCGCTCATTAAGGTGTGAGAGTTTGGTCTTTAGGAATGAATTCTGAAGAAATTTGGGAAAAGAATAGATCGTGGTTGACCTACAAAAGCTTTCTTCTCTAAAGCAGTATTTTTTGTCCTCCTTGCTGTCCTTCCCTGAACCTTCTGCACTGCGTCCTCCTTTAAGAAGCGTGCACAGAGTTGCCAGAATCATAACAAAATTAAAGTCAGAGAGGACCTCAATAAATCCTCTTGCCTGAACCCCTGCTCAAAAAAGTGCTTTGGGATTAGATCTGATTGCCCGGGGCCTTGTCCTATCAATTTTTTTAATGTCTCCATTGGTGGAAACTCTACAAGCTTTTTGGGCAACCCGTTTCAGTGTTTGAATTAGCATTGATAGCAAGGAAATTTTGGCAATAGACATTCACCCCAGTCCTCTCTACCACATTCTGGAACAAATTTTGGATGAGAAATGGACAGCCTGGACTTGACCAGCACTGTATCTCCTCTTCTTTGTGTCTCACTATCAATATCTGAAACCGGTTCTTCTCAAGAGTTCTGGCTCCAGGGACTGTGCCCATGGTCTCTTCTTGTTTAGATCCAATTTCAGAACATTTACTCTGGCCTCATAGGCAACAATCTGGAAATGGCTTCTTAACTTTTCTGCCCATTGATGCAAACTTTTTATTGGTGCCATAGAAGAGAAAAGCCAATGGATGAAAACAGAAATCTAAAGATGTTTCCCACAGTTCTTTCTATCTGGAATAACTGGGGAAAAGGGAGAAAGTTTTGATACCTTCTTCCTTTTATTTTTTTTTTTTTTAATCCTTCTTTATCAAGACTTGAAAAATATCCTGTTTTCAGGTTTCCAGATGGGCCCAGCTCTATGATTATTTATTGTGTGGACATGAGGAGGCTGGTTGGCAGTAAACAAAGGTCCACAAATTTTCAAAGGAATTCATACCACTTGTTGAAAAACTAATTAAGTATCATACAGAGTAGATGCATGCTACAGTGATTGCAAATGCTTTGTGTCTCAAGTGCTATCTTAGCACAGACATCAACTTTATAATTTTAATTTCCTTACACTCACCCTCTCTTCAGTTCCGCCCGAGTGATTTATTTGGGCTTTTCAAGTGGTATAAATTAGCATAAATTGAAATGTCAATATCAGGCAAGAGAAAAAAAAACAAAACAAAAAAAAAATCAAAACCCTCCTAAAAACTCAGAAACTAATCACTGTTGGGGAAGCTATGTGTCTTTTTTCAGTTTCCTGAAGAACCCTTGTTTTTATCTAAGACATCATTACTACTTCAAAATGCTATGACCTCAAGTAGTTTGGTTAGTCTCATACAGCAAAAGGAAGTGCAGGCCATGGTGTAGAAGACTCTAGCTGGTTTGTCATTCCCAGTTTCCCATTCTTATAGTTCAGGAGCAGTGGATAAATCTCATTATTTCTATGACCCGGAGAGATGACGACACATGGCACAGAGACTCACTGGGTGACAGGTGTCCTGAGTGGAGATGATGGGCTATGATCAACCCAACAACCTCACGTCAGTAGCTGAGCAACAACTTTGCAGTAACTGCATGACATCCCTACTCGTATTTAAGATTTGGTCAATCACAGGATCAACTAAGAAAAGACATTATCCCAATTTTGTAGCGCTGAAGCCTGCCTGCTGTTATCCAAGCTTCTTCATAAAGAAAGAGTGGACAATATCTCCCTGTTTGAGGCTCATGCAATCTTAAAGGACTGACTAGTGCTTTTGTTTCATGTGGAGGATATTCAGACGGTATCATAGAATCATAGAATCATCGAGGTTGAAAGGCGCCTTTAAGATGATCGAGTTCAACCATCAACCTAACACTGCCCAAAAGCCCCCCTAAACCATGTCCATAAGCAGCATGTCTACCAGGCAGAAGCAGAGTATAGGAAATCACCTTTCTTATGAGCAGCTTATTGGTCTGAATTACAGACAAAAGGCAGGGCACTGGAGAAACCCAAGAGAAAAAGATGGTCCCCAACACAACAAACTTTCCAGCTAAGGTGATAAGCACTAGACATGCAGACACGGTGATGTGCTGCTACATGACACTAGTTTACAGGAGGCTTTTTAAAGCCTAGGGGCAGTAAGCCAGTGCCATTTCTACTACATCATGCCCTTTCTCTGGTGTTGAGGAAATCCCCCATTCATCAGCACAATCCGTGATATGAAATCAAATCAAGGAGCAAGCATTTGAAAAGCCAATTTGCTTTTTCTGTAATTATATCTGCAAGGGAAAGAGTATGGCTGTCTTCCTTCTTCACTGTTCATCAAATATCCTAGCATTGTTTGACCAAAAGTACTAAATAAGAGTGAAGTGTCACAATGTATGATGATAGCTGTACTAATGAACTATAACTAGGAAGAGCCAGGAAACAAATGAAGTGTCTGGAATCAGTTTTCATTTCAAAGTGCAATCACTTCAAATCAGCCGCAGCACTTTGCACATAGGTTTTGCAGCCTGGATGTTGTCTCTGCTGTTTTTTCCCACAACTGTAAGTCTCTCACTCTGACCTCATGATCTTCCTGCCCGTGATTCATTAAGCCCATAATCGTCCTTCATCAAATCCTTACACCATAAACTCCCATGCCCTTGCACACAGGGGCCATAAGTGCTAATCTTTGATTATATACGATCTAGCTTTTCTCTCTCATTGTTATTCCATGCCAAAGTGAGGAGCAGATTTCCAGAGGTGGCAGGAATCAAACATTTCAGAGCTGGGAGCTCCATTATTTCCATACTGCAGGTGCATTATTGCTCCTCGAGGCTCATTACTTCCTTTGCCTTCAAGGAAATCAGAGACCTTGAAAGGATCAATAAGTACATTATTACTCTTGTTCAATTACATTCCTGCCTGATTCTGAGCCCTCCGAAGGAAGCCATTCATTGGATTCAGCTTTCACGAGCTGATTGCTACACAGCCAGGCAGCTTAGCTCCAAGGTGGTGCCAGCCGTCCCCTCCTTCTACAAGGTACACTGCCGACGAGGGTAATCAGAACACCTCGTTATCTGAAAGGCAGCAATGAATATATTAGGGATGAGGCGCAAAGATGGTAAAACTGCTGAATATCCTTTTTGACAGCCTATGAGCTCTCCAGCTGCTCAACTGTAGAATTGCAGCAGTGTTTAGGGCAAGAGAGATTTCATTGCATATTAGTTGCTTTGTTCGACACAAAGTTATCTCTTCAGCTCTTTTTAGGAAGGGATGGATTCCCATTTCCTAAAGCACACTGTTAAACATCTTTGCATGTATGCCCTATTTTTATGCCTTAACAAAGAGAGACATATCTGGAGCCAGCTGTGTTGGATTCCGCCCCTATACAAGTAAAATTTCTCAAAATAAAAATTTAAAAATAAAAACCTGCTCGTTTTCCAAATTTACTGCACAAAAGGGAAAGCCATCTCCCTGGACTATTTGTCTCCACGTTGGTGATACCGAGCCCGAAGACCACATTCTCATCTCGGTCAAATTGGCATTGTCCCGTTCATTTTCCATCATTGCCCAGCTAACTTATAGTTCACAGCTGCGATACTACAACCCTTTGCAATCCCTTCTACTACTAGCACAGGCACTTGAGGCAAGACGGGTCAGAAAAAGAGACTTTATAATGATCTGCAATCTCTTGCCCTGCCAGAAGCTTTCTGCTGGAGGAAGTTTCTTAATCATCCAAAGATCTAGGTATTAGTTTCAACCTGAAAGTCCACAAAGTTTGAAATGGAAATGAGACGCTTATTTTAACCGAGGACAATTAACTATTGGAGCTTATTATGATGGGCTGAAGGAAAAACCTCCACTGCTTGAACCCCTTATTCAAAAAGAGTGGTGATAAATCATTAAGCAGCAGTCTGAATGAGATCATAAAGCCATGCAGAGTATCCATGTAAGACATCTTTCTTCACACCTGAGCCTTGGCATCTGTTTATTCTTTTCGTAGATCTAACAATCAGAGAACTAATCCATCTCACTGTCTGAGCTTTACAAATAAGTGAATTCTCACAAGATTTTGCTTAAAACAAAATTCATTATATGGTATCAGTGCCAACCTGGAGGCTTTTAACGTGAATTCCACAGGCAGGTGGTTGTTTTTCTTCCAAGGAAAAATTCAGAAATCATCAGGGTATAGTCAAGCTGCAGCGCAGAAAGGAACAAATGCTGCCAGTGACACATTGTCACCTCCATTTCATTCTTCTGTTGATCTTTTCCCACTCTGGATTTTCTTCAGTGTCAGGAGAGCAGTGCTTCATTTCAGCATCTGGGGGAGAAACGGCCTAAGAATCTGTTTGCTAGATAGACAAAGGCAAAAGTCCTACTTCAAGCAAAGAAAGCTTTGGAGGGATTTTTTACCCTTAGGAACTCCGGTAAAACTGCCACTGACATTCAAGGAATTACTTCCCCTTTCTCTTGCTGTTCACATATATTTACCCAAGATATGATCTTCAGAATAACAGTGGGAAATGGAATCACCCTTCACATCCTAGGATCATACAGGAATTTACAGCCCATGTACTCCAGGCTATGGCAAGGACCCAAGGCAATGGAAATGCCTTTGATGTCTCCTATTTTCTTCTTGAAGAATGCCATAAATCCCTAGGGTTTGGGCTCTAAAAGTATTAAATTTATGAGAAGATATTGTGAAATCTTTGGAAGTGGAAGGATCTAGGCTGCATTCTCTTACCCCATTTCTGCACAAGCTTTCTGTTACATGGGTGGACCAACTGCTGCACACAATGACTTTAGTGGACTGCTACTGGCCTACGTTAAGTGAAAATCTCAGAAGAAGAAGCAATGCAATGTAGTGCGAGCAGTTTGCTGAACGGAAAAAAAAAAAAAAAAAAACAAAACCAAAAAAAACCAACCACACCAAAAAACTTCCTCAGGATGTTGCAAATGACACAGATCAGCAATTCCAGTAGCAGGTGTGTTTTTCTCAGCATTTTCTCTACCGCTTCTCCTTACAAGTTCAATATTTCCTCAGCCGTGCTATATTTCTTGGTTCCCAGAGACTCGTTGCTGCCTGTCAGACAAAGGGCTGTTTCAAGCTGTATCCTGCCCCCCACTGCAGGAAAATTCCTGACACCAGTTTTGGCTAAATTTCCTTTGAGACATCTCTTCCCCGGGTATTCAGTTTAGTAGCTATGTGATTTTTTCTGGATGATCTTATGTTTTACAAACAGCAAAAATTACCTGTTAGTAGAGAATGAAGAAGGAGAAGGCTCCTCGAAACTGCATGAGAATTGCAGCCTTTAGCTGACACTGTTAAAATTTACAGATGGTGCTTTGAAGGAATGACTTGGAACGGGGCCTATCTTCCCTCTGCACAACAAAGACCCATTGCAGCGTAAGAGCAACACTCAATAAATGTGTTAATTAATCAATTTTCTCTAGGAAGATATCAGAGAGAATGGTTCCCGGACAATTTGGCTGGACAACTGTTTCTAAGATGTAAGAATCAGATGTGATTGACTGGGTTAAAGAAGCAAAAGGGAACAGACACACACGGCTCCTGCAAACCACTGCCTAGATTTACCCTTCCCTTTTCAAAACACTACTCTAAAATACCTCTCTGGGGCAGATTCATTTGATGGGGAGAGATTTATGGTAGCATTTTCCCACAGCACATGCCTGTTTGACTCCAAAGTAGCTCCAGTTCTGAGCAGTAATAAAAAGTAAATTACATTTATTAAATCCCTTGATCCCACCTTTAAGGACTGCCAGTAACAGCATTTTCATAAAAGGAAATGTCTCTCTCCGCTCCAAATCTTTGCATTGCTGTTGGAATTTAAAGAGGGAAATAATTTTTTAAGAAAAGATTTATTCCAATGACTGACATTCATGGTAGGCATGGTTAATATTTAATAAAATGTTGAACACACCATGCTCTACTTCAAACTCTTCGAAGAGTAGGCACTAGATGAAGATCATAGGAGTGAGATTTCAATTTACCGATTGTTCATTGTCACTGCTCTGGAGACTGTGAACTTTCAAATCACTTTGTGTTTTGGGAGGATTCTTGGACAGATTCCTATTAAAAGAGAGGTGATGTTGGAGGAGATAAAGTCCCTCTTGGAAGCAGGAGGGGTCAAGATGCCAGTCACACACAACGCAAACCCTGCACATTGGCTTCACAGTACTCCTTTGCCTTTTGTCTACAGCCTTGAAAGGACTCAAGGACATCTTTACAGGCCCAGACCAGAGCTCCTGGTGTCTGACCCCAGGGTACAGCGAGCACAGGGTAATTAAGGAGCATTATATGCACAGGTCATAGAGAAAAATGGTTCTTCTCTGACATACTCTCCCATCATCTGCTTTGGTGACTACACTGATTTTAGGAACTTCCCTTCTTGGATAGGGCCCAAGTTGCTGCTGATGTGCCCCATATGCTTGATAACAGAAAATCCAAGAAACTAATGTGCTTGCTGGATGAACACCTCTAGCATACCAGTCCTACGGGAAGCAGTGGGTATGAGTTAAAGGATAGGACACAGGAAAGGTGTTTTCCTTATTTCACCAATTCATCACTTTCCATGACAACTGGATCTACTTTATGAATAACCAGAACATAAGCTTGAGTCAGACCACTGGTTTCTTGCTTGAGCAGCTTGAAACTGTTGTGGATCTTCATCTCTTGCAAGTGGAAACGGGACTTTCAGTGACCACCCCACTGTAGTTCCTCTTCTCCTCCAAGCGGGCAGAGGACTGTGAGTTTGCATTGTCACAGTGACATGTTCACCACCCAGCAAAGCAGCTTGCAGGAGCTTTGTGTGATACTAATTATAAAGTTTTAGCAGAATCTTTGGCCAATCTGGATTGATAGCATCCCACCTTCCTGCTGAAAAAATCTAATAAGACCACCTCCTACCAGTGCTTTCTGCTCATTCCTGGTATCACAAAACAGGTTCTGCTTTTAGACTCTCATCATCATCTTTAAAATCCTTAGAAAAATGAATCGGACCTCCTCAGCAAGCCCATTTTTCTACTGCAGAGCTGCAACAGCTGTAGTTAACAAAGATGTAAAGGCTGAGACTTTGCCCGGATGATGGATGGTTATTGACTCTAGAATTCCCTGAAAGTAGTTGTACGGTGCAATTCACATCCAGCAATGGCAGTACATTTACCAGCAGTGATGGAAAGAGACTTACACTCCAAATTTATCTGGGAAAAACATTGTTGTCACAGATAAATTAATTCAGATCAAAAGAAGGCAAAGGAAGAGGAGCAGACTATCAACCACAGTCCTTCATCCTCTTTGTGTTGCCACAACACTGTGATGATGAATGAAAGGATTATTAACAACAGATATAGAAGCAGAAAACTTGTCTCCAGTTCTGAAATTTCACCTATTTTAAAATTAAATCACTCAGTAGAATACAATCACCTCCAAATAAAGAGAAGCATTTGGGTTTTGGACACTTATATAGGAATATGCATAGACACTTACATAAGAACATATATATATACCACCCAGCCGCAGGATTTCTTGTTTGTTTATCTGCTTGTTTGGTTTTGGACCGAGTTCTTACTTGAATTTGACCAGAAATCATTGTTGATATGCCGGCATTTGCAAAAAGACTTCAAAATTTTTTTCATGTCTCTTCCAAGCTAAAGTCTGGCCTGTTGGGCAGCACCTCGTGCTTACACACAGTGGTGCTGACTTAGCTATGACTCCAGAAGAAGAGTGTTGCAGGGGCTGAAAAGCTGAAGCTGCCACGGATTTACTGAGGGAAGAGCCCTTAGTTCATTTATCTCTGAAGCTATATTTGCTGTACACAAGGGAATATCAAGAGTATTGTAATATAACTATGGTCATAACCTATTTAATGTCTGACTAAGCACGAAAAAGATTCTTTAAGAAGCTTTTCAAAATTAAGACATATTAGATGAAACCTTAGTTTTAACAGCTTCCCTCTTTTCATTTATCTGCTTTGATCTTCAGGTATAAGGAGTCTCTGCTTTAAAATAATTTGGGACGTTTTTATGGGAAGATGACAGAATTGTTGAGGTTAGCAGGGAAATCTCCTCCAACCCTCTGATCAAAACAGAGTTAGCTAGAGGAGTTTGCTGAGCTGAGTTTTCGATATCCCCAAGGAAGGAGACACACAACCTCTCTGAGCAGCCTGTTCCACTATTTGACCATCCTCATGATAAAACTAGAAAACAAAAAAAAGTATTTTCTTCTGTTTAAATGGAATTTCCTGTACTTCAGCTTCTGCCTGTTTTGTCTGCTGACACTGGACACCACTGAGAAGCACCTGGCTTTATCTTCTTTACCTCCTCACATCAGGTATTTATACACATGAATAAGATACCCCTGAGCCTTCTCTTCTCCAGGCTGAACAGTCCCAGCTCTCTCAGCCTGTCCTCATATGTCAGAAGCTCCCTTCCTTTATACTTCTCCAGTATGACTGGATTTAGATAATTGTGAGTTGCCACCACTGAATCCTGACCCCACCTGCTTGAAGACAAGCCTAAGAGCAACTCAGGGAGGAAGAGAAGAGAATGCAGCTGCAGTTTTTCCTCTTGGTGGCTTCACTGCTGGGGAATCGCAAACACAACACGCAGTCTTTGAAGACATGAAGAAAGCACTCCGCATACCAGAAAAGGCAAGCACCTTAGATCATAGAACCATATAATATCTCAAGTTGGAAGTGACTCATATGGTTCATCAAGTCTGATGGCTGACCCAAGCTTGTAGAGGCTGTGGTCAGCATGGAAAAGATGGAAAAGACGAGACTGAAGGAGAAGGCAGGGATTCCGCAGAGTGTCTCCAGTAACAGAGTGGTGTGGCTGATAGGACTCAGGCAAGGACCAGCTGTTGAAAGCACTGGTGAGGTACTGCTGGTGGTCAGTATGACAGCAAGATAAATTAAAAGCTGTGTAAAGTAACAGGGTTTATGCATTAAGGACTTCCTCCATGAATAATGGCAGCAGACAAGAGCTTGCTACTGCATAATAGCTTTACAGCACAAAAGCCAGTTTCCCCCGGATGCCTGCTTTTTTCACAAAACCAGACGTGCTTTTACCTCTTGACCTGGCTCTCTTTCCTTCAGCACTCAGAACAAAACAGTCCACAGTCAATAAAGATCCAGCATCCTCTCTGGAAAGCATGGAGATAAATTTGCAAAACAATGTGGTAGAATATTATACTATTGAAATATATGTCCCATCTCCAGGACCGGCAGATTAAATTCTTTCATAGCATTCAGTTGGCTGAATGTTTCATTTTTGACTCCTTTTTCTTTTTTTTTGATAAATATCCATATTTCCCCTGGATGGTCAGATTGTCTTCAGGTAGGTGCATATCATTGCTCTACATGTGTTTTCTCATTAGCAACTCAATGCTTAGACCGATGTCTGTAGTGGCTTGTCCTTGGCCGGACACCAGATGCCCAACAAGCCTCTCCTCACTCCTATCCTATCATTCCTCTCCTCAGCAGGACAGCAGGAAGAGAAAATAAGATGGGGAAAAAAAAAAACAAAACCCCTCTTGGGTCAACACAAAGGCAGTTTAAGAAAGCAAAAGATTTTATTCTCTACTTCCCATCATCAGGCAATGTCCAGCTACTTCCCAGGAAGCAGGGGTTCAGTATGCACAGCAGTTGCTTCAGAAGACATATATCATAAATAACAAATGGCTCCCCCCTTCCTCCTCCTTTCTCTTAGTTTTTATTGTTGAGAAATGTCATATGGTATGGAATATCCCCTTGGTCAGTTTGAGTCAGCTACCAATGCAAAGCACAGCACTACAAGGGCTGCTATGGGGAAAATTACCTCCACCCCAGAGGATTCTCGCACACAATCTATTGCTGGTGAAGAGTCCTGCTTTTAGTGACTGTAGTTGCCATGGATTTGGGATTCTGATGTAGCTGAAAACAGGTTCTTGCAGGAAACTTAATTCTCCAGGCATCAGGGCCTGAGTTTTAACACCAAAATGCATTTTATAATTTTTTTCTGTACAATAATTTTGGAGTTACTACTTCAGAGAAATATCGAGAGAAAACCCTGGGTTTGTGTCTATTTTCTTGAGGATGAGTTAAGAGAAAAATAGAACAAGTTTCTGGCCATCTCTTTTCTGACCATCTTCCTACTTGTACAGCCATCATCTGCTCTTTAATACAAACAAGTAATTTTGAAGAGGTGGCCTGGTAAAAAAGCATCCTGCATCATTCCTATGGTTTTAATTAATAGACAGAGCTAAGACACCCTGAGATCATTTATGCCTGTTCTTCAGCTGAACAAAAACATTGACTAACACAACAATATTTGTCTTCTTTTGGATCCCTGGTTCAAAATGATAGCAAAAATACATCAAAACACAATGTGAGGGCATGAGATATCTGTTACTGCAATTACACGCGGCAGCCACATTAATTACTCATCTCAGCATAGATGGTGGAGAGGTGAGATTATAAATTTAAACCTCCTGGGTCACAACTGTAAAAAGCCAGAATAAAAGCCAAAAAGACTTGTGGGAAAGAGATAATATTTTAACTATCATTATTTTGGAAACGTTCATCAATTGTGAAATGCCATAGGAGTTAACAAAATATTTTATCTACTAAAACTGATTGAGCGTTTTTAATCTGTAGAGAGGAAATTCTTGCCTGTTGCTATTTTTTGTTTCTTCAGAAAAATTTTGTCTCCAGAGACTATACCAGGATTCAAGCCCTCTTGAACCATTGCTACTTGCCATAAGCTTGAATTTTTTGTTTTGTTTGTTAAGGAATAAACTTGCTATTTTGTCCCAGTTAGTTAAATTAACTCTGCTTTCTGCACTGATCCCCCAAGCCCAGCAGAAAACAAAATATCAGCAATCATTTATTAGAGAAAAAACATCAGAACTGGAAGCTGGATTCTGCTGGTTTTTTACCACAGGATTTTCTTGCTTTTGCAAATATAAAAAGAAGTTAACTGACTTACCTACACCCTGCCTTTTGTTTACTTTGCAGAAACATCACTTTATGAATGGTTTAAGAACATTTGCCTTCATCACGGCTCCAGGATGAACAACATAATGTGCCATAGTTTGATTCCATTTTCCTGTAAGCATCAATCACCCCTTGACAGCTCAAAAGTTTTGTATTTTTTAAACTATGATTTTGATGTGAACAATCTGGTTTCATTTTCTGGGTGCACACCAAAAAAAATAGCTTTCGAGAGCTTATGAAAGAAAAGAGGAGTAATAAGGATTGTGCCAACTTTGTCCTCCTCTGCCTTCCAAGCCCCTGCTTTTCTTTTCCACCGTCTCTCCTTCACCACAGCCAAACAAGGGTTCATGTCCTACCTGTGACATTGCCAGAGCTCTGCTGCCTCTTTTGCTGTGGAGAACAAGGTATCTGCTACCACTGAGGGCGGGCTCAGAGCTATGGTGGTTCCCCAGAATAGATCCCAATCTCTCACTGCTGTGGTGAGGCAGCAGGTCCAGGTCTCTGGAGCTTTCCATCACAAACAGAGCACCTCTCCTAAGGAGACAGGCTGAGAGAGTTGGAGTTGTTCAGCCTGGAGAAGAGAAGGTTCTGGGGAAACCTTATAGCCCCTTCAGGTATCTAAAGGGGCTACACAAAAGCTGGAGAGGGACTTTTTACAAGGGCTTGTAGTGATCAGACAGGGGGTAATGATTTTAAACTCAAATAGGGGAGATTTAGATTACATGTTAATAAGAAATTCTTTGCTGTGAGGGTGATGAGACACTGGAACAGGTTGCCCAGAGAAGCTGTGGATGCTCCATTCCTGGAGGTGTTCAAGACCAGGCTTTATGGGGCTTTGAGCAACCTGGTCTAGTGGGAGGTGTCCCTGCCAATGGCAGGGAGGTTGAAACTTGATGATTTTTAAGGTCCCTTCCAATCCAAACCACTCTATGACTCTAAATCTCCATTCTATACAGCAATGCTCCTCTTGGTCCTCTTTTCCCACAGCAGGAGCAGCTCAGCTCCAGCCCCTGATCAGTTCTGCCTCTTGCTAAGAAGCCTTGAGTAGTCTTTGATGCCAAAAATGGCAGAGAAGCTAAGATCCTGTCAAAAGTGATAAACAACTCCCCACGCCCACCCCTTATGGAACACCACAGAGGGGGTACAATCACCAGTTCTACCACACGTTTGCAACCACTGGAAAGGAAGGCATCTGGTTGGCAAGGCAGGCTGAGTATGTCAAATAAGTGCAGCTACAGGGCCTTCTTCGAGCTGGGGGCAGGTCTGTAGCCTTCAGTAGGAGAAGGGGGTCAGCCAAAGAGATGGTGGATCTATGCCGCGCTGCCTGGACTCATGCAAACCCCATTTCTAGCAGCCAGTCTCTGCATACGCACCCTTATCTGTCTCCTGAGCATCGCGGGGCTCTGCTTGCTTTGAGCTTTAAACCTGAGATCTGTGCAACTCTTAACAGAGTGGAAAAATAGTTAAGAATTGGCCACTTCAGTCTGAACTTTTTGCTGTTTGGGGGAGCAGGGAGCTAAAGGGGCATTTGATGGTGGAGATGTTGTTATTTTGGTCAAGATAAAACATGTTCCAAATGTAAATGTAGAAAAGAATTATAAAGTAACTGTTGCCTACCTCTTTCTCTTTGCAGAGATGCTGGGACACTATTTCTCCCTAAGTGGAGGGAAAGCTGCAAAGAAATAAATTTTCGCAGGAAACACAGCTCCAATGAATGCCACTAAAGACAGTCGCTGATTCTCTCCTGCTCTCCATCCTTAAACATTTCACCTGTTCACCTGATGGCTTTTTGGAGCAACAGGCTTGATTTATCCTTGTCACAGACCAAAGTGGCCTATTACAAAGATTTATCCTACCTTCACTTTTCTGGAGGGTCAGTTCTCCTTTCCAGATCAAGTAGTTATGTCACATAAAAAAACAGACTTGCTGGGACACAAAGAGCAGAAGGCCATCAGGGAAAACTAACAATGTCCTCTGGGACCATGGCAGCTTGTGCTTAGCTGATTTTTCTAGGAAAAAGAACTCACATTTCCTAGAGCAAATGAACCAAAATAGTACAACTGCCAAGAAGATGCATGGTAAGGAGACACACTGGTGTGTGAAACGCCCCTGCCCGCAAAGGGCTTTATTTTAGGTAGCCTCAAGTACCATGTGCAAAGACAGAAAGGGATAAGAGACTGGAATTCAATAGAGGATTTGATACACAAGTTCCCAGGCACACAAATTTTGCTCCCGAGAGTCAGTGTGTAAATTGAACCTCTCAGTGCAAGCAGGGTCACAGCGTGAGTTGAACAAGTGGGAATGTGAGGGCGGGTTTGTTTTTGTTTTCTGGATGTCTTTTTTCAGTATTTTGTGCTGCACACACAAAACATGCAGAGACTCTGACTATGCCACAGGCTGGACTTGCAACAATTTAACTATTCCCCACAGAAATTTCAGGCTGTTTTGGGCTCATATTGGCTACGGTTGGCGGAGAACACACAAGTTATTCTGGATAATTTTATGCCAGGGTTAAGACAAAAAAAAGTACAAAAAAAAAAAATATACACTGAACACTGGTCCTTCTTTGTTTGCTGTATTAACAATTTTTCTTATACTATTCCATAAAAGTAAGCAGACTTCTGTGATTCCACCTTAGAGATATCCAGAGGCAATGGTACCCCAGAAACTGTCTCCCGAGACAACATCTAACTACTAGAATTAGAAGTTCATATGAATAACGTCTCAACGAATAGCATGTTTTCTTGTTGCTTTCAGTGGTAAGGTCGGGAGGGTTAACATTATCTTAAGGTAATGTTCTTGAAACCCTCTATAAAACAACAAACTGTCACAAGACAGTTGATCGCCTTGGCCTGAAAGAGCCAAAATTTAGTTGTAACTTTTTGCCAGTGTTATCCATAATCATGCCCAATCTAAGTATTTCTCCTTCTATAAATTCAAAGTCATAAGAATTCTTCTCTCTTCATTATTTTGTCTTGTTGGTCTGGATAGAGGCTACTTTACAAAACACTCTGTGCCTGTGTATTTACATATTGCTTAACATAATGAGCCACTAATCTTATTTGAGGCCTCCAAGCAGTATCGAAATGTAGATTGTTATTAATAATGATAGCACTTACATATTACAGTTGCCGAAATGGCAATCCTTCCCTCCCTGTTTGCAAATGCTGTATGTTAGTTGAATTTCAAATGAGTATGTCAGGAAAACAATATCAACCACAGCAGAAAATCCCCGCTTTGCTAAACATGGACCTTCTTTGAATGAATTCTAGTGGTGCAGATTCCTAAAGCGAAATAGACAAAAAAAGGTGACATTAGATGTTGGAAACTTCAGAACAGGGTTGCAGCTGAATTGAAGTTCTGTAAGTCAGTCAAAGCGAGAATCCACCAAGCCTGATAAATCAGGGAATACTTTTGTTGCCTTTTTGTCTTCTCTGCTTTCACGACAGAAAGGCTGTTCACGAAGGTCCTTGATCCCAAGAGGCAGGGTATGCAGCATGGGCAGCTGAGCTGAGAAAGCTGCCATGACTCCCTTCCCAAAGTTGTCCTACTCTGTTGGCCACAAAGATGCCACTCTTCAGGTGTGCCATCTTTAGAGTAAGCAGGGAACATTTGTCACACAGCAGTTTTCCACTTGTTAATGATGATTCGTGGAAACGGAGGCATTGTGCTGAAACATGTTGATTTTGATGAAATATCTGACGGGAAAATTGGAGAAACAGGAATTGTTTTGACTTTTTCATTTCACTCTAATGTTGAAATGTTTTGTTTCAGTAAAGCAGAGACATTTCGTTTTGACTTTCTTACTCTGCTTTATTTCACCCTAATTTTATAGAATCATAGAATTGTTTAGGTTGGAAAAGACCTTTAAAATCATTGAGTCCAACCATTAACCCAACACTGCCATGTCCACCACTAAAGCATGTCCCTAAGCACAACATCTACATGATCTATGATCCTTTCAATACTGTGTTTATATATTTGTCTATTATCGTAACAATTCCTTGGGCCATCTGAAAATATGCTGAGATGAAAGAAAATGAGTATATTTCATATTTTCTCTGAATAGTATTGATTACTTCACAACATAACGTTCGTACAATCACTGATGTCTTTGATGGCTTTTTTTTTTTTCTATTTCACTGAAGTTTCATTTTGCCGCAAAAGCAATTTTCAAAATGGCAGCTTTTCCCACAGAAGGGAACATTTATTCACTGTCAAAACTAATGTTCTACACTAACAGTGTCTAATCACATTCAGCTGCCAGGACAATTAATTTGCCCGCTGACTGGCCATGGCTGCCCTTTTTCCTGCTGATCTACAGGGCCTCATTGTACAACCTTTCCCTTGCACTGGAGTAAGTCATCTGGCCTCTTTGCTAGGAAAATCAGGTACTACTTCTCTGCAGTGTCCACAGAAGGCAGTTTTTGACTCCTAGTTCAATGCGATGGAAAGCCACGGCAGCAATCAGGTTAATATCCACATTAACCTTTGCGAGGGCGTGCAGGCAACCTAGGAATATCTCCAGTGGGTTCAGCATGCTGGTTCTGAACAGCCTCCTCATGAGGTTAGTGGATGGTGGCAGTGTATCTCCACCAGTCTTACCCCCAGAGTGTTACCTCATGTCAGCTTTCGGTCCAAACAGATCTCAGTAATCAGAGCTAGAGGAGATCTGTCCAGTCAGTGTCATTATCAGATGTTTGCTGGTGGTTTGCCTTTGGTACCTGATTCCTGGAAGTCTGGAGAGGCAGCCTAAGTCTCCACCTGGAAGTCTAATGACTAAATACGAAGCTCAATGCCAGGTCTGTGTATACACACACCCTGGGAATCCCTCTGCTAATTTCTGCCTCTGTCCCAGTGCAATAGAGACCCCTCCTATTCTGTGTAGCCCAGCTGATGCTTTCCAATGCTCTGGGGTGTGATTTCAGGATGCTCTGGTATCCACCTTGATCTTTCCTGTGTTTTCAGGTGTATAACCATTTCTCCCCACTTAACTCTTAATATTCTTCATATACACCATGCATGAAAATTCTGCAGTTTTATTCAGGAGCGGCTGTCTCTGGCTGTACTTCTGCCAAATAAAACACCAGCAGCATAACGATGCTGTTGCATAGCTTCAGTTTTAATGCTCTGACAAGGTTTTTATTACTCCAGATTTTGACTAACATATTCGTATTTCTAGATGCTTTCCTTGTTCCCACTTTTATTTCCACCTCTGTACTGCTGTTATCTATTATTACCAGGTTGCCAGAGTAACTGCATTCCTCAACACTCCTTATTTGTTCCACACCAATTGTTATATGGACTGTGTTTCTTCCTACTCTTGCCAAGATCTTGGTCTTCTTTTTTTTTGTTGAATCTTTCACCCTTATCTTCTCCCCTTTATCAGCAGCTTGGAAGCTTTTGGCTGCCTGTCATGGGGTGAGAAAGAAGCAAGGTACCTCCTCCTCCAAGGCCCCGTATTCTCATTTCTCATTGGAAATATCGCTGTTTTCTGAGGCAGTTGGCTCTTATGCATCATTCTGTGCAGGTCACCGAGGTTACCACATCTCTGACCATCCTCTAAGGAGCAAGGAGGCTCCTTTTTCAGCCTGGTGCAGATCACCTCTCTCCCCAGGACCGCTCTGAGTGTGAGTTACAGCAAACTGCCCACCCCGGCAACTTTACCCAGTCTGCAGTAGCATCCCCAAAATGTAGCACTGGAGAACCCCAAATCCCACTCCACACCAGTTCATCCTTCCTGAAACTGTTAAATGAACTCATGCAAGCTCTGCAAGGGGGATCTCCTTCTCTCTCTCTCAATCTCTATGTTTTGCTGCCCTCTCCTGCTCAGCTAGGAAACCTCTCAAACCTTTCAAATCAGGGACTGCAGAGCCCCCCTGGGGATCAGAGGCTGCCTCATATGGATGACAGCTCTGATTGGAGCAGAGCCTCCCTGATGGGAGGAAAGCGGCAGAGGCAGCAGACAGGTACAGGGGATTATTGGAGACTGGGATTAACAGTTCCCAACTACCTGCTCTGGGAAAAAATCCAAAACCTGTGGAGCAAATGCTCTGCAGAAGAAGCAGTAATGAAATGTTTCTCCAGCTTGACCCCAGCTGAAACACCAATGGGGGCATTTCCCAGTGCCCGTGTTTGCCCCCACAGCAGTGAAGATGTTTCTCTTCCCTTTTCTTGCTCTTTCAACTTGCTCTGTTCAGGGTCTGCAACCACCTGATGTGGCACAGAACAGTACTGCCACCCTCTTCACGCAGACCCTGAGCCCAGCAAGCACCTACTTGCTAATGTGCCTCTCACCAGTCTTATTGCCTACCAAAGCAGGTTTAGTCTCCATTTCAGATGTGACTGGAGCGATTTCATGGTGCTTTTGCTGATTTGTTGATTAACAACCTTAACCTTGCTGTGCTGCACAACAAAAACCTTCTCAGGGTTGAAATAGAAACCCAGCACCAAGGGCATGAACTGCTACGCTGCTGCCAAAGCATCAGGAATGGAGCCATTTCCTCCCATTGAAAACTATCAGAGGTAAGAGGAGATTGGTGCTGGATTTGGTAGATTCACTCACTTTGTCCCTGAAGGGAAGGCAAACAGTTTCCTCTAACTCGCTCCTTGCAATCGGGTGTTAGGACATCACTGTAATGCAGACAACTGAGTCATCTTCTCCCCTTCCTTTCCTTCAATGCTCTTGATTGACACTGCCGTTGTACATATTATTGAATCCATGGCTTCTTTTAGACATCAAACTGTTTTCCCTACCTACCTGAAAAGAGATTGGCAAAAATGTATACATTGCAATATATGATTTACATTCACAAATTCCTTGTATGATTCATAACTCTATGGAGCCATGGTAAAAATGCCAAGCAAGATGCCACGGACAGCAAAAGATGGAATTGAATTATTTTATTAAATAGCACTCTCCTTCAGCAGTATTAGTTTAAATTAGTTTGGAAAGCCTAACTTGACTAAACAGTCTATGAAGATATTTACATCATCTTTCTTTGAAAAAGGACCAACTAAACTAATAACTGGTAACTCTGAAAGTGCATATCCAACTTCCATTAAGAATTTCAAACAAGGAAAGGTTGCTGTCCTCCACAGATTATAATTCCTAGCTGACTAACAGAGCCATAAGGTGATCTTTCTTCCACATAAGCAGAGAGGAGAGACTAAGCCCATGTGATACTCTAGACGCTGCACAAACAAGGAGATGGCATTAATGTGAAGATAAAAAAGTCACAGAGAAGAAAGCTGAAAGAAGACAACCTTGACAAGTCATCTAATGCAATACTTATTGGCTTTTGATAGAAGAGCTGATTGAGTGAGAAAGAATCATACCAGCCAAGAAAGGATGAAAATAAAAACACAGTAGGAGTTGGCTGAAAGCTCTGTTCAATACATAAGTGGAGGAATATATAGCAGGAAGAGGAATATATCCCAGACAGAGACAAATCACCCACACACTCAGTGCTCAGGGACGTGCTGCAGGTGAGCTGCAGCAGATAGTATCCTGGAAAGGACATTATAAAGCCTGCCACCAGCCTGCAACCAGGGAAAGACTGATCTTTCTGAACAACCAAATTACTCCAAATGTTTCCCAAGAACACAGTCCCTAATGATGACGTCAATATCTGGAGTATCTAGTGCTAAGGAACTCCATGGGAAAAAAAAAATAAATAAAAAGGAGAAAAAAACCCACACCATAAAAGCTGGCATCAGCAGGCAGAAAGTGCATAAATGGATGGGAAAGCTACTGACAAAAAACATTTTTGTTTTACATTCAGATACTAACATTTACACTGAAATATTGAGCCACAGGAGAATGGAATCAACTGAGCCTGTAAAAGCAAAATAGGCCACATTATTAGACAGCATTCTTAAAATAAGTTTTGATGTTCATTTAGTTACATCCCCTTGGCTGAGTGAGGAAAACTGAACCTTGCCTTATTATTACCATTTCATATTGTTATGAAGGTCTTTGATTGGGTTGAGTAGATGGTCTTAATGGATCTGTCAAACAATAGGATAATCCTAATTTAAATGAAAAAGCTATCTCTCCCAAAGGCACAGTTTTTTGATAAATGGCTCTTGCTTTTAGACACAAGCCTAGCAAGGCATTGAGTCATGCATTCACAATATAATGTCTTACATGATTAATACAGAGTTAACACGGGAAAGGTATAATGTACTTAAGAAAATTCTTTTTATTCCCAAGAAGGAAAAGAAGGCTGGGTTACCAAGATTAATATTTACTGCCAGCCCTACAGGAACTACATCCACACTCAGTATAAATTATTATTTAAATTCCACTGCCCTCCAGGAAGGTGGGGGTCTAGGGAACTTAGGACAATACATCATTTAGAGTTGCCTAAAAATGTAACTCTATTGGAAGAAAATTCCTTGATAAGCTTATCAAAATTATTACCAGAATGAGTAATTTCTTCCAACACAGTTAGAACTTGAGTGTAAAATCAATCAAATCAGTGAAAGCAGAAAGGCGCATTTGTCAAGGCAGTACTACCAGCAAGGAGGCCTATTATAGCAAAAGTGCCGAAAACTGTACTTTCTCTGCTCAGAAAAGCTATAATTTGGCAAAGAACTTCAGCATGAGCCTAAATTATAAAGTATATTACATATGATGGAAACCAAGCAGTGAGGTTATTATTCCCCGGAATGGTGTAACCTTATTTCCGCCATTTGGCAATTAACAGAACATGGGAAAAAATACCTTCGAAACTCAAGAATAAATATATCCAGAGAAGTGGCAATATGAGTCTGATTGTTACAAGATTTTTGGCTATGCTGTCCAAACATCACAAAGCTCGTACTACTATATCTGTTACTGATTCACCTACAATCAAACATGCTACAGATCTGCCAATATACCAGAGTGCCTCAGGCCTTCTTGGAAACCCATTCTACATGAGAAACAAGAAAATCCAGGCTTCTGTTATTTATAATTTAAAGCAGAGTCTCTAGAGCTTTGTCAAGGCTGAGAAATGTTTGTGCTTCAGGGCACATGGCAACCTGCAACTAATAGAGGTCAGGGGGAACACCTCCTCACTGGTGGGTTGTCCCATGACGGCAGGACCACCTGTAACATCTCAAGGTGTGTGCTATGGGCTACTGTCGAGGACAATTAGCTGACCTTGTCTGGTAATTCCTCTGTCTTTGATCACCAGGGGCATCTCCATGGAGACTTCAAAGTATATTGGTGATGGAACATCAGCTCATGGTAGAATCCTTGTGATGGTCCTTGTTTCTTACCCAGCCAAATGCGACCCATCCAGAGGCTTGAGTGCCTCTGTGCAATGGATGTTGGCTTTCAGGTTAAACCTGAAGGGTGACAGGCAACATAGCTGCACACTGGGAATTGCAACTAGAACTGGAAATGTGTGGAGGACATCATAACTCAATGAAAGCAATGTGCTTTCAGTCAGAAGAGAAGTGAAGAAAGGAATCTGGGTTGTATACAGTATTGCTCTTCATCTTTCAAAGTCAGGCCTGGAGCAGCCTTATAACTGTCAAGAGTGTTATGTGGAGACCTTTGGACTCAGGTCTCAGTGGATATGCTCCTGAAATCATATAACTTATCTTCCCCGTCACCTCCAGGGCCCTAGTTCCTGATCTTCCCCAG
The DNA here is from genome assembly GCA_013399435.1 of Arenaria interpres. Lineage (NCBI taxonomy): Eukaryota > Metazoa > Chordata > Aves > Charadriiformes > Scolopacidae > Arenaria > Arenaria interpres. The sequence goes on along the minus strand of VXAK01002684.1, from coordinate 34,079 downwards.
ATGCATAAACATCACTTCAATCCCAAGCTATTTTGCAATAAGTTTCTCCAAGACAACCCCTAGTTGCTCATGGGTACTTTTTATTCCAAAATCCTTGCTGAGTGAGCAACATAGACGAGACCTCACGACATTCAGCTCTCCCTGCCTTACAGTGTGTTCAAGCAGGGTCCCAGCTGGCTTTGTATCCTCCACAGTGCAGAGCCCAAGGCCATATAAAAGCACTTGATTTGCTCTGGAAGAGACAAGTTTTAAGTCTTGCCCATAACCAATGAGGGGAACAGAGAAAAGGAAGAAAGGATGGCAGCAAATGGTTGAGAAAACACAGGAGATGGTGTGATGAAATCCCCACGCTTTGTAAGTCCTCTTTGTTGAGCGTATTATTCCCACTCAATAGAGACCCACTGCAGACCATGCAGCTCCCACTTACAGCCCAGCACTGCAGCCCCTTTCCCCAGAGCGGTGGCGTCCCATCTCACCTGCAGCAATGATGGACAGATACACCAAAGATGAACTCTGCAGGGCCAAAATTTGTCCTGGAATGTTTACAGGTATGCTATGCACTGGTCTGTCGCAGTAGAACTGTGCGAAGCTTCAACAGAGGAAATCTGGTCCCAGTCCTCGAGGGTTCATGAACCTTTCAGTAAAACCGGGTCCTGTTCCAAAAAATCCTGGGCGGACATCCAATAAAAACTCCAGCTCCAAGAACATCCTGCCTTGCCATAGCTCTTCTGCATCCATCCACCCAGCTGATGCCAAAAAATCCTAGATGCTCTTTTCATCTTTAACTGCACACACAAAAAGAGGTAAGTGATCTTGCTACCAGCAACACAAATTAAAACAGAGAGGTCATGTGTCTGCTAAAGCCAGATAGAAGGAGCCTTTCTCCCCTCTAGTAGCTGGGATAATAAGTGGGTATTAATTCACACAAAATTACAGCTGCATTCGCATGGAATTATACGCTATATCCACATCTGTACTTGCACATCGAGGAAGAGGGAAGAAGCTGTTACGCTTTTCCTCCTGTTCCGCAAGCAGAAAGGCGTTTGGCTTTTCATATTTGTCAACCTACTCTGGGAAAGTGACTTTCAAACACGTAGCATGAACCCAGGGAGCCACAAATAGATAAAAAGATCTGGTTGTGTGTGCCCTTGCAGACAACAGAATCATAGAATCACAGAATGGTTTGGGTTGGAAGGGACCCTAAAGATCATCTTTAAGCACAATAGCTGTGTGCAGGCATTGCTAGAACGGCCATAGCTAGCCCGCAGCTGCCAGGCTTCATCTGCTGCCCACACAGACCAAGGATGGCTCCCCTGTTACATCCCTGGCTGAACTGCCAGGACCTCCTTGGGTATCTGACCTGTTGGTCACTCTAGGACACAAGCAGAGAGGATGGACAACCCAACCTCTGGAGATCCAGCTCTCCATATATGTGTAAAATACCCATGCTTTTCAACCCACAGCCATACTGGTATGCTGCTGGTAGGAGCAGGAAGGTCTCTACCCTTGAATGACAGTGTGCACCCAAAGCCTGGAGTATCCTTCCAGCTGTGACTCTTTCAGGAAGAGGTGAGAAGTACTCAGGGGACTTAGACACCTACCAACGGTAAAGGGCAGAGTGTGCCCTTTGTACTGCATCCAGCTCTGGTGTTCTCAACACAGGAAGGACGTGCAAAAAAAAACAACTATGTGGATTTTTTCAGTTATTCAGTGTTAGACAGGGCTAGACAAGCAAGCTACTGTCATTTGCACTGCATTCCTGGCTATCGCATGCTCAATGAACAGCAAAACTCTGTCCCCGATGTATGCACTAAGTGGGTAGGACAGCACTGGAACAGCTTAGCACAACGTCACTACATAGCCTATACCGCTGACATTGATTTTCCTTTCAATCAAGAAGAAACAGGGGAAATCTCTGTTTCTGCCACTGTCAGCTCCAGGAATTCCCAATCATCCATGCAGAGAAGCTTGTTATCATGGCTTTGCAAATTATAAAGGAAGCAAAAAATCCTCCTGCTGATTTGACGTGCAATGCCAACCATCTGAGGAGCAAGTTCAGGTCTTGGTACCACCTCCTATTCCCTCTACAGCTCTTAGAAGGTTGCTTGATCTCTCTGTGTCCTTCAGATTTGCCTCTGTGAAATGAGGTTAGTGCTGCTGCCCCAGATGGCTGTTGTAAGGAGAAAGGTCTTCACTTATCTCTGATACCACACAGAAAGAACCAAGAGAGAGCTTAAGGAGAGGAGAAGGGTTTTATTTTCAGCACTGCTTCATAATTGAATAAGCTGCTATTTGCAAGTAATTGGGGAAAAACACTCAAGTGCCTGTGAATGGGGTGAAAGAGAAGAATTCCTCTAATTTACATCTCATTGTCTCTAACTGAGATAAATACGCTTTATCTTTCTTGTCAAATTACTGTGAATGGTGGCCAAACTGTGCAACACCAATCTGTCGGGGTATGAATAGATGGCATATGTGCTTAGCGCTGGCAGGACAAATGATTAATGAAACCTTCTTTAATGGCAATGCATTTTAACTACAGTTATCACCAAATACTTGAACTAATGGGTAGCTGAAGCCTGGAAGGTTCACCTGTTAGTTTGAAGAAGCTTTCTCCTTCCGGCCTCCCATCCAGTCCCACTTACAAACCCCAGTTCTGCTGCAGATTTGCCTGATAAGGGAACTGGGAGAGATTTAAGCCTGTTTATAGCCCTCATATCAGGATCCAGAAAAGTTTATGAAAACTGCAAGATGAAGAACAGGTTTGACCATGAACGTGATCTGGCCAAGTCTACATTGGAGGCGGTTAGACCACCTGTAGCCCAGAATCAAAGAATACCTAGAAAAAAGGAAAACCTAGATGCAAGGAAAACCTAGACCCAAAGAAAACCTAGAGCCCTCCCAGTCTCCTGACATCACACGTAGCACTCAGATTTAGGATATCCACATGTAAGTGTTGGCATGTACCTGAAGGCTGGTGTCTGAGCTCCCACTAAAATCAACAGAGACTGTGGGCAGTACTCAGCTGCTTAAACAAAGGTCTCTAATGCCATTTCAGACACCCTAGACAATCCTGTCTGGTTCCAACCACAGCTTCAGCCAGGCACAGCTCTGCTGTGTGGCCTCTGTTCTCTCTACCAACCCAGTTTGGGTACCACGGGCTATGTTAAATGGCACTAGAAGCCCATAAAAACCAAGTCCTTTCACTGGTGAATGGTGCCAGCTGAGCCTGGGGAACGATTCATTATAATGCAGAGGGAACCTTTGAGCTATCGATTCAGGAAGGGATTGGTCATTCGTAAGTCCTGTGTCATTTCTACCAGGCCCACAGAGAACTCTGGATGCCATCAAGCATCTCAGATAGTACCGGGCATCTGTGTTTGGCAAATGAATCCTACCTTTGTGCTGTCATTTGCACTAGCAAAAAAATAACGTAAAATCCTTCCAAAGAGGATTCATACCCAGTGTCGATGTAAAAGATCTCATGAGGTATAATGCAGTTGGTAAACAAATACATCCTTTTGGGTCAGTTATTGTTCTTTTCTCTGAGCAAAATTCCTACCTGACATTTTAAGCTTGCAAGTCTGCATTAAATAATAGCATCTGACTTAACTCATTTTACATTTATATTGCCTCTCGCATGTGTTTGTTGCATAGGATGTTAACTGTGCTCCTTGCCAATAAGTCGTCCAGAGAAGCAGAACAACATTAATGATCAGGAAAAACAAAAGCTAGTCAATAATAACCTCAGTGGTAATTTCATGATGAGAAATTCACTCACGCCCTTATTTGTGCCTGGGAGCTCTCGTTGTTCTTATTATGAATCCTCAGGCATGAAAAGTAGATGCAATTTCTAATTTAAACAGAGTTCGTGTCACCCTCCAAAAATGAGTCTTCCTGAAATGATTAAGCAGGGCTCTAACATTGCATTTTGAAGAGCACAGCATGTTCAGAATAATGTTGTAGGTGCATAATTGAATAATGGAGACAAGCACCACTGCCCTTCACGGGACAGAAATGGGTCCCCGTAACCATACCTCATAGACTTCACACAGCCACGTGCTAACACAGAGTGGATTGAGGATCTGTACTTTTGGAAAACAAGCATGGGGAGTTCTCCCTGATGTATCGCAAGAGGTCATCCTGGCAGCGAGCTGCTGGCCTACAAAGGACTGAAGGGATGCCAATGACACTGATCTTTGGTAGGATGAGCTGTAGGTAGGATCATGCCTCATCCTGAATGTCTGCAACATCTGGAAAAGAGAGTGACACCCATAAACCTAGAAACTTTTCACAAAATGGGAGAAATGACAATTAGACACGAGCCTCACTACTTCAATTAATAAATGGAGTTTGCTTAACTGTTTCAAGTTATGAGAAGGCATTTCTTTCCCTGACAGTACATATCAAACCCTGCTACAGAGCCTGCGTGGACACACACCTTGGTACCCTTTAGACCCCACAAAGCAATGTGGTGTCTCTCTCACTGATCAGGGAATCAATAAGGCACCAACATCCCTATTTAAAGGACTCCCACACTCTTAGACATGGCATAAAATATGAATGAGTTTGTTCACTTATAAGGTTAAAGCAGGAAATAATAAATTTATTTGAAGTTAGACCTACATCAGCGGACTAGAGTTACAGGAAACTTTGATGTCATATTTTATTACAGTTTTGAAGCACAAAGATCTTCCTTAGCCATAGCAGTATCTCAGATAGCTTCTGTCTCCTCTCCTAAGTAAGGTGAAATCTCCATCCATGGATTCTTCATTGCTTAAACTGTCTAAAGCAATTTGAGAGTCAGATATAAGTTTTGAAAGTGTCTTTTACATTCCTCCTAGCCCCTGTCCTTCAGTGAGAAGGAAAGAGGTGTGGTATGAAGTCTCCTAGATCATTTAAAATTAGCTTTGCTTACCTCTTCCTCATGGTCATTTCCTTCCTATCACCAGGAATGTCAAGTACACATTTTTGGTACATTTGATTTTTTTTTTCCAAAATAACTATGCTTACAGGGAGGAGAAGGACATGGGGATTTGGGCCATTGCTATAGCAGGAGCTGTGTTTGGGGGAGCAGAGTCTCTGCAAAGGATTTTGAGATCAGAGCAACCTTCCACAGCAAAATAAATCCTGAGGTGTATGAAGAAGTAAGCAGGACTAAGGCAGGGTTTTAACCTCTATACTGCAATCCCCTGGGGTTTGGGTCAAGTAGGCTGACAAATATTTTAAAGCCTACATTAAACACTGCTCACATAGTTCAAGAACCAGGGAAAGGGACTTTTGTAAAGGTTTTGAGGAAGCAATCACGCAGAAGATGAGGCTGATCTGATTTTGCAGAGAAAAATGTAGATATTAATGAGTTCTTTCACAAAGCAGAGAGAGAAATGGCAATAAACTGGGTTGTCAGTTGATATACTATTTTCTCTTTCAACCATGCCTCTGGAATTTAAGCAAAATAATTACCAAAAGAACCAGTGTACCTTCATTTAAAAATTAAAACAAATCCCGTACTGTATTTTCTCCGGCAAAAAAATATGCTTAAAACACTACCCTTCGGATCCTGTGGCAGCGTTCAGAGCTCTGCCATGGCAGGGATAACTGCAGAGCAAGAGAGTGACAGAGAGTCAGGACCCTCGTGGTGAAGGGTTTGCAAACTACCTCCGGGATTCAGAAGGGCGAGCAGGTCTCCTGCATAGGGCTGAAGTAATTACTCTCACTTCCTTGCTTCACAGAACAGCGCAGGATACCGAGCACAGCCTCATAACACAGCAGGGGAGAAGTCAGAGCATAAAAACTGTGTTCCTCTGTTATCTCAGAAAGTAAGAACACGTAGTTTGCAGAGTCGGCATCAAACAGCCACCAGCGACCCAAAAACCAGCTCATATCCAGACCCGTCTGTGTGTTATGCTGGAGGTGAAGGTGAACTTGAGGGAGTGCTGGCTGATGGGCATTAAAAAACACAGCTTGAAATCAAAGGCCCAGGATTGTTGAATATCTCATTCCCAGGACAAGACATTTACTGGCAGCAAGGAATCTTTCTACCATGCCAGCACGCAAATTAACCCCTTCCCCTGGAAATCATTTTGTCTTATAGCATAGGTGAAAAGCGACCAGTTCCATGGTTGGGGTCATGCCAAAATCCACTTTAATAATGAAAAAAAAATCAGAAAAGAATCATTATCTCCATCATATACAGAGGGAAATTGAGGCAAAGAAAGGGACTGCTGGGAGCTCAGAAGAGCAGGAACTGGAGCTCTAGGAGTTCATACCTGGCAGTTTCTCTGAGTGCCTCTGCATCCTTTTTGCCCCAGAAGTTTATAGCATATACTAAATTTCCAAGCAAAATGAATAAAACCAATTAAGGTTCTTTCATCAAAATGGCTCAAAGAGGGCAAAGAGCCCAGAGGTCTGAGCTTTCAAATTTGCAAAAAAAAAAAAGCATCTCTTCAGTAAATCTAAATCCCCCTTTCTTCTCTCTCCCGTCTCCGGTCCCCACCTCCTCCAGCGAACAATTTACCGGGACTCCATAAAGCCAAGTGAAAAGGCTGCGTTTAAGCAGATTAACATGGGCCAGTGCCAGGGGTGTGGAGGTCACCTCTGAAGATTGCGCTTTTATAGATGGCAATTCATTGCTTCAACGCTGGAGCACTTTTGCCAGCACGCAAGGGCCTGCAAGCAGTGTCTGCTATTTAAATCTCGCCTACCACAAAGAACGCGATAGGACTCCTTATATAGAATCACAGAATGGTTCGACTTGGAAGGGACCTTAAAGATCATCTACTTCCAACCCCCTGCCATGGGCAGGGGCACCTCTCGCTAAACCAGGTTGCTCAAAAGCCCGTCTAACCTGGCCCATTTAAAAAAAGTTCAAACCAAGAAGAGATCTGGGAAACTAAAACAAGCACAATAGCCTTCACCCCCTCAAATCTTCTGCTTCAAGAAGAGTGACCCATAGCCTGCAGTCCCTGGGGATGTAGCTGGGTGGTGTCAAGCAGTGGGGTGGGCATCACCTGTCAGGCCCCCTCAGGCTGACTCCCCACTGCTTCACATGGGGAGGACAGCCTGTGTCTCCAGGGTCTGATCCAGCTCCCACAGCTGGATATCTCCGTCCTTCCAGCCCAATGCTGAGACTTGCCCAAGCTCCATTGCCTGCAACAGCAAGCAAAGCAACCCGTGGAGAGATGGAGATGCCTGCGCTGTAGAGTCAGATCAACCTCCCGCTTTGTGATGTTGACCTGGATGTCTCCTCCTCCTCATCTCCAAAACAACGTGCCAAACTTCTCCCTTTACACAGCAAAAAACCCTCAAACTGGAAGCCTTCTTCATACCCTCTTTGTTATACATTGCCTGAACAGACACGACTAGTACATTAGGCAGATGCATAGGGGAAAAATTCTCCCATGAGTTAGTCAAAGAAAAATCATGTGTCTTTCCCTTTCATGTTGATTAAAGGTTTGTACATTTTTTATTGGATCATAGATCAACTACTGGGGGTGGAAATTTATATCAAAGACAGTTTGTGTTTTCATAGGAAAGGTTTATTTGGCAAACAAAGCAATTTTGGCTAATTAAAGGAGGAAAAGGAGAGAATACTCCCTTTTACTGGGCAATAAACTGGATGTAGTGAGTTAATAAAACAGAAAAATAGCTATCATGGTGGAAAGAGATGCTTTTTTTCAGCTTCCCACCTTCATCTCAGAAAAATTCAGAACTCTGCATTGTTGGGTATCCAGAACTCACCCAGGGATGGTGGATTTCTTTTCTCCCAAGCAACAAGTTGTACGACAAGAGGAAACGGCCTCAAGTTGTGCCAGGGGAAGATTAGGATGGACATTAGGAAAAATTTCTACACCGAAAGGGTTATCAAACATTGGAACAGGCTTCCCAAGTAAGTGGTGGAATCACCACCCCTGGAGGTATTTAAAAGATGGGCAGACATGGTGTCGAGGGACGTGGTTTAGTGGTGGTTTTGTTAGTGTTAGGTTGATGGTTGGACTTGATGATCCAACATAGACAATTCTATGATTCTATGATTTTATGTCTGCACACTTCCGATGTCCTCCTGAACATGTCCATCAAGACTTGCAACTACAGAGCACCCTCAGCAAGCACCTCCTGTTTGCTACTCATCGAACCCACCTCGCAGCTGCTATGCCTTTCTCCATCACTCAAACACTCTGAGCCATAACCAGAAACACTCAGTAAAGGAGCAAAAGGAGCCTGTGGCTGCTGCGTTAGCAGTGAAACCTACTGGTTAAGGAAACAGGCTCTGGGAAACAGGTGAAAACAGGAATCTACCCAGCAGGCACTCATCCACGCACAGTGCCATAAAACTGGAGAGGAAGAGATCTTCCTGGGGAAGGAGAGGGTTGTGTAGGACAAGCCCGAAAGCCCCTATGCACCAGAGAGGTAGACATCAAAGGGTGTCCCCTAAGAACACCTCAACCTGCACTCTGTGGAGGTAAGCGATCATACACCCCATCAGTCAGCAGGTCTTCCTGCGCGAGCAGGCTCCCAGCAGAGGATGTAAATCCCGGGCACCGCGCAGGCGATACTCTGCCCTTCGCTCCAGGTCTTTGGGTTCGGCCACAAACGACAGCGAGCACAAGGGTGGGCAGATCCGAGAGGCAGTTTCACACGACCTTCCTCCCTGAACCAAAACTGCTGACGTCCACCCGGCCCCATTTCTGGGCACGGATCCAGGGCCTGCCTGTGAAAGTTTATTCCCCTTCCAAAACATGTCAGCTGGAACTGCTGAATCCCTGAACCTGCTCTGAGAATAACCCTCAACCTGCGGTTCACCTACATGCAAACACAGCCTTGGTCTGCCTGCTGCAGGTCTCCAGCAACAACCTGACAACACCCACCGCTACACCTCCAAAACAGGGGCACAGAGACAAAAAGCAGCTTGCAGACTCCCTGGGGCAATCCATCAATAAGCCTGGAAATTAAGCACTGGCATCCTCAGTTTGTAGCCAAACCTCTGTCTGTCCTACACACACTACCTGTCTTACTGCCCTGTGCCCACCACCACTTTGCTACCTCCATCCTTCTACCTCCTCCTTTGCAAGGGCAGAAAAGGCCAGACCTCAGCTGTGCAGGTTACAATAAAAATACTGGAGAAAGGAGTTGTTGGTTTTATTCTTTTTTTTTTTTCTTTCTTTCTTTAGTCTCATTTTCCACCTAAAATAAATAAGTAAATGATTCCTTTGAGAGGTGTCCTTATCTTTAACAAGATACCTGGATTTCCATATCAAGGGGTTGGCTCTTATTTCTCGGAGATAATAAAAAAATTGCCCCAGGGAATTCTGATTTACCTTCAGTGACAGCTGAGAAACCTATTGATAAAAATTAGGAAATATTGGAGGAAGAATTGGACAGATTGTGTCTGAGGATTATCTCTACACCCAAATAGGTGTGAAAAAATAAATAAAAGCAATCAAGGTCATTCCATCTAAATAAAGACATAGACAAGCTCCTTTTGCAGTAAGAAAATCAGTTATTGTAGTTCTTATTCTCCAAAAAGAAGAACGAAGAAGATCTCAAACCCATAAACTTGCAAGTCTACATGATTAAAAAAAGCTATAAACATGAAGCAGTCAAAATAGGAAGGTAATTGGGACAGCGACGGAGAAAAAAATACAAATACTGAATTGCAAAATAACATTTCAAATAGCAATTTAGCCTCTCTCTACTTATAGGCTGAAAGGAAATGAGCTTGAAGAAACCTGATAAGCAGAAAACTGCACTATACCAATTCCTCCAACACAGCTCCTTTAATGGGATCTTTGCACATTGGAGAGGAGTGGAGAACCAGCTGCCACCCCTTGGATAACTGTTCAAATCCTCTTCTCAATGAGAAGTTTAATCCCAGATCTGTTCAAAGGACCACAGGCTGAGAAATGGACCAGAGTATCTTCTGAACCATGTTGTATCCCAGCTCCACCAACCCTGGTGGCCACCAGCCGGCACATGGTCGAACATCTCTGTGAGAAATAATAACCCTTTCCATCCCTTCCATGGGTAGATTCAGATGGTATAAATCACTTCCTGCTCCAAGCCAGTGACAACAGCAGAAAGGTTCCTGCCAGCATCTACCAGCACCTCTTGCCCAGGTCTTGCTTCAAATGTGGAAACATGGTCCCTTTGCAAGAGGTCTGCTCAGAGCTGCTGTCAAACCCCAGCAGCTCCTCCTACCCTTTCATAGTCTACTTCTTCACCTTCTCAGCTGCACCTTTCAGGAACCACTTGGGCTCTGAGAAAAAGTCTAAGATGGTTTATAATGTAAAGGGAGGCCCACCTGGGGTGTGAGGGATGTCCCTTGTGAAACCACCATGGCTTTAGACAAGCGCCAGCCTTCTTTGGTTCTGGTTTCCTCTCAAGTTTATTTGCAAATATTCGGGGGTGCAGGGACTTGGATTTAGCGTCTTCTGATCCCATATGCCTGAACAAGTGATTTTCCTGGTGGGAACCTTTGCTGGGCCCCCATGGCATGCCACAAAGGTGTGCAACCAGCACCAGTCTCGTTACAGAGCTAAGGAAAGTAGCAAATGGTAAGAAGCCCAAATCACCCAGAAAGAGGGTACTCTTCTCCTCCCCTATGAAGCTTCAAGTAACTTCTGTGAGATTAAAACAGTTTCAAGGGGATATTTCCTGGGAGAAATGCAGTTTCTTGGGCCACAACTTTGTCCCTGAGAAGAGTGTCCAGGAAGAGTTGAAGGTACTTCAGAGAGATAAGGTAGTGGTGTTGACTGAAGGATGTGTGGAGGAAGGAGGCAGCCAGAAGGTCTTGCATCACAGCCATGAGCTGTGATCTCTTTCAAGGCAAGCTCTGAATGGGCAGACACCAAAGCACCTGTGATGGACCAGGAAAATAACCCCAACACCAACCAGAAACTTAAATGGGGAGGGAGGTGAAAGGGGCAGAGAAAGGATGTTTTCAAGGAAGGAGAAGAACCATCTCCTGAGAAGCCAGGCATCTGTTTGCTCTCCAGCAGGAGGGATCTGCACTTTGCTTGTCTTCCCCCAGAGCCTTATCAGTGCCAACAGGACCCTCACAACCCACCATGAGGCCAAAGCAGAGGATTCAGGACTGACGTCACGATTTGGGGATGTACCGTGAAGATGTTGAGGTCTGAAGGATTTTTGCAGCACATTGAAAAGAGACGGGTCATTTGCAAAGAAATTAACACCATTGGCTCCCTGCGTGGCCTTGATTTTTTCTAGAAGAGGCAGATGTTTGATTCAAGGATTTTGGCAGATACTTACGCACCAGAGATATGAAGACCACAGTTAACAAGATACAGATAGACAGAGGGCAGATAGACAGATATGTACACTGAATCCTAAGTACATTTGCCTGAGGGGGTTATTGCATGTATTATAATTTCAGCAAAATGCCATAGCCCGTTAATTAACTGAAAAACCAATTTTATAGAAAATCTGGTACACTTTTGGAAATAAGTAGCAGCCTTATTTAAGGCTGCTTGTTTGGTAAACAAGCCCAGGTCAGTGAAAACTTTGCAGCTGAGTATATGAACCCTAGGATTTTTATGCTTTATTAATGATCAGCAATGTCGTATTTATCAGCCTATGGGCCAAGGAAGAAAAGAACTGATGGAAACTAGAACCTATGTTAGGCTGTGCTGGTGGTGACTGGCACTCAGACACTGAAAAATCAGTTCCAGATACTGAAAAATCTTGAGTTAGGCCTTGAAATTCACATGCTCTGCTTGAAAACCCACAAGAGAATTTGACATTTATGAATAATAATAACTGCAGCAGCAACAGCAACTACCTTGTGTCTTACCCTTGGCTCCAGCCTGCAGTTCTTAGAAAGAATTTACGGAGAGTACCGTGCGTTAGAGGGTCCCAGGAGCTGGAAGTATCAGAAAAACCTCATATATTGCAAAACTAACAGTAAAATTACACAACAGTGCAGTGCCTGGCATCTTTACAAAGCAGGCACATATGTATTTCTTACACTTACCCAGACAAATCTGCCAAACATCTGTCCTCTCCAGCAACTAAGGGTCTCTATGGGACAGAAGAACCCTAGTGAATAAACTCAGGTAAGGAGCAATGAATGATTGGCTTTAAAAAAATAACTTGCCGTGTCAAATATTGGAGCTGCTTAAAAACCATCAGGGAAGAATTCAGCAGCTTTATAGCTGATTTCAGCCTGCAGACTTTGAGGGAACAAGGGTTTGGGCCCCAATGACCTTCTGCACATGAAGCACTTTTAGCCCCCTTTTTGTGTGTGTGTGTGCATTTGGACAGTTTTAGTTGTATCCTTTTCTCAATTTCTTCAGTTTTGCCTCGAAAAGGCAACATAAGAGCAGCAACAGGAAAGCCAAAAATATCTTTGATTTTCTTTTTCCAAAAATGGCCTGTTTGGAGGCAAAAAAAAAAATAAATGTTTTGTTTGGTGGGTTAAGGCAAATGCCCATTTTGAAAAAAAAAAAAACAAAAAATTGTTATTTCCAATCCAAATAAGCCTTCTGGCACTAGGAAATACACGATTTGATCGTGCAAGTTGAACATGTTTCATCAGACTTAGGGCAAACGGAGAAGCAGAGGGCAGGTTCAGGACTGCAAGTCACAATACTCACCTCTGTCCCCATCGCTGTTTCTTCTGCAACAGCCTTAAATCCACTGCCTCAGTTTCCCTGTGTGTAAAACACACTAAAAATAGCAACTTCCCAGAGGAAGCTCCGAGGAATAATTAACTAATGCTTGCAAAGTGCCAGCAAGCACTAATTGCTATCATTATGCAGGAGAGGAACAGTCGGGGTTTGTTTTGGTCCTAATGGTGCTTGTTTTCCTGGGCTCAACAAGCCACTGCATCAATGAGCCACTGATGGGGCTGTAAGTGGCTCCCCAAGGCGCTGCAGCAGTTTCTGAAAATATAAACACTAACAAATTAATTTACCTCTCCAACAGCCTCCGGGAAAGTGACAGTTCCAGCCTCCAATCAGCATGGCACGCTGGGGAACAGGAGAAAAAAATGTCATTCCTGTTACTCTGGGCTGATAAAGTGCCTGGGCTGAGCTGTACATCTCTATCAACCCTTTGATTTGCACCACAAATCTAATGTGGTCACACTAGCAGGAGTAGGGCCACCATGGTGGCTCTGGTGAAGCACCTGGACCCATGCCCTGGAACCAGGGAGCTGGGGGAGGCTTCATCACTGGTCCAGGCTGGTGCAGGCAGGATGGGGGAGATACCTAGTTTTGGAGGCAGGGAAGGAGAAGAAAGGATTCAGGCTCAGGAACCGGAGCCGAGATGTGCCATGTACCTTCTGGCCAAAAATCAGGCCCTGGCACAAAACCAGCAATGGTCTGGGGAGGGACCAGGGGTACAGACATCACTAAATTTATCCATGGAGAAGGGACTGCCAGTGGCAGAAAGGCCTTTCACCGAGCAGAGAGGTGGTACAAAATAGGGGATCCAAGCCACACTGTGCCCAAATGAACATTTATCTATTTGGGAAAGTAACAGGTTCTTTGTCATCCCCCCTTTTCACATCAGGAGAGGCTGTCACTTCAATGGATTTGTGCAAGTTCAACCAAAAATTACAGTTGGGTCAAGTTGGGCTTCTCGCAGTCCTGCAAGAGACAGTGTCAAGGAGCCCTCTTTCACAGCTCTTTCCTGCCTTGCAAGAGTCTTTTAAATTAAATACTTCTATATGTAAGCAAGGCAAAAGTCAATAATTATTGCTAGTGTTTGAAAAGAGGATCTAAAGAAACCAAAAGACTTTGTTCAGTCCTGAAATTTCCCTTACAATACTTTAAAACCTCTTTATTTCAAAACACAAACTGAGCTTTCCAAGTGCAAAGTAATTTCTAGGTCAAAACCCCCACATTTTAAATAAGACCTTCAAAGTCCCTTCTCGCCCCCCAAACCCTCCAGAATGTTCTGGAGATGAGAGAGCCGTTCAAACTCACCCTTCCTAAAAACCAAGTTGGTGAGTTCTCTCTTCTCCCTATGAAAAATTAGCCCCAATGAGCTAATTACTGCTAGAGATGTGGGGCAGGGCCAGTGGACACGGAGATGTGGAAGAGGTGGGAAAGAGGAGGCAGCCTAGGCATAACCAATGTGTTCAAATGCCACCAAGGAAGGGTGAAAGTCTCCTGAAGAGCCTGGTGACACCGGAACAGTAGAGGTGCAGAGCAGACCAGGTCCGTGCAGAGCAGGATGACGGGGTCACAGCTCGCTGGCATGAAGCTGAGAGTGAAAAGCTGTGAGCTCTTTCTTGATGTCTGGAAGCAAAAGATCCTTCTTTCCCCCCTAGGAAGAAAGTGGCTCAGATGGGCCTGATCCTCCTGTTCACCCTGAAGCCCCTACAATTAGTAGGATTAAGCTTGGAAAAACCAGCCTGTGTTACCCTAATATGACGTTAGATGTCACCCATGCACTGCATTTACTGCCTGGACCCCTCTCCTGGTCCCCGCAAGGGAAAGTCATGTACAGCCCATTCACACCCTACACCCGAGAGATGGTGATTCAAGTTGAGGGGATGTCAGGAGGCCATATCACCTGGAGATGCTTCCAGCATCAGGAGAAACATTTGCAGCTCAGGATCTGATAGCTCAGCCTGGAAGAGGTGGGATAGGAGAAGGGTGTCCAGAGCCCCCATGGTCTTGCGGGACAGAGGTAGGTATTTGGCTATAACCCAGCAGTGCCAGGGCTCATGAGATGGTCCAAGACCCAGATATTTCACTCCGTGCACAGCTCCTGACCTGTGCCAGCTAGCACTGCCCATGCCTGGACACCCCCTGGAGGGGCTGAAGGGTTTGGAGACTGGTCCCCATTGGGATGCACCCTAATTCAGCAAACAGAGCATACAGCTGTATGGAATTTAGACAGCCTGTGCCACACATCTGTGGCCAGGCAATGGGTCCTCAGAGGGGACAGCAACCAGAGATGACATAGAGATGCCTGAACCACTACATTTTGTAAGGCGACTGGGGTACTCTTCAGCCCCCACCCATGCTCCTCTGGCTGAAGGCCTCCTTCACATGACCTCTCCTCCAAGGGCTGCCTTCTCCCTCCTGCTCCCTTGCAAAAGGAAGGCAAAGCCCTTGGAGGGCAGCCACCAGGCTACAAAGTTGGGATGGAGCCAGTGGAGCAGCCCCAGGCTGGGAACAACCCCTGGTGCCGTTTGGGTGCTGTCCCAGCCCTACTCCAAGTGGGGCAGGATCTCTCCCAGGGCCCACCGGGGCCGACAAGAGGAATCCCGGCACCCCCTAGCCCTGCGGATGGGTGAAGGAGGCCAACCTCATTAAAGCCCATGGAAATCCCCTTCCACATTCCCAGCTGCAGCGTTTCCTCTCTTGCAAGGGCGTGCGGTGGTGGCAGGCAGAGGGGGAGGCACTTTGGGGAACATGTTTACAGAGCTCCTGCCAAACCACAGGAAGTCCCAGCTCCTGGGGATGAAGAACGGGAGGAGGAGCAGGATGATGAGGCCAAGGCTCTGTCAACCTCTCTCCACCGTCACCAGCAAACGAAATCCAGAGCGCAGCATGGCTGTTATGCTGGACCATGTGAGATGCAGGAGGGGCTGCAGCCTTCCCCCCTTGCTGTTTTATCTCAGAGTAGCTCAGCGGGTAAAGTCGTCCAGCAAAAGGAGAGAAAAGAATCTGGGAAATATGTTGCTCTTCTGCACATGTTTAGTGTTAAAGCACACCATGATGGACACCAGAGCTTCTGGTCCTCTGGCAATGGAGGACAGACTCTTATAAATATGACACAACAGCTCACAGTGCAGAAAGCTGGTACTTTGTTGTCTTAAAATTGATTTGTGCTGATTTCTAAATACCATTCATTTGTTGCATTCCTATTTACACCTCCAAGGGTTGTCATCTTGTGCAGTTCTCCCTGGTGTCTGAAGGGCCAGCAGCAGAGCAGCCCAAGCATCTGAGGAATCCGCTGCCATCGCTACCATTCCCAGTCCTGAGATGCCACTTGCCCAGTAAGGCTACCAAAGGCTTGGGCAACAGCTTGAAGATACTCCACCTTGATCAGGTGGTGTCTAGACTTATCCTAGAACTGCAAAGAGCTCTTGAGACTGGGCACCATGGGGCTCTCCTCTGCTGGCACCACCTGAGCAGGATTTGGGCAGTAAGTCCATGGCACAGTAAGCATTTCACATTCCTCTTCATTTCATTAGGGACAACAGCCTTACAGAAGCCAAGAATATTTCTTTATATCAGAGTGCAAGGCCTCATGCTTGCAGCCCCAGGTGGCCTTGGTTGCATCCTTGGCAAACACCATGCACTCATAAGTGTCTAAAGAGAAGCACTACTCAACATTCACCAGAGAAATATTCACAACAGCTGCTCCCTGTCCTCACCATTCCACTTGTTCAATGATGACAGACAGACACTCCACACCCTGATTTATCTATTCACGTCTGCAGGGGCACAGACAGGCAGAAAAACATCCCACCTACCAAAACATTGCCTTATATTGCTCAAGCCATTCGGAACTGCAAATTAATTCATAACAGATTGGATTTAAGACCTAAAGAAAAATATAAGTTCATTTACCGGGCATGCTTTTTCAGAAAGAATAATATAGCCCTGTTTGAATGGCCATTAAATAGCCAGATTCAATAAAAGAAAGGAGCAAAGTTCCCAAGAGGTTTCAGCTGATGATGAATATCATATTGAACAAAGGCAGGAATAGAAGTTACTGTAGTCTATATAATTAGCACTTCTCTCCACCCCTGTTTGGCAACTGCTTTATCAAATCACAGATGTCCATAGTGAGTTAAGTGTTGCTGGAACACCTTCCAGTCAAAATCTTTGCACAGGCTCTTATATCCTGCAGTGTTCATTATCATTAATTAAGTGTATACGATCCCAGTTCCCAGAAGAATGGCCTCTTCTATTAACTGAGCTATATTTTAACTCAGGAGAATGCAGCATACATTTTTAGTAGAAATTTAACCGACAATATCAATATTTCTATTTGGTATACAGCAGCCCTTTACATCACAAAGACCATCATGATGACCCAGGGAGATTGGGCTTCTCCTCTTCAAGCTAAAAGCTGCAGTTTTTTAAACATTTCCTCCTAGGTCATATTTCTCAGGTCTTTCTATCACACTTTTCTACACTTAAGAGCCAGAAATACATTGCCCCACTTTTGAGTGGTAAACTTCGAGTTTCAGGCTAGGCTATATGCTTGTTTACACCTCCCAGAATGCTCTTTGCTCTCTCCAGAAGAGGGTGGATTTCCTGACTCACATTCCCCTGGTAACCCATTGCCCAAACCGGTTGTTCCCCATTCTGTATTTGTGCAGCTGGATGTTCCTGCCTCATTCCACCCCACGCATCTCCCAATTGAATCTCATCCTACTTCTTCTAGGCAGTTCCTCCACCATGTTGAGGCCACCTTCCATCCCAGTTTCATCCTTCGGTGCCATCCTCACTCCTTCCTGACTCTGTATGTCCTGCAGATTGAATAAACTTACTCTTTCATCCATCCACCCACCTATGCTCACTGTCCACCCACCTATGCTCACCTTCACCTTCCCTTCTTGGAGGCCATGTTAACAATCATCTAAGTCATGTACTTTAGCTTTTTAGGAGAAGATCAGAGAGGAAAGCCTTCCTGGAGCCAAGGCAAGCAGCAGCTACTGCATCTCTCCTTTTCACAAAGACTCTCACAAAGAGAATTTGATTGATCTGAAAGTTTCTCCTTGATCAGTCCCTAATGACTGCTACCCATTTCCTTGGTACCTATCAGGTGTTAGTAAAAAGGTCATTTGATTGTCTGTCTCTTGGTTGTTCTTTGTAGGACTAGATGTTTCCTACCACATTTCCCCTGCTGGCTCTGGTAATCTCTCTTTATTGTGTCTGTACACCATACCTTCACGAGTTTCATCGTCATCATCCCCGATCCTCATCATGAAACAACCCCACTACAGGTCACTAGGAAAAAAAGAAAAAAGCTATCCAGAATCCTGCACATATCCGCTAAATATCCCCAATGCCTTTAGTGAGCATTGGGATCTCATTCCTAACCCTAGTTCATCAGACCCTAACACAACACTTCAGGCACACGAGTAACACACCACCAACTTCATTACAGCCCTGTGTAGCTTTGGCTCTGGTCCATAACATTGTTGAGCCTAAATGTCTTCAGCCATGGGTTAAAAAATAGGCTATGATGCTTATCTGTTCCAGGGAGCACCTGTGAAATGGATTCGCATCAAACTAAGGTCTTCCAAGTCTCAAAGCGAAAACACATGAGCCGAATCCTGCTCTCACACTCTGACTGTCCACCAGCCCACAGCAACTGTGGGTGCCGCTGCCTGGGCAGGCCTGGGGCTCTCAGCTGTGACGGATTGTGATGGCTGACAGCAAAGCATCCTCCTGCTTTGTTCTTCTCTAACATCCTCTTGGAAAACCCCCTCTCCAACAATTAAAAAACAATTAAAGAAGAATAAGGAATAAGGGTGAACCTAAGCTGATTACAATGGACACTATCTGCTCAGGACCTCCCAGTCCCAGTGGTTAGCACCTGACCAACCCAGAGGTGTGATGTACAAAAAGCAGTTCCTGTGGTAGTTAAGGAAAGCAGGATGAGGACTGCCAAAAGTCTCCTTTCTAACCAAAAGAAACTTTTATCATTGCTTGCAAGGCCAGCCCCCAAGGAGGGAAAAAACAGTGGGAATAGATTATAGTGCTCTAATCATGTTTGAAACAGCTTGTGTTTGAATTGTTGGAGAAATGGGAACCCAGGATTTCTTCAGCTCTTCCCAACCAAGCCCATACCCCTGTCCTCCTGGGAGGACAACCATTCCCACAAAGACTGGGCTGAGGAGCAGGAGGAAAATACAACTGTAATGAAGAATCAGCTGAGGGTGCTGCTGTCTCCCTCCAGCAGCAACCCACAGGGTTTATGTGTGTAAACTCTTTTCTTTGTACTTTGTGATGTGACTGAGATCTCTGCTAAGGTGGCCTTGGGGGAATTTCAAACACACCTGACTGAAGCACCTACATTAAAAGCCTTATAAGGACCCTGGGGTCCTTATAAAACCAAAGAAAAGGCAGAACATCACACCTGGAGCTTCTTTAGGGATCTATAAGACCGCAAGCATGAATCCCGGCCCCCATGTTGGGTTGTGGTTTTTTTTCCGTACGGCTTTGGGGCAAGTTGCTCACAGTTACAACAGGGAGGAATCAGAGCTTGTATTTCTCCCCCCTTCTCAGCTGAGACCTGCTTGAGGCTGTGCAGCTTCCCTAAAGTGAGATAAAATTCATCCCAAAGCCAGTCCCTCTGTGCCAGAAAATGGAAGGGGTCCAATGCAAACAACAGGACAAAAAAGCCAGCCCTCTGTCAGTCAGCCTTCCCTCTGAAACGAAAAGCAAAGCAACACCCAGAGGTCCCTCCTGCTCCGAGCGTGGCTTTGCAATTATAAATTATCCCAAGATTATCTCTCTCCCCAGCGCTGCTGTACTCACCTCCCCTGTGTTTGCCAGGGGATTAATTGCTGCTGCATTGGCTGCGCTGCAGAATAAAAGCTGGGGACACAGCAAACTCCTAATTACCACCATCATTCAGTGGCAGCAAGGGGTGATAAATTTAAAGCCAAATAGATGAGGAAACACCTTTTTTTTTTTTTGTTTTAACACAGGCTGCAATTACCCAGCACAGGCTGCTGCTGGGAAGGGAATCAAGATAAACAGGACCAAGCATCCAGAGTGCCTGAGTAAGAATGGAGATTAGGGTTGCACTGAGTGAGACAGCAATAACCAGAGCTGACCATCCTGGCATCACCAGGCAGCAACCAAGGACCAGCAGGTGCTTCTTGCTCTTACCACATCCTAGTGTGATCTTTGAGAGTGCCTGGGTCCAGGATCCCTTTTACCCCCTAACACCCTCCACTCCCACGCAGTCAGGAGGCCTCATCTGTGATGCACAGCTGATGGAGCATCAGCAAGACAGGAGAAGCTGCGGTGGTGCCAACTTCTTAAGACTCTGCATTCAAAAGAGCTGTTCCAGGACAGTCTCCCTCATCCAACTGCTTTTCCTGATGGACCAGACATCTCATATGCGGAAATGTGGAGATATCTGAGAGATACCTAGAAATGTAGTGCCAATGCCTGTTCCAGTGCAGAGCACCAGACTTTGAGCTTGCTTTTCCACTCAAAGTCTCTATTTATCTCCTGAATACCCTGCCTAAGTGTGAAGGCAGTACTGCCAGAAAGGAGGAGCTCCATCTCCCTTTACAGCCACCAGGAATATCTCTGGCTTGCAGAAGTCACCCACAGCCTCACCATCCTCATCCATGGTGGGAACAAGCAGCAAATCTACTGCTCCTCACTGAATCTGGGCTGGAGCATAGTAAAGCTGAGCTCCGTGGGACTGCAGAAAGGTCCTGGACATCAGTATCACTGTCAAGCCACTGCTGTGGGACTTGCCGGTGCATGGAAATGTGGTGAGAGCCCCATACCCAGAGGCTCAGATGAGACACCAGAAGCTCTATGGCCCTGAGTGGGACTGGGCTGGAAATCTGTCAAGCTTTCTCATGAGATTTCCTCTCTCCCTCCTGGTTCTGTTTGGGCTGGAAACACCATGAGAATAACTTTCCTCCTTGCATTTCAGCAGTTTTGCTTCCGGGCCTGGGCTAAACAAGGAAGTGCAGAGGCGTGGGAACTGAGGGGAGACACAAACACACGAGAGCACGGTCTGAACTGCTCCAAATCTCTACGTGCGACTCACTGCCTGCGTCAAGGCAGTTCTCCTGCCAGCTTAACTCCTTTTCCTGGGCTGACACCTTCAGGTGGAGATGGTTTTCTCAGCCTTTCCACTGGGCCAGATCCTGCTCTCCCTTAGGCAGCAAAGCAAACCCAGCAATAGCCACTTGAATTGTACAGCTGTGAGACAAGAACATGCGGACCAGGATTTTGGTGCCTTTTAAGGACACGCCATTTAGCCCACAGCCTGTGGGCTACAGAGAATTTGGACACAGAGCCCAAACCTCCAGAGAGCTTCAGTCCTTTTGCTGCCTACCACGAGACATCATAAAAGGGCTTGATTTCTCAATGCACTCAGCATCTCAGAGTGCATTTCAGGTGACTGAAATTTAACTGACAGTACCACAAACCATCAGCACTCTAGGCGAGGTTGACCCATTCCTCCAGGATCCAAATTTCCTCACTGCTACATGCCTTCAGCACCCACTGACCAAACAAGGTGTGCCCACATGAACAGGTACAGCACGTAGGGATGATTAATGCTCCTCGCACCCCATATGTATTTTAGGATAAAGTTCAGGCATCACCACAGGCTAACGCACCACCTAACACACATTTAGACCAAACACTCAGTATCTCAAAGCTAGAAAGAATGCGGAAATGGAAAGGAGTTTTTCCCATCCCAACCAGCTTTTAAGCATTTTAAGGCACTGCTCTTTCCCATAAGTCTCCGCTAGATTGGCATGGAAATCTCTTTGGGATTATGAGGATCTGTTCTGTGGTTCGAAGGTTAATTGGAGCAACACCAGGGTTATGAGCAGAAAGGAGGGGACAATTCCTAGCAGCAAGGTCTTGGAGCTACTGAGCACATCCCTCTGGAGCATTCATCATTATTTAATTATTGCTGTACTAATAGCTAGTATGATTTAAAGTATTCAAGGTCTCTTAGGCCTTGTAAAAGAAGAAAGCCTTTTCTGGTTTTAAGGACCTCCTAATAGGAGATGGGTGTAGCAGCCCTCTGGCCCAGCAGGCCTTGTCTGTCAGCACTGAGCACTTAAGGCAAACGAATGCACTTATTTGGCTATATGACTTCTAGGCAGGAGCTGGCCTGGACCATGGGCAAAGGAGCTCAGGTGCATCTCAAGGATTCCCCCTTATTGTTTGCAGACCCGCAGACAGTGCTGGCACTAGCCAGGAGAGGACCCAGTGTCTCAAGAGACCACTTCCAATCCCACCTGAAAACCTGGCTCCATCTCAGCATCAAGGGATCTTCATCCTACCAGAGGCTTCTCACTAAGCGTGTTATATCTGAATTTGAGCCTGTCAGTTAGGGCTAGTATCGGCTGCAAAGCCATTTTCTCTTCCTGGACAGTGCTGCCTACCACTACCATCACCTATCCAGCTTCTGTTGTCCTCTTCTTTACAGCAAGCACCATCCTGTGCCTGTTCTGTACACTGACATTAGCTGCACAGCTGGAACTGCATCCCCAAAGGCATGTGCACAGCTTCTTCACGTCCTTGGCTCAGAGGGAGAAGCACAGCCCTGAGCCATGTCCTCCTCTCCCCGTCAGAAAAAGCAAAAGAAGTAGAGATACACCCAAGAGTCATCCTGTGACTCTGGTCCCTTGCAGCTCTCTCCAATCTGCCCTGCCCAAGGCACTTTTCCCTGTCACAGTCTGGCACGTCTATTTCAGATCTCAAATTGCCACATATTACAGGGAACGAGAAACAGATTCCCTCTGGGGAAGCAGGGTCCTAGAGCAGTGTGGCGTCAATGACATGCCCTTGAGGTTCAGAGCAGGAGGACCCGACTGCTTGTTAATCCTCCTTCCCAGCTGGGGAATAACCTAAGCCAGGGAATAACCTAGCCAGGGAATTCTAGGGAAAACTTTAAAAGCACTTCTAGTAATGCACTGTGAGAATAAAATCCCCAGCATTGCAGCTCACAGGGAGGCAACGCTGTTTATTGCACAATAAACCATGTGAACCACTGGAGACAGATCCAAGGCATCAGGAAACAAGCAGGAGAGTCTCTACACCCTCCTAGCAAAATCGCCTCTCTCTTTTATTGACTAGGATTGGGAACCTGGGAATGACCTCCTCTGCTGGGGTAGATTACACAATGCCTCCAAGTCCACCTTTCAGCCCCATTTTCCATGATTCTAGGGTTTTCTCATGTTACACTGTGCTAGGGGCTTTCCATCTTTGAAAAGACTCATGTTCACAGGCACATGACCACTGGGTTCCTTTCCTTGCCCTCCTCCCAGGCCCTCTTCCCTGGCTTCCCCAGCCAGCATGAGCCCTCAGCCTGTTCTTGACCTCTCAGCATCACAGTCTTGAGCACTTCAGACTTTGCCTGCTACTTTACTCACTAGCATTTTTATTAATTGAAAGATGGCTTATCTTGGAGGAAAGAAAATACAGCAACCTGGAAGCACAAGGTAAGACCACATCACTGCTCCCCCAGAAGACAAACATGTGCCCAGTGGCCAGCAAGATGCTACCTTGCGTAGTCCTGTCACTGAGGGCTGAGAAATGAGTCAACAGGACACTGATGCAGCCTTACAGGGTCAGGAAAAAGAGGCAGGGGTGAAGGTAAGTCATGAAATCAGTCGCATTACTCAGCATGGTCAGTTTGTCATTGCATTGTGCGATCGACCACCTGAGTCATAGGAGTAGAATTCATCTCACTTAAATTTAGACATCTAAAACATAGAATTTTATGTCTGGCCATGCAGCTTCAGCTTCTTTTACAGTCTATGATTCATCTGACCTCTCTCATATACTATTGTAGTTTGAATCACACTCTGATTCTTCCTATGTCTCTGCATCATCAATAAAGGGAGCTGATGGCGACTAGTTCATCTGAAGTCAGACATCACAATTTTACGTGCCAAAATAAGAGCAAAGGAATCCCACTCTGGGTATTGTCATTTCTCCCTAATTGAAGGGCTTAAAACTTTCAAAGCAGAAGGACAATGACAGCTGAATTTGTGGTGGAGCTTTTCATGCCAACATTCAGAGACCATTTCTCCCCTGCCAGCTTGCGCAGCTTAATTCATGGGAATGTCTAGAAATGAGAACCCCTGGAGCACAGCAAAAATGAACCCAGCTCTGGCATTTGTGTGAGCAACCAGTTCTTAATTATTTGACTAATACTAGCATTGCACAGCAACCATATGCACCAAGGGGTCCACAGAGGTTTCTTTGCCACAAAGACCCATGTATGAACCTCCACATGGAAGGTGGGTCTCATATTTCTGCAGTGTTCAAGGTGCAAGAGGACAATGTCAACTCTTTTCAGAGTGTTTGAGGAGTTTATAAGTTATAATGAATCTGCTTTAAGTGTAATTTGGGTCAGGAAGGATCGGAGAGCCAGGAAAAGTGGGTTAATGCTGGTCAACTTGGAGATGTATCACGAGCATGGTGCAAACCCTTCCATGTTCTGAAGAGGACAGGAGCATGCTGGCAGCAGGAGTGATGGGGAGAACCACAGGAGTGGAGTTTTCTGCACAGAAAGGACACAAGTACCCTGGGCTACAGGGCCAGGCTACACAGAGGCTCTCTGAGCCATGAGGACGGAGCCACTCGAGGTTGGATACCTGGGGAGATAGACTGTCTCCCTTCATTTGAGGATAGGTCAAATAGGACTAGAAGTTAGGACTTTATCATTTCAGCTCCCCACCCCAAGAAGTATTGCTAGCAAAGGGCTCTGAGACAGAGCAGAGCCAGGAGGGAAGGAAACGTCTTGGGCTGTGCCCATGGGCTGCTCACAGACCCCTTGGGGCTACGGCAGGGCCGGGAGGAGAGCACTGGGGAAGGAAGTCTTACGGCAAGGTCGGACAGCAGCTGTCTGTAGGAATGAATCCAGGAGTAGCGTCCTCCTGGGATGGGCCAGGAGGATCTTGTGTTGACTGACTGCCCTTCCTGAGTTCGGGAGGAAATTAATCTCCCACCGTGGGCTTCAGTTTATTTTTACATTGCGAGTTAGCCCGAAGGGAAAAAAAAAAAAAAAATCATAAAAAAATTCTATTCCCTAAAAGGAATCGCAAATTTCACAGCGACCTAAGGAGATTAGTCAAATCCCTGTGACCGTCAGCAGTTTCACTTAGGTCAAAGCCTGGCATAACTCAATCTCTGTGAGAAGAGAGGAGAGGAGCGGCGCAGACTGCCCAGCTCTGCAGGCAGGCCAGCCTCTCAGAAAGGACCCTTCTGCAATATCTGGAGGGAAATATCCCTTTTGCCGTCCTGCAGCAGAGAGGCAAACAGTCAGACTGGCCCAGAGTGTAGACAGCGAACGGGAGCGTTATCTCTTGCAGATACCACAGTGAGACCTTCCAAGCTGGGAAGCAGGAGGGGGACCAATTTCCCAGGCTAGGAGACATCAAAGGCTGTGTGAAACCTTCTGAAAATGCTCACCCTGAATTTCTCATGCATGGGTGGGCATATGGGATAACTCTCCGTAGGGTCAGGGAAATAGAGAACGTGGAGCAGTCGGGTTCTGATTCGCCTCTTGCTCTGGGGGAGAAAATGAAGAGAATTTAGCTCAAAACCTAAAAATAAATATGCCACCCGTAGGTTTGGTTTTGCACAAAAATTGGCCTGAGTTAGGTAACCTAGGGCCCTTTCTGGATGAAATCATTCCCATCTCCAGGCAAACACATCTGTGTTAATGGGCTTGCAGAGGCATCGGCCATTCAAGCTGTGTATCAAATTGCATCCAGGCGATGGGTAACATAGAGGAGCTTTGGTACTGCTGCTTCAATGCAGTCTTTGAGCAGAGAGGTGTTGGTGAAGGAAATGGAGGGCAATCTTCTGTATTACTCGAAGGAGAAATAGGGCTTTCAGCTCATACTCCTGAGTTTTAAAAAGATCTGCCTCCACTTTGGGGCAAGGAAGGACCATCTTGATAGAAAGTCTCCTGCTCTGTGCATTGCTTTACATTGTATCATGAAGCCAAACAAGATGAGAAAGTCGATGGATGCCTCCACTGCAGAGAGGCAGGAGACCTTTGCAATTGTTTCCCTTTCCCTGATAAAGTTGCTGGTGCGGTTTTCAGAAGAAACTAACATTTTTTGCAATTCTTAGCTCTCCTCATAGGGAAACTTGTTCTTTCTTTGTGGCTTCTTTGCCGTTTGAACTCCCCCAGTAGTACCAGCCCTGAGGTTTTCAAAATTATGAGTCAGGAACTGGGAAATCCTTACACTGATTTAGAAACTAAAAGATTAAAAACAAAACAGCAAAAGACACCCCAACCGCAGGGACTTTCAAGTCACTTCTGGTCTTTGAGCCTTTAAGGTCAAGAGTGGAACGGTCCCGTTGCGGTGTTTCCGGGTACCATTACACCTGCTTTTCTATCTGCTGTTTCTTTTCTCATGTTAAGAGCTCTTCAGGGCAGAAAGCATCTTTCTCTCCTGTGAACATGCAGCATTTAGCACAAAGGCAGTCTTCAGGCAGGATGCAGCCTCCTGGGCACAGGGAGAATGAGTGCAAATCATTATGATCAGCCAATTTACCTACGAAATACATAACCTGAGCAAAAACATTTGAGGAGAAAGCAAGATAGCAGATGGGATAAGGGAAGGCAGACAGCACTGTTGTCCACCACAGCTGCCAGCATTTCCAGTCTTTAGTATTTGCTCCTGACCCGGTGAGAGCTTTCCTGTGGGGGGAAAAGGAACAATAAAGATTATTCCCATGTTCCTGGTGCACACAGAAAATGACATTCAGGTCAGTTTTTAATAGCTGACATTGTGGGAGCCCCTGAAAGCCCCCTCTTGATCAGGTTCCCACTTTCATTAGCATTATACCAGCAAGGAGGAAGATATTCCCACCGCCAGTTTACAGACCACACACCTTTGAGGCAGGGCACAAAACCAGAAACATGGTCCTTGACCTCTACAGGTGGGAAAAGCAGAATCCAGTGGAGTGAGGTGACCCAAGGTATCACAGCACCGTGCTATGGAAGGGTCAGAAATGGAGCCGGAGCTTCCCAGCTGTGTGGCTGACTCCGACACGGGCAAGCTCTGCCCAAATCGGGAGCAATGCAGTCATTCTTGCACAGCACCGCATCCGGCCACCAAAGCCAGTCGGACCTGCTCTGGCCAGCCCTCAGACATCTCTGTTCTTGGCCCTCTGCAAGGTCAGGTCGCTCTGAGCTGGAGTTTGCAGCCCTGCTCCTCGCCCTGCACACACACAAAGAGGACACGAGCCCTGATCTGTTTGACCAATTGATCTCTTTAGTCATTTCTAGGAACCCTGCAAAATTAGCTTGCAAACTACATGGCTTTGCCACTTAGTTCTGCTGCAGATGATCTCTTCCAGCTCAAAACACCCCCAGTCCTATGACTAAAGCTTACTTTGATCTTCCTTTAAGAAGTGGGAGCTTGGAGAAAGAAGTGAGGAAGCCTGGACACTTTTGCCTGCTGCAATGACCTGACTTTAGAGACAGAAATGCAAGAGCTACTTAGAGAAGAAAAGTCTTCAAAATACTTGATCCAGGTGGAGGAGCGGGATCAAAATCACAGTAGTGCCTGCTTCTCAGAGCTACCTATGTCAAGGCTGAATTTGGATCCAGACCTACAGAAATAATATTAAAAAAAGATTTCTCCAATGTCAACACAAGGAAAATGTGCTCCGCGATCCCTCTAACATGAAGATGACCAGAAGCATGAGTGGGGCTTTGCACTAAGCAGGTTCAGGCTGGGCAGAGGCCCTTTACTCCTGGTGATTTCACCAATCTGGCATTTGTTCTCATGTATTTACTCACTCTCTAGCCCCCC
>VXAK01002682.1:0-11566 GCA_013399435.1 Arenaria interpres | reverse complement strand
GGGCTCTTTGGTCCCTTGACAAAGTCTGTCAAAACCTATCCCCTTTCACCCCCCCCCAGCGTTCGGGCACCAGCAAGAAAAGAAACTAAACGGCCAATTAATATGAATTAATTAAATAATTAATTAATTTTAAGGGTAAAACCTGTTTTGGGGGGGGTCAGGGAGGGGTGACTCACCCCTTTCCCCCCTCCGGGCCCTGCCCCGCCGCCAGCGGAGGAGGTTTGGGCGCTACCGGGNTTTGTTTTTTCCTTAATTTTTATCTTAACCATTTGCTACCCGGGCTCTTTGGTCCCTTGACAAAGTCTGTCAAAACCTATCCCCTTTCACCCCCCCCCAGCGTTCGGGCACCAGCAAGAAAAGNCGGCCGCCCCCGGCCTGGTGCGGAGCCGGTTCGTGGTGGTGGGCGGAGGGATCGCAGGGGTCACCTGCGCGGAGAAGGTAAGGGCCGCCGCTCTGCTCCTTACTCCTTCAGGAGGGCTCCGGGGAGGGGGCGCCGTGTTGGCCCCGAAGGGCTGCCTCGGCCCTCCCTTCTCTCGGGGGGTCGTTAAGGCCGGAGCTGGGCCCTTGGGCTGCCGGCGGAGGCTCTGCCGCCCCGTGGCGGTACCGGTACCGTCCCTTGAGGGTGTGAGGGCCGGTGCGCAGGCGGTGAGGCCTGCGGGGGCGGGGGACACACACACCGACCTGTAGGGCTGTAGGGGCCGCTCAGGTGTAAATAAATATTATACTTCGAGGCATAAATGCTTTTAGGGCCAACTTACAAATTTCTCTAGAAACAGTTCGTTAGATTTATATAGCGATTGCGTAAATATTCGCGTTTATCTGGTAATTACTTACTCTGTCCTAGCCCCTCCTCCCTCCCAATTTTTTACATATATTTTGTCCCACAGGGAAAAAAAAACAACAACCAAACCCACAAAAAAACCCCACAAACCAAACCAAGCCCCGCACAAATAAACCCCAAACAGAGCCCCCGGGGAAGAAATGTTATCTATGATATTTTGCCTGTGTAGAAATATTCCTCGAGAGGTCAGAACTGTTCCTGCAGTTAACCTGATAAGGGTTTACGACCGCTTCGTAAAAAGAGGATGAAAACTCTGTATCTTGAGAGAGCTGGCGTTCTGCTAGTCAAGAGGTCGGAAACCTGAATCCCTCGTAGCCAGCAAGGATTGTACCGTGGCTAAGGTGAAGGCTGCTACAATCTGCTCCTTTTTATAAAAATATTGCTCTGGTTTTATCGGGTGGGCCCACGTTTAGGGCTGCACGCCTCTGGAGACTGTCAGTCTCTTCAGCTTTCCGTAGCTCAAGCTCTAAATTTGCTTTCTCTTGGTTTCAGGGTATCTGTATTTTTTTTAAAGTAACAGCAGCTGGAGGTGATTTTGTACCTGTAGCATGGAATAAAATTATGCGGATATTTGTTACCGCAAACCGGCAGATAAAACTTTCTAAGACTCAGTGTAAAGTTTAGAAAGCAGGCATTCTTTATTGCAGCGCTGGAGATGGCTCCTCCTATTGTGCACACCGAGTTCTGTTGTCAAATTAAATTTATACACAATAGGTATACATCTTCAATGTAATTCCAAGAAAACATTAGCATATTCATTACATTTCTGAGAATTCATTTACGTATTATAATAAGCGTTTGGGCACGCGTTAGTTGTGCCCTCTGGTGGTCCTCATTTTGAGTGAGGGTCGTTTCTTGCTCGATCTTCATCTTCTTCACCTTTGGCTCACTTTTCATGTTGGCAAAACATTCTAACTGCTTAATTGCTCATTAAAACTAATGATCTCTCTGCTACCACCTGTTTGTCAGACAATGTCCATATTTATTGCATCCCTGTCTTAGGGCACCATGTTCTCAGGGCCACGGACATCCTTTCTTATCTTACTAAGTCTTTGAAACCATTTGGGAAGGTTGCTAAAATAGCTACATTTCTTCTCTAAAAGAAGAGTCTCTACAGTTTAACCATTTATAACCTACATAAAGTCTGCCCTAGGTATCATATTAATTCAGTGAAGAATATTTCAACTGTTAAAACTACAAAGCAGTGTAAAGACTGTTTCAGGTGCATCTGTTCTCTGGTGGTATCGTTTCATTTCTGACGTTGTATAAACCACATGCAGACTAAATTACAAAAAATATCGATACCGTTCTCCATCTTTATGGAATTGATTTGTTTCTACCCTTCATTAGTTTGAGGGTCTTTTCCTTTTATTCGTGGTTAATGTAATATGTGGGCTCTGGTACTACAGACACTTAAATGCTATATTAATACAAGTAAACCTGTAAAACTTAATTAAACTTCACATAATTAAAGCTCTTGTGTGTCCCTGTGTGCTTGCAAGAATAAGATTTGGGTCAATATTTAATATTCCCAGACACTTTATGTTTTCATGGAAATAATTTAGAATTGCATCTAATTGCTATGATCCTGTTTTGTAATACAGTGATTTCCAACACATCGCATTGGATGTCTGTAGTCTTTAAGATTGCTATAAAAGGGACTAAAATCTATTGTTTTATTGAGGATGCTTTCTGCCGTGTTAGTGCCACAGAGTTTGGGCTTTGTTTTGTTCCAAAGCTCAGAGTGTGCCACTTACTGCTGTAATTCACGCCTCTTTTCTTATACTCTTTCTTTTCCCTCGCCATTATTTTTTTTCCTGGAAAACCCAAATCAGATCATTACGTGATGGCAGTGACTTGTTGCTTTTCCTCATCTCTTAGTGCTGCAGGAAGCACAGTTAGCAGTGAGTATTAGCAACCTTCTAGAATACGTTTCAATACACCGAGTCCATTAGAAGTGGCACTCGGTGTTCTAGAAGGATTTTTGTGTTGTACAGCCGTAGCTGGGGGCACGCTTTAAATAAAAGAGGAAGATTGAACACAATTTTTCTCAGTCCTGATTTTCAGCAAGTACAATTCCGTGGAACGTAGTGGCAATAAACGGCTTGTCCATCATACTGCATTTTGGGTATGCGTTATATGGTATCCCGTAGTTAGACCTCCTAGACAGCTATCTGAGAACAACCCTCGTATCATAGAATCATAGAATCGTCCAGGCCGGAAGGGACCTTCAAGGCCATCTAGTCCGACCCCCCCGCAGTCAGCAGGGACACCCCCAACTAGACCAGGTTGCCCAGGGCCTCGTCGAGCCTCACCTTGAGTATCTCCAGGGATGGGGCCTCAACCACCTCCCTGGGCAACCTGTTCCAGTGCTCCACCCCCCTCACAGTAAAGAACCTTCTCCTAATCTGGAATCTAAACCTGCTCCCCTCCAGCTTAAAGCCATTGCCCCTCGTCCTGTCACTGCAGGCCTTTGTAAACAGGCTCTCCCCAGCCTTCCTGTAGCCCCCTCAGGTACTGGAAGGCCGCTATGAGGTCTCCCCGGAGCCTCCTCTTCTCCAGGCTGACCAACCCCAGCTCTCTATTGTGCTCTCAGGTCTCAGGTCTGTCTCAAAAAAAATTCTGATAGCATTAGTTACTTTTTGAGTACCTTTTGAAATATCTGACAAAATGTCTTAAAAGCTGAATTTTCTTTAAAAACTTGACTTAGATTTATTTTGCCTATCACAAAATATTGCATGTTTTTTAATTTCTACCTTTCATGCTTACGTTGCGTTCTGGATTGTGATGACTTACGCATACCCATATGCACGGATAAATCTAGTATCCTGTCTGGCAGATTTCTAATTTTAGTATTTTAAAAGGTAAAGAAATGCAGTATTCTTAATAATACTGAATGAAAGTTTCAACCAACCGTTAAATCTTAGTAAGAGGGCAGGGCTAAGCATTTGAGCATGTGTAAGTAATGCAGAGTACATGATGTCAGTCTTAAAATTCTGGTTTGCAGTGCGTATCTGATGATTGTTACATAGAATCACAGAATGGTTTGGGTTGGAAGGAACCTTTAAAGATCATTTAGTTCCAGCCCCCCTGTGACGGGCAGGGACATCTTCCTGTACATCAGGTTGCTCAAAGCCCCATCCAGCCTGACCTTGAACAATTTCAGTGATGGGGCATCCACAGCTTCCCTGGGTAACCTGTTCCAGCGCCTCACCACCCTCACAGGAAAGAATTTCTTACTTAGAACTAGTCTAAACCTACGCTCTTTCAGTTTAAAACTGTCACCCCTTGTCCTGTTACTACAGGCCCTGGTAAAAAGTTTCTCTCCCATCTTTTTTGTGAGCTCCCTTTATATATTGAAAGGCCATGATAAGGTCTCCCTGGTGCCTTCTCCAGGCCGAACAACCCCAACTCTCCCAGCCTGTCCTCGTAGGAGAGGTGCTCCAGCCCTTTGACCATTGACTGTGGCCCTACTCTGGACCTGCTCTAACAGTTCAATGTCTTCATCCCTTCATCCCCCAGTCTGTACTGATGCTGTTGGTTGCCATGACACGGGTGCAGGACCTCGCACTTGGCGTTGTTGAACTCCATGAGGTTCACATGGGCCTGTTCCTCAAGCCTGTCCAGGTCCAGGGATGGCATCCCTTCCCTCTAACTAACTAATGGGCTGCACCATTTAGTTTGGTATCGTCTGTAAGTTGCTGAGGGTGCAGTCAGTCCCACTGTCTGTCCTTAATAAAGATACTGAACGTGATCATGTGCTTTCTGTAGCATTCTGTAGTTTTTCTGATGCTTATTAGATACAGCTGGGAGCAACTGCTGCAGCACGGTGTGTTACACGTCAGCTTTTCGTCCTGTTGTCTGTCAGTACTACGCGTACAGCTACAATACGTGTGAAACACGTTAGGGGTTCGTGCTATGAAGTGTGGGTTACGTTGAGTTTTACATAGCATCGTTAAATTCATTTGTATTTTCCAACAGTATGACCACGTGAATCTCCCGTAGACCAGCAACAAGGTTTCACCACTTTCACCTTCAGATTACTGTGCTAGATTGCTCCTACCTGAGGTACAGGAGTAGTCCCTTTTTAGCTCAGTTGTTCATGTACGACGTGAAACGTGCTTCTCGGTGGCTTATACAACTGTTCTGTCCCATCTGTAGAACGCTGGTGACAAGGAGCCCTGGGTTTGGTCTTTTCCTCAGAGATGAGCGCTTTGTGCTTGACAGAGCTGACTTATTTTCTGTGGCAGAGCAATGCACATTTAAAATGGGAACTCTTCCCTTTGGCTTGGGGCCTGTAAAAGTCTTAGTAGTGCTCTGAAGGTGGTAATCCATTTATCAGTTCAGTAAATAACATTTAAAATAACCCATAGGAATCAGCGTTTCCCCTGTCAAAATGAATAATTAGTCACTGCTCTGCAATAAAAAATTGTACCTCAGGCAGCTGGGTGTCTCCAGAAATCACGTGAACATAGTCTGTTCCTACAGTTGGCCGTTAGACTACTGTGAGAATAGTTTTTTGAGTAGTCGTTTACACCGTAGCTGCAGTTCTTGAGGATAAATTTGTGTGTGAATGAATGAAAATCTTGGGTCTCCAAATTCTGATCCTTTCAGTCATTATCTTTCCATAATCTTGAAGTGGTGTCTGTCCAATAGGATTCGACAAGACGGAAGTAATGTCATAGCATGTATTACTTTTCACCAATAATGTTATTGTCTTAAAGTCAAAGTCTATGAATGACTGCGTTCACTCATTATGATTTCTGTTTCTTTACAAGCTGGCCGTGGAATTCCCATCAGAAGACATTTTTTTAATGACAGCTTCTCCAGTTATAAAAGCTGTAACGAATTTCAAACAGGTAAGAGAAACTTAATTTTTGTTAGGGTAAGACCTTTTTACAAGTTTGTACGTGTGCAGATAATTTAGAACCTAATCCTGGTTCTAAATTACAGAATTCAAATACAGAATTACAAGAAGGAATATAGAAGGGATATATAGAATTCTATAGAAGGGGTAGCCAACTGTGCAATTGCCTTCAGCTTTATCTGCATCTCCAGCTGCTGGGAATTCAGTGACCTCTTTCCTGATGGTTTGAGAAAAAAAAAAAATCAAGTCCGTGCATGAGTTCTGGTTTCTGGCTAGAGGCTCATTAAGCTAGTTTTGCAGAGGTGCTCAGATGTGGGAAAGCACTGCTCTTTTTCCCACTCTGGGGGAACTTTAAACGCTACGGGAGGACATGGAAAGAGCTGGAGACGGGACTGTGCAGAGCTTGGGATGCAAAGCTGCCAGCCAGTAAGGTGTTACCTCTCAGGGACAGTTAAGACACCTAGAGCTGGGCTTCCACCTGAGATCTGTATGCATGGCTCTCTTTCTGAACCATGGGATCTAACAGGTGAGGCGTATCTCATGACAAGTAAAGAAAGACCACTCTGCAGTTTATCTGACAGCTCGGTTTTAACAGTAATTCTTCCTGGTGTATGAATGCCTAATTCAAATCACTACCCGGGGCCGGGGGGGGGGAATAAAGCATAGAGAGGTTTGAACAGCACTTCTTTGCATTTTGTGGCTGTAATTGGCTATCAGCATCTCTTTTTTTTTTTCTTCACACCGCGTTTCTTGTCTAGGGCTAAGGGGACGCTTAGAACATAGTTGAGACGCTGAGAGCTCGGTGTGAGACTGGTAGAGTGACACCCAACTAAAGAATGTCTTCTGAGCTTGAGGGTGCTGACAGTAGGGTCATGAGCATCCAGGAAAGACGTTCACACATTGCACACACCGTGAAGTCTGTAATTCGCATCAGCGGAAGTTTTAGTATCCGAAGAAGAAGGGAATAGCTAAACACTGTTTGAAGGCAGCAGCGCTAGGTTTTTGACTTGAGCATCTTTGTTTCTTTCCAAATCACAAGCGTGGTATGGCTTCTGGTTCCTAGCTGTGTTCCAGACTCTTTGAATATTCAACACAACTTACTCGAATGTTTTCCCAGTTCTGGTTTGCCTCTTTCTTTCTTTCTTTGGTTGGTTGCTGGTGGTGGTGGTGTGGGGTTTTGTTGCCCCACCAGTCTCTGAAATACCAGATAGTGACTATTGATGCGATGCTGAGTAAATACTTTTAATTTTGAATCTGTTTTGCATAAGCACTGGTCTTACACACCCTGCTTTACAAGCTGAACAACAGTAAGCACTTCTCCTGACATAAGCGCCAACTACCTGCAACAAGAGGTTTTTGAATCATTAGGTTTTTGGCGATAATGTCACCAGATTTATTTTTTTTTTTTTAATATTTATTCCAGACAAAACTGTTTCTATAATTCTTTCAGCTATTTTTATCAATTTTTTTTTCCTCAAATGCCAAGGAGCAGAAGGTGTTGCATGGGAGAACCTCATTGAGTTATTTCATCAACGTTAAAACAAACAGAAAACCAGGGTATTAACACTGCATCAGGTAAGTTAAAAAGCAGTGTTAACAACTCTAACAATGCCAGCTATTTATGGAATAAAGCATTGTGTAGCAGTTAGAGCAGCCCTCATGGTTCTCCATTTTTGCTTAATTTCTAGCTTTAGAATTAAAATTCTCTGTACTGCTTTGATTCTTTACCAGGAATACGCCAGGAAAAGATTCTGTATATAAAAACTTTTAGCAGTAACATATTTTGAGACAATATGGGCTTTATGTTGTGACTTCTTTAGAAGCTTTAGAAAAAGAGATGAATAAGTTATTCATATTTTTAAATACTTGTCGTCTTCCTACAGGTCTCCAAAACACTTGAGGAATTTGATGTAGAAGAGCAGCCAAGTTCTCTATTAGAGAAACGATATCCCAATATTAAAGTTATACAGTCTGGAGTAAAACAATTGAAAAGTGATGAACATGTAAGCTAATGTTTTTCTCTTTGGCTTTTCTGTGGTTTTTCAAATTATTTTAAATAAATAATCTAAGAAACAAATGAGTATTTTGGGCATGAAATTCTGCTGAAGAACATTCTGGTTATTAAAGTGCTAAGTTACCGAAATTTCAAGAAAATACTTCCTAACTTTAATTTCACTTATCATAGTGTCGTTCAAGTAGAATTATATGCAGGGGACATAATTGTTGATGAAAAAATCACTTCTTATTTAAGAAACCATATCTTTTAGATTTAAATCTTTGACACCTTAGAGATACATCACTGAATAATCAGGGATTAGAATAGCAGGGAAACCAGTCAATGAAACCAGTACCGTATATCAACACAGGTGTCAAAATTCCTGTAACCCTTCACTTGAGATCTCTTTGATTCCTGAATTACTGCTTGTTGCTACAGAGACCAAAATATTAACAACTTTATGATAAAAAACTCAATAATTCTTGAAAGAACCAACATTTCCACCTTGGCTTCTTTCTTTTTAGCAGGAAATACGTTGCTAGCATGAGGAGTGTACAGCACACACAGATCCTTTCTAGTGTCTGTGTCAACTCGACACATTATTTTTCACTTCAGCATTTATCAGAAATTCACATTCAGATTGTTTTTGCTCGTTTTAAGTCAAAGAGATATGATTCTGGTTAGATTATGATTTGCTAATATTCTGAATTGAATTATATTCTTGTATCGTTGTTATAATGTTTTAGTTCTGGTACGTCTGTGAACAAGAATATTTCATGGATATGGATTTGGAGGATCTTTTGCTTCTGTTTTCCAAAAACCTTTAAAAACTCTCTTTGTGCAAACTCGCTGTAAACTTTTTAGCTTATAATTTAGAAAACAACAAATAGGGTCATAAAATGTTATATTTTAAGTATTGCTTGCTGCCAGAATGATGTACCTTCTTTAATGACTGCCCTTTTTCCTCAACAA
Source organism: Arenaria interpres (assembly GCA_013399435.1). Taxonomy (NCBI): domain Eukaryota; kingdom Metazoa; phylum Chordata; class Aves; order Charadriiformes; family Scolopacidae; genus Arenaria; species Arenaria interpres. The sequence goes on along the minus strand of VXAK01002682.1, from coordinate 2,890 downwards.
AGAACAGAATTTGGGATCTTTCCAAGTTATATCCCAGCCTGTGTGTCGTTAAGTGAATACAGGTCCGCTGTTGTTGGAATGTTTTGAATGAGATTCTTAATTTCTGCTATACAGCACTGCTTAGGTCTGCGCCTGTTACTGGGGTTGGGGGGACATGTCACACAGAAAATCGGTTCTTCTAGCACAGGTAATGAGCACAGAGTGCCACCAAGTGGTAATCTTTGTGTTTAATCTTCCTTCGAGTGCACTGTGTACCCTTTCCATTTTATTCATCAGACAATGTCATTTATTTAGGCTTGTAAGTCTGTTTTGAGTGTAACGCAACTAAATCACACACAGTCAAGGTGAGTATGAAGGCTTGCTCTTTAATAAGCCAGCTACGGCTTTTAATACCTGCAAAACACGATGACGTTAAGGGAAAAGAATACCTTATGTTCTCTTAGATGTCTTTAGTCGTTTTTTCTTTTCTCTAAATTTTTACAGAAAATTTTCACTGAAGATGGGAAAGAATATGTGTATGAAAAGCTTTGCCTGTGTGCTGGAGCAAAACCAAAATTAATTTTGGAAGGAAACCCTTATGTGTTAGGAATCCGGGACACTGACAGTGCACAGGTAAACGTGTTTTGGACTTATCAGTGTATAATATATTCCTGCTTCTGACGCAAAACACTAAAAATGGTTGTGGAGTGAAATGGAGAAACGTAAGATGATGTTTGTTGTTCTATCTCCTGAAAGAGGAACACTTTCAGCAGCAGAGAAATAGCCGTAAAATACCTCTAAATAAATTAACTAGTCAGTAAATTCATTAAGTTCATAGGTAGCTCATAGACAATGTTTCTAACATGATAATCTAGAATAAATGGTATTCTTTTTACCCTCCAGGCAGAAGCCAATCTGAAAATATAAACAAGAAGTAGGCACCAGTAGAAACTTCCCTGAGAAGGTGTATCTGGTACAGGGTACGAAGGGTGGCTACTTACACTGAAAAGCTGTGGAAGGACACTTTTTCTTCTAGTTCTACTGTAGCCTCTCCTCATGGTACAAAAGAGTTAGTGTTAAAGGCAAAGAAGAGGAAAAATTTTCACATGAGGAAATAATAGACTAAAACTTCAGCTTGGAAGTAGAAAGTGAGGTTTCGTTGCTGTTTAGAATTAGAGGAGGCAGGGGGAAAGTAAACACTGCGTCTCCGTAACGTAAGAACTGTAATTCATCAAATGAAGTTTGACGTTGAAAATAAAAAAGGAGTTGCTTTTTCAAGGAAACTGAAGTGAAACTATGAAATTGTTGTTGTTTAGTTTGAATATTAAAACTTTACCTGAGTTTAAAAAAAGAAAAATTAAAAAAAAAAAAACAACAAAAAAGGAACGAGGAGAAAAGGGAAGAAAAAACACCCAAAAAAGACAGCCCTTGATAAATTGATGTTATCTAAACTGAAGAGAAAGATGCCACCCGAGTGGCACAAGCGATGTCTGGAACCTGTGACGGCGTTCCAGGACAGTGTTGTCATATGCTTGTTGTCTTCTCATGGTCTTCCCTGTGCATCCACTGTTGGCCACTGTGGGAAACAGTAGACTGAGCTATCGTTTGTCAAAACTGATGTTGAACTTTGACTGAAACTACTTGTTTCTGGGTTTGGGGTTTGTTTTTTGTGTTGTTTTTTTTTAATGGTGACTGGTTGCATTCACCAGTCGCCTCTGATAGAACTTCAGTATCCTTCTCTGAAGGGATTAAAGAACCGCGGTTTTCATGGTGTTTTACAGTTTAGGTTCTCTGATCCAATTAGTCAGACAAACTGGAAGCTCGGATGAACAGATTTTCTTGTAATTGCAATAGTTGTTCTGAGAGTCGTGATTCTTGGTTTGTTTGAAAGAAAATAGTTGAAGTGGTTATGTTTTGATCTAAAAAACACTGACTGGGCTATATATTTTTTATTTCTCTCACCACAAGGATGGATTTGGAGAACTGGTTCTTCGATGTGCTGCAAATTATTTTTTTTAAATTCCTGATTTTTGATCAGGAATTTTCAAATTCCTAAAATTCTGTATCGTTGCCTTTTTAATGTCAGGCAAACTACTGGGAAAGTTATGCAAATCATGATAAAACTGGATTAATAAGTATCACAATAAAACTGGATTAATAGCTATCACAAAGCCAATGGTCCCAAGGACAGAAAAGTCTCCTTGATTTCATGAAGGGCTCTGTCAGACTGACTTAAATATAGTTATTTAACTTTTCCTGTCTCAATTTGAGACTCGTAAGGCTGAATCATTAATTTCATCCCTTAATGTGATAGAACTTTCATTAGCTTCTGTAGCAGATCTTAGCATAAGTAAATGCGCATCAGTTGTCTGAGAAAATCAAAATAAGAAGACTAAGAAAGCAAGAAAATATAGAAAAGGATGTAATTAATCAGTGCGAAGAAACATGGTGTAATTGACTTTTTCTATCTTAATGCAGGCTTTTCAGAAGAAATTGGCTCAAGCTGAGAGAATAGTAGTGGTAGGAAACGGTGGCATTGCACTTGAATTAGTGTAAGTAAAAAAAATGTTTTAAAGATAAATATGCAAATACAATCTTTAACAGTTCCATGTTAAATCTAGTGTGCTAAATTACCCTCATTTGTAATGAGTTTGGGGGAAGGTTGACTGATAAAATTGTAACTCTTAAAGCATTTATTAGCAAAATTGATTACAGTATTTTTTCCCCACAGTATTGTAGTGTTTACTGTCAGATAAAACTCAGCAAGCTTCAGCCCAAGCTTTGACACAGACATTAAGTATATACAGTGTTTTTCTGATCTGGTACCAACGAAGAGCTCTGTTAAGGCTACTAAAGGCACTACTTCAGATACAAAATTGGTGGGACTTCTGGAGACAAACATTTTTATCAA